>BDMV01000001.1:46397743-46610121 GCA_008326285.1 Oryza officinalis | reverse complement strand
CATAGAAAAAAGGCCATCACGTATACACGTTACGTACGTTTTGAAACCATGGAGTTCCACCCTCCTTCCTCCTGCGACGACGACGCCGGCGGCTGCCAAAAGACGTCAGTGGAGTGCAACCGCCAGCGCCGCAAGATCCTCATCGTGAAGCTGCTAGATGAACTCATATTTTTTGCTTTCATGTTCCTATGCATGTATCATGCGTTGTACGACTTCCCATCCGAGTTCTCCGTCCAGATCACGTCCATCCGCGGCCTCGACGACGCGGCACCGGTGGCTCCGACGATCATCTCCACTGCCATCGACGTCACACTTCACGTCAACAACCGGCGCGGCACGGAGAGATGCTACCGCGGCGGCGAGGCGGTGGTGAGCTACGAGGGCTTCACCGTCGCGTCCGGCTCCGTGGCGGGCTTCTGCGTGCCGGGGAAGGGGGCACGGGAGGTGCCGTTCCTGGCGTCGGCCGACGGCGTGGGTCTGCCTCAGCAGCTTCGCGACCGCATGGCCCTGGAGCGGCGTATAGGCGCCATGCAGCTGGAGGTCGAGGTGAAGCTGTTCGGGCGCGATGGCGGCTCGGCGCCCAGGCCGACGTGGATGTCGTGCCGGCTGAGGATGGATGAAGCGCAGCCGCCGGAGCCAGACACGGCACATAACGCACATTGCACGGTGTTGGCTTTGCAGAATTGGTTCTCTCAACCCTTTTTCGGATAAAAGAAAGATTAAGATCAATCTTTTACAGTGATTATACTAAAAAATCCCAGCCGATCTAAAGGTATCGCCAAAGAGATTTCGTCTTGTTCATGGGAATACCGCAGGTGTTCCAATTAGTTAGCTACTGGTTAAATGATTTCAGCAGTACTATTTCTCGTATCAGACATTAATAGCATTGATAATTTTACTCCAGCTTGGTCGGAATAATTAGTAATGCAGCTTCAAAAAATATTGGATCGTGCACTCTACTTTCTTTGTTATGTGTTAATTAAACCACTGTTAATCTGTAGAGAAGACACACATGTAACACTGAGCCTGCCGAGCATCTCCAGCACAGCCCATAAACACACCCCAAACATTTTTTTGGGACCCCTAATCGACGCCTGGGCGCGCACCCCTCCCACTACACGACGCGCTTCCCTCTCTAGTCAGTAGTGTATATATATATATAGGAAATTTATTGTACACACTTTCCATAGAATAATTATTCTACATCTTTTCTCTCATGGGCCAACCCCATTTTTCCCACCCATACTAAGGCCTAAAACCCACCTCCTACCTCGGTAAATGGGCGGTCAAAGCATGATCCTGCCGGTCAGACCTCGGTCAAACCCACCTGCTCACTTTCCCCCATGCCCACCTCTTTGCTGGTCTCGTCTCACAGAAATTGCGCAATAACAAGACGACCATCGTGTAGTAACATGATTGTTTTCTCGCAGTAACGACATTATAACATCGTCAAAATATACTGATGACGGATCTAGTTTTGTCAAGCTTTTTTTTTGAAAGCATTATGGTGAAAATGGTTCAAAAATATAATATGTAGTGTAAGAGATATCATTGTTTACAAATTAAAATTTTAAAGATATCACTTGTACTTAGCTTCCTACTACTATATTATGTATCTTTGTGTGTGTAAAGAGAAGTATTGTTAGTACTTGTGTTACCTAATAGCCATGCACCTCTCCCACCTAAAGCACTAGTACAATAACACTCCTACTATAAGATTGATCATTACTATTTTCTAGTAGTAAGTTGTTGAGAATAAGATTTAAACTCATGACCTCATAATTCCTAGATTATTGCTTTAGCCAATAGAACTAGTAAGACTTTATGATTGAGTAATACTTCCTATTTGTTTTGTACCTTTTTTCAAATCATGAATTAGGAATACAACCTCTAATCATTTTCATTACTATAATAGGGATTGTAGTAAGAAATCAACTATATTACTGTAAAAGTTATTGATCGTTACTGTTTTTTAGTAGTAACATCGTTATGGAATTGTAGTAACATCGGGATAGAATGACAGTAACACTGAACATATGACAACAGTGTTTCTATAGTACTACTGCTTTGTATAGAGCTAAAAACTTTAAAGTCCCAATCTGTTGAGAGCAATATCTCTCATGCCATATTTTTTTTCTAATCCGTTTGCACCATGATGTTCGTAAAAAAGTGTTTAACGAAACTAGATCTGTCATGACTATTTTTTGACATCGTTACTTCAAAAAGCAGTCGCGTTACTACACATTGACCGTCGCGTTACTACGCCGTTCTTGCAAGGCGAGAACTGAAAAGGGGTGGACATGGGGGGAAGAAGTAGGCGGCTTTGACCGGCAGGAGGGGCCTTTGACTGGTTTTTGACAGAGGTGGGAGTGGGGTTTTGGGCCCTAGAGGAGGGAGGGGGAGGTGGGTTTGGCCCATGAAAAAGGGGTGTAGAACAGTTATTTTATAGGGGGTGTAGATTAGAGCTGTCATATATATATATATATATATATATATATATGTATATATATATATATATATAACACACCCCACAACATGTTATGAAATATAAAACCAATGCAAGATATTTGAAAATCATATACAAATCCACTACTTATTGTCTCAAAAACTTTACAATAAAAGTCCAAATCGAAAGATTTACAAACTAATAAAGACCATTGGAAAACCATGTTAGAAATCATATACAAGAACATTAACATAAAAAAGATATATATATTTCTGAAGACTTGGGATAAATTAGGAAACAAATACAAACCTACCAATTATTTCTGTAGATGTCCGTCGATATATTATATGTCTGATTTCGAATCCGTATGAAAAAGATATGGCTGTTTTATCGAAGGACACTCGAGTTATAACTGTTTGACGACAGACTCAAAGATAAGCTTAGTGAATTGTTAAAACTAATTGGTGTAAGATAAAATCATGGAAAAATTCATGTGGATGCTACTCAATATGTTAGACTCACTGGAATTTTGGCATGATTTTATCTTTACATCTAGATCCCCAATTAAATTGGTCAAAACCCTAAACCCTAATCGGCAAAACTCGTACCTCATCCAAAAATGCATTAAATTATATGAAAGTGTATAAGGAACAGAATTTATTAAAATACTATATTATTTATAATGAATTAATATAATTTTTCCATAATTTATTTTATTAGTTTTGACACCCTAAAAATTCAATCTAATTTCAGACAGGCCGATTTTCTTTATTTTGCTGAGAATAAAATATAAGGAATTTTTGTGTGAAACCAAGGAAAATGGAAACTAGGTGTTTTTATATATCTCCACAAAAATCCACTTTATTTTATCTAGCCCACAAAATAAATTATAGCATTATAAAGGAGAGGAGAAAGAAAATAAGTAGAAAAAATCCTGAAAGTGTCACATTGGCCAACAGTAGCGGGCCCTTTCCGTGCGGGTGGCTTAAGTGGACCGCACGGGAAAATCCATATTTCCGTGCGGTCCCTTAAGTGGGCCGCATGGAATAGTGCGGTATTATCCCGTGCGGTCCACTTAAGGGACCGCACGGAAATATGGATTTTCCCGTGCGGTCGCTTAAGTGGACCGCACGGGATAATGCCGCATCGGTTATTTCAGGCGCGGTCACTTATGGCCCGTCTGAAATCTATCGGAGGCCTCGTCCAGGAAAATCGTTTTTGTAGTAGTGCACGACTATAAGCGCGAGCTAGTATCTTGAAAGGAAGACATGCATCTCAAATAGCAACGAGATGCATGTAAGATGGATATCTGGAAAAAGAATCTACTGTAATATATTAATCCCAACCGGGGATAGGTACAGGGGGTCGATCGTCGTGACGTCGTTTACACGTAGAACGGGAGAAGCCTCGGCCCGGTACGCATGGGAAGCCTCGGCCGAATACCACGGCAACTCTCATCCGCTCCGACTATTCTCGTGGCACAGCGGGCACAAAAGCCGCGGGCATATATATTACGCGCACACAAGGATCCACCATAGAAAAAAGGCCATCACGTATACACGTTACGTACGTTTTGAAACCATGGAGTTCCACCCTCCTTCCTCCTGCGACGACGACGCCGGCGGCTGCCAAAAGACGTCAGTGGAGTGCAACCGCCAGCGCCGCAAGATCCTCATCGTGAAGCTGCTAGATGAACTCATATTTTTTGCTTTCATGTTCCTATGCATGTATCATGCGTTGTACGACTTCCCATCCGAGTTCTCCGTCCAGATCACGTCCATCCGCGGCCTCGACGACGCGGCACCGGTGGCTCCGACGATCATCTCCACTGCCATCGACGTCACACTTCACGTCAACAACCGGCGCGGCACGGAGAGATGCTACCGCGGCGGCGAGGCGGTGGTGAGCTACGAGGGCTTCACCGTCGCGTCCGGCTCCGTGGCGGGCTTCTGCGTGCCGGGGAAGGGGGCACGGGAGGTGCCGTTCCTGGCGTCGGCCGACGGCGTGGGTCTGCCTCAGCAGCTTCGCGACCGCATGGCCCTGGAGCGGCGTATAGGCGCCATGCAGCTGGAGGTCGAGGTGAAGCTGTTCGGGCGCGATGGCGGCTCGGCGCCCAGGCCGACGTGGATGTCGTGCCGGCTGAGGATGGATGAAGCGCAGCCGCCGGAGCCAGACACGGCACATAACGCACATTGCACGGTGTTGGCTTTGCAGAATTGGTTCTCTCAACCCTTTTTCGGATAAAAGAAAGATTAAGATCAATCTTTTACAGTGATTATACTAAAAAATCCCAGCCGATCTAAAGGTATCGCCAAAGGGATTTCGTCTTGTTCATGGGAATACCGCAGGTGTTCCAATTAGTTAGCTACTGGTTAAATGATTTCAGCAGTACTATTTCTCGTATCAGACATTAATAGCATTGATAATTTTACTCCAGCTTGGTCGGAATAATTAGTAATGCAGCTTCAAAAAATATTGGATCGTGCACTCTACTTTCTTTGTTATGTGTTAATTAAACCACTGTTAATCTGTAGAGAAGACACACATGTAACACTGAGCCTGCCGAGCATCTCCAGCACAGCCCATAAACACACCCCAAACATTTTTTTGGGACCCCTAATCGACGCCTGGGCGCGCACCCCTCCCACTACACGACGCGCTTCCCTCTCTAGTCAGTAGTGTATATATATATATAGGAAATTTATTGTACACACTTTCCATAGAATAATTATTCTACATCTTTTCTCTCATGGGCCAACCCCATTTTTCCCACCCATACTAAGGCCTAAAACCCACCTCCTACCTCGGTAAATGGGCGGTCAAAGCATGATCCTGCCGGTCAGACCTCGGTCAAACCCACCTGCTCACTTTCCCCCATGCCCACCTCTTTGCTGGTCTCGTCTCACAGAAATTGCGCAATAACAAGACGACCATCGTGTAGTAACATGATTGTTTTCTCGCAGTAACGACATTATAACATCGTCAAAATATACTGATGACGGATCTAGTTTTGTCAAGCTTTTTTTTTGAAAGCATTATGGTGAAAATGGTTCAAAAATATAATATGTAGTGTAAGAGATATCATTGTTTAAAAATTAAAATTTTAAAGATATCACTTGTACTTAGCTTCCTACTACTATATTATGTATCTTTGTGTGTGTAAAGAGAAGTATTGTTAGTACTTGTGTTACCTAATAGCCATGCACCTCTCCCACCTAAAGCACTAGTACAATAACACTCCTACTATAAGATTGATCATTACTATTTTCTAGTAGTAAGTTGTTGAGAATAAGATTTAAACTCATGACCTCATAATTCCTAGATTATTGCTTTAGCCAATAGAACTAGTAAGACTTTATGATTGAGTAATACTTCCTATTTGTTTTGTACCTTTTTTCAAATCATGAATTAGGAATACAACCTCTAATCATTTTCATTACTATAATAGGGATTGTAGTAAGAAATCAACTATATTACTGTAAAAGTTATTGATCGTTACTGTTTTTTAGTAGTAACATCGTTATGGAATTGTAGTAACATCGGGATAGAATGACAGTAACACTGAACATATGACAACAGTGTTTCTATAGTACTACTGCTTTGTATAGAGCTAAAAACTTTAAAGTCCCAATCTGTTGAGAGCAATATCTCTCATGCCATATTTTTTTTCTAATCCGTTTGCACCATGATGTTCGTAAAAAAGTGTTTAACGAAATAGATCTGTCATGACTATTTTTTGACATCGTTACTTCAAAAAGCAGTCGTGTTACTACACATTGACCGTCGCGTTACTACGCCGTTCTTGCAAGGCGAGAACTGAAAAGGGGTGGACATGGGGGGAAGAAGTAGGCGGCTTTGACCGGCAGGAGGGGCCTTTGACTGGTTTTTGACAGAGGTGGGAGTGGGGTTTTGGGCCCTAGAGGAGGGAGGGGGAGGTGGGTTTGGCCCATGAAAAAGGGGTGTAGAACAGTTATTTTATAGGGGGTGTAGATTAGAGCTGTCATATATATATATATATATATATATATATATATATATATATATATATATATATATATATATATATATATATATATATATATATATATATATATATATATATATATGACACACACCCCACAACATGTTATGAAATATAAAACCAATGCAAGATATTTGAAAATCATATACAAATCCACTACTTATTGTCTCAAAAACTTTACAATAAAAGTCCAAATCGAAAGATTTACAAACTAATAAAGACCATTGGAAAACCATGTTAGAAATCATATACAAGAACATTAACATAAAAAAGATATATATATTTCTGAAGACTTGGGATAAATTAGGAAACAAATACAAACCTACCAATTATTTCCTTTTGTTCTAATTGCGAGACTAATTGAGGGGTTTGATCTGATGGGCACGCGATCGCGAGAGTGCGGTGAAATACGAGAAAACAGCGTACATGCGACTGCAAGTTTTCTCTCTTGCTTGGACCTTGAGTCCACGACAGTGCATGTATGTTTTCTCCTGGACGGCATTTGAGCCCACGAACAGTGTGCTAGCCCAATCAAAAAAATTATAGACATAGACTTTATAGATAAAATATTTATACATAAAACTTTATACACAGATACTATAGACATGCATAGAAACTTTTGTATGTATAAACTTTGTATATCCAAAATTTTCATGTATAAATTTGGATACAAATTCACCGTGTTAAAAGATACTCAGCAAAATGAAAATCAATACTGAAACAGTTCTTAAACCACACACCAAAACACTCCTAAAAATAATTCATCACAGTGGAGGGAATTGGATATAAAAAATGGAGAGTAGAGAACAAACCTTAAACATGCTGAAAATAATTTATCATGTGTCCATCAAACATTCATGACACCCTTTGTCAGCTAACTTGGTTGGTGAGAATAGCGCCGACCACATCACCAGCTATGCAGGTCTTGATCTCACCACCTGATGCTGTTTTTAAACGACTAAATCCACTACTACAAAATGGCATCTTAAGCTAAATCAGCATAAAATCTTGGCTCTCAATGTAAGATAGCAATTTCATGATAATTTAGGATGATACAACTGCTATAGGATGAAAACACAATACCAAATCCATGGGTGAATTCTGTGAGGTACCTTTTAGGATGATACAATTGCTATAGCCGAGGGATAAAAAGTTTGTAAACATTACCAGAAGATAATTACCAATTGAAGAGCATGCAAAAGCATGAGATGCAACCTAAAGGACGAACCTGATATTAAAAAAAAGTAAAAATTATCAGGACACAAAAATTTCTTTGTTTGGAGTGGAATAATTCTTATCTAAATTTCCCCGTGATGTAACAATAATCAGCACACATTAAAACATGATATTCTCTGGCTTCGGGAGAATCCTGGACGTAAACACAAAACCAAAAGCATGTTATAAAGAAATGAAACACATGCATATCTGAACAGAGTGATCGAAGAGGAGTTATACCTTTGAACTCTGAATATGGGTGGAATACATAACCCTCTTACTGCACCTCATTTTTGAGGCATAAAATAGTACAATTCTGTATTTCCGCCATAATTAATTGATGGTTGCCACAGTCCAGGAATCTTCAAAATTCAAAGATACTGAAGCAGTCTAATTAAACTATTGTTGGTAGTTATTCTGAACCTGAAGCATGCTTGTGCTTAGGGTGCTGGCAGCAGTAGTGATTCGGTTACCAATTGCAGCAGGTCCAAAATAATTTGGTAATGCTGGATCATACAATTTATGGAAAAAATGGAGAGATAGGAGAAGCAAGGTACCGATGCATTATACAATTGATCACACTGTATTTACTGATTATCCTCAATCCCTCTCATTAGCCTCTCCCAGGACTTTTAGCCACTGTTACAAACATGAATATAGGCAGTACGGCAATAATGCAAACATAGATTAATGTATTGTTATTTCAAGCACTTGTATTCATTTAAAGATTAGCTTGCACTGGCCACTATTACATTGATAGTAACCTGTTGCTCCTGATCTAGTCCACGACCAAGTAGCCACGGGCTTCCTTACCGCTTCTAGTAAAGGGTATTACATAATACGGTTAAGCTCTTAAAAACAACCGATGTAATCTAAAAGTAAAAACTGAGTGGACAGCGTAGTATGGAAGTGAGAAAAATAAACATTCAACCAGTTAAACATTTTATAAGTGTCGAAACCTGATTTCGGCAATAAGAAACAAGGGGTAGCACACAAGTGCCAAACACGATGGGTTAGTAGACAAAGGAATTTAGACAGGTTCAGGCCTTCTATGAAATAGTAACACCCTACTCCTGTTTCGGGGATTAGATCCGCTGAGTTGTATATTAATCTCTTGATCGAGTTGTGTATAAAGAAAATCTAGCTGATTGCTATTGTTTCTATATCCCTCAAGGGACGTCCTATCCTCCTTATATAGGTTTAGATGATAGGCTCACAAGTCGGAGACCTAACAACATACTATATAAGACTCCATAATATTCCCGACTCAGGACTATAAGCCGTTCCTTAATATACAAGGTAAGGTAATACTTAAGCCCTAAGCCGATTACATAATCATGAATCATAGCCTGTCCCTTATAGTCAATCGGATAAGCTAGCCGTGTGGGTATATGGTACCCATAATCTCCACAGTAGCCCCTGAGACCTTCACAGTCGACGAGATAACATAGCCTCAAACCAGAATAACACGTAGCCGAGTCCAACCATAGCCGAGTGACTCCATCGCCGACTGCTTCCATCATCTCTGCCTAAGTTTCCCGAGTGCTTTATCATCCAATAAGAAGGCTGTGAAGGGCTGAAAAAATTTCAAGAATAACCAAGAACATATACCTAGGTGCATCGACTAGATGCACCTAATTAGGTGTAGCCCCCAACTATATGTTTAGTTAAACAAACTAAGCATATAGTCAAGAACTATAATAATCATACCCATCTGAGTAATATAAGTAAATGCTTAGCCAAAACCAAAAGCAATCACAAAAAATCATATAACACATAACCTCATAATCAAGGCACAGTGTATAATGACCCCGAGTACCGGCAAGCTCATGCTATCCGAGTTGTTCTGCCCGAGTCCTCTCAAACACACAACTCTACCATCGTCGAGAATATATTGTATTGATAACAAAAAATCCGAGTTAATAAAACCCAATAATAGATTTACCACTTATGTAAACAATATGACCAAGATGTAATTAGCCTAAGCCATAACATTGGTCTTAACTGAAAAAGCGCAAAATAGCTTTGATATAAAATCAATCACTTCCAATGAACCAAAAAGTTCTAACAACTTATAAAAAAGTTGCCAAAATAGTCATAAAAAAACTTCATTGTTTGTCACCTCCCAAATCGCATCAACTCCTAAAAAGTTGAATAACTGCTGTTATGGAAGGATTTGAACAGTATTAGGCATTAAAGCACGTGCATATTGCCAAGGCAAATCTGCTTAAGTCCCTAAAAGACACGTGATAGGCCGAACGAGGATTATGGGCTGTAAGTTTCTCATGGACCTCGGCCCAAACACGAGAAAACCTACCGATACCCTAAAAACCACTGAAGCGCCGTCGTCTTCCCCGCCGCTTCATCTTCTAAAAATTTCCCCTTTCGCGCTCCTGTTCACAAGCTCTTCCGAAGAAAACCTAGAACACAAGCTCATTCAAATCCATTCACCCAGAAACTCGAAGCTCCATCAAAATCCACCACGCGCATCCTGCCGCTAACATCTCCTCCAAGAATCCCTGCTCCCAACACCTGATTCGATCCCCCACAAACCTCATCCATGGCAGAAGAGAGAGAAATTCCCTTGGACCAATGGGCAACATCAGATGTGAAAGAATCAACCCTGCGAGAGATGGTGAAGGACGGAGTTCTTCCTGCCAAGGAGATCATCGGCTGGCGCCCAACATACGGCGAAGATTCCCAACTCCAAACACCGGTGAGATCGTAGTGTTCACCCACTTTTTCTATTGCGGATTTCGTCTGCCCACTTCCAAATTCTTTCGTGGCATCCTTGATTACTACGGTATCAAAATTTACCATTTAAATCCAAACTCCATATTTCACATTGTCATCTTTATCCATGTGTGTGATGCCTTCTTAGGAATCTATTCCCATTTCAATCTCTTCCGCCGCATGTTCTCTCTTAAGGCCCACCCAACCAAGGATAACCCTTGCGTTGTTGGCGGCGCTGGATTTCAACTCCGCGGTACTCTCCGCAAAGACTACTTTCTACTTCCTCTGAAATCTTCTAACAAGGGCTGGCATGCGAACTGGTTCTATATCTCAAATCCAATCCCTAGCTTGCCCGACTTCATTGGTCTCCCACCAATCCAACGAGCCAACTGGAATGCTCTGCCAGAAAACCAAGATTGGATAGAAGTTAACAATCTTCTGGCTAAAATTCTTGAAATGAAGAATAAGGGTCTTCAGGGAGAACAGATCACTCGGCACTTCATCAAGTGCCGACTGGCGCCTATCAAAGAAAGATCCAAGCCAGCATTTGAATATGAAGGTCAGAGTGATCCCAATCGAGAGGACAAAGAATCCCTGAATTTTTAGGTCTTGTGCGCTCGGATGTACAAGATCTTCTCCTCTGGAATTGCAGTGGACTACAGCAACAAACTGCCTGTCGTCCCCTTTCATCTTCATCGACCTCCTCCTCCGGTAAGTATACTCTACATCTTAAACCACCTTTCAATTTGCCCATGTTCTTCAATATTTCTTAAAAATATTGCTTGTAGGCAAATGCTTTGATTATCTCTCAGCCATACAAAGTGTATCATGAAGATATACCAGCGCAGCCGACTACCAAGAAATCAACTGGCGGCCCAAAGATCAAACCTCAAGCTAAAAGCAAAAGAGCTGCTGCTGCCGTTGAAGAAACCAGCAAACGTGCCAACAAACAAAGAAAGCTGGTTGTGGATGACTCGGATGAAGAATCCGAGGAAATCCAAACTCCGAAAGCCAACATAAGCTCTCCCAGGCCATCCACAAGATCTGCCCCAAAGATCAGAAAATCCAACAGGTATTCTTCATACAACCGAATTTATCTTGCTATTGAAAACCCACTTGATTCCACCTTAATCATTTTTATCTTCTTCTGCAGAAAACCTCAAGATATAGATCCCACCGGGTAGACAGAGAAAACAAATCCATCCACAACACCAGAGAAACAAAAGTTTGCAGAACAAGGGTCCCAAAACCCTCTCCCGAGTGAAACCATCCTCGATCAAGAGCCCCCGACTGCCAGTCAAACTACCCCGACTGGAAACCAGTCGGACTCTACTAATCAAGCATCAGCTCAGGAACCTCCGACTGAGAACCAGCCAGAAAGGGAGGAACAAGTCGCAGTTAATCAAGAAACACCGGTTGAAGATCCAGCACTAAGAACCAAGAAAATCAGCAAGGATCAATCGACCAAGGACACCACCACTCAAGGAAACCAGCCCGAAGCCACAACAGGTAACCTTCATTAGTTATCAAACTCTTGTCTCAAACATATCTTCTGACTTCCATCTCTATTCATCATCCTTAGAGCAAACAGCTGAAGAAGAAGAAATTACCCAACTGAAGTCCACAGAGGACTCAATGCCTACAATCAAGATCGAGTGGCGAGATGCCGAAGGCAAAAGGCATGGCATCATTTTAAACAAGCAAAAAGAAGCCAAAGAACGCGATATGCTTGTCGCCAGCCTTAATGAAGCCACTCGGCTGATGAACGTATGGACAAATTTCTCATATCTCAATCGCATAATCTTTTGTAATCAACTGACTCAATCTCCATAATGCAGAGAATATATCGTCGCTCGCAGGCCAAGTCAGATACTCTAGAAAAGCTAGTGCCTCATGTCAATTCTTTGAAAAACATCCAACAGGATCTCAAGGAAGCTAAGGAAGAGGCTGCAGCTAAAGAAGTCGTCCTTCGAGAAGAGATCAATAAACTTCGAGATATGAACTTGGAGCTTCGTGGTTCAATCGAAGGTAAGAAAAATCAACTTATCTGTTTTTGTTTAATCTGTTCGACTCCAATAACTCCAAATCTTCATGTTGTAGCCAACATATCCAAGATCGATTCCCTCAAGGCTCAACTAAAGAAAGCAGAAACTGACAACGCCAAGCTTGAGTCTCACAACGATAAGGCTTTAGAAGAAATTGAAGGTAACCCCTGAAATTCATACCGCTTGATCTAGTTGATCTTGGTTATTAGTATAATCTGAATCATATCAAACTTGTAGCTAATAAGATTAAATCCCATGCTCAATTTGAAGTCTTTGCTGAAAAAGTCCGGAGAGCCGAAAGAGTCAGGGTTGACATTGCCAATGCAGCTACGCTGATATTGTCAGCAATCTATGAAAACGGCCTTGGAACAAGTGCTATGGATGCTGTAGAAATCTTTGATAAACTCAGGACAACTCCAAAAAAGTACATAGAGAATATTACTGATGCTGCTGTCATGAGTGCAAGTCAAACCCTGGCGATGACAAAGTCCCTCTATCCCCGAGTAGACATAAACTCTATAGGAGATGGCTTTGCAGACGACACTTCTGATGAACAAGCCTTGGAGCTAATCATTGAAGCACAGGAGTCGGCGAAGAAAATTGCTGCTGATGTGGCTGAAAACTTCCAGGGATAACTTTTGTTGATGTAAATAACTCTTGTAATCTAACTTGTAAATACTCAGTTTATTTATGTTTATGCCATAATTTGAGTCTTCGTATTTAATTTCTTAAAAATTTTCGTCCGACTGTTACCAAGCCTAGACTTGATTAAGTCATTAAAAAATTTTTTGTCCTTATTTACTTAACTCAGATCAGAACAACAAACAATGATAAACCAAATATAAACAAGTCATTATTTTTAAAAAAACATCATACTTTATTGATACACATAGCCCCCGACTGACAACTCAAGAAGGCAACTTACTTGAAGTCGGCAGTTGAGAAGAACATGATTCAATAAACTTAAGTATAATATCGATGAAGGTGTTCAATATTCCATGAATTCTCCACGATTGTTCCATCTTCACACTTCAAACGATACGCTCCTGGCCGAGTGACCTCAGCAATTATATAAGGTCCTTCCCACAATGGAGATAACTTATGTCTATATTTCGTCGTCTGAATCTTCCGCAGAACCATATCACCAACAATAAAAGCTCGTGACCGAACGTTTCGATTATGTTAACGTCGAAGTCCTTGAAGATAACTTGCCGACTGAACCAATGCAGCTTCACGAGCCTTTTCTAGTCGGGTCAAATCATCAACTCGGTCTTGATCATAACGTTTATTATTGAAATTGTGAACTCGAAGAGATTCGAACTCCATCTCACTCGGCAACATGGCTTCAGCCTCATAGACTAAAAAGAAAGGTGATTGGCCGGTAGCCCGACTGGGCATAGTCCGTAACGACCATAATACCGAAGGCAGCTCTTGGACCCATCGTCCAGCATAAGGGCTTAGCCTATTAAACACTCGGGTCTTAATACCTTGAAGAACCATACCATTGGCATGTTCAACCTGTCCATTGCTTCTGGGGTGTGCCACTGACGCATAGCAAATCTTGATTCCAAAATCTTCACAGAATTCTTTAAAGATGCCTCTAGTGAACTGAGTCCCATTATCGGTTATAATCCTGCTAGGAACACCAAACCAATACACAATATTTAAAATAAAATCTCGCGCCTGATTCGCGGTTATTGTAGCAACCGGCCTAGCCTCAATCCACTTGGAGAACTTGTCAATTGCGACGAACAAATGTGTAAATCCTCCTAGAGCCTTTCTGAAAGGACCAACCATGTCCAAGCCCCATACCACAAAAGGCCACGACAACGGGATTGTTTGTAACTCTTGGGCTAGAACATCACTTTGCCGAGCGAAGAACTGACAACCTTCACATGTGCGGACCACCTTGTCTGCGTCGGAGACCGCCGTGAGCCAGAAAAAACCTTGCCTGTAAGCCTTGCCCACCAAAGTACGTGCTGCAGCGTGACTGCCGTAAATTCCCGAGTGAATTTCCTGCAACAATTGTCGTCCCTCCTCAGGCGTGACGCACCTTAATAAAACTCCAGACGGGCTTCTCCTGTACAACTCCGAATCAACCATGCTATAACTCTGACTACGACGTCGAACTCGCTCTGCATCATCTCGGTCTTCGAGCAGCTCCTGCCGAGTCAGAAAGTTGATAAACGGCGTTCTCCAGTCGACGTCAAGCATGGCAACCTGGTCTGTAACTTCTTCATTGGTAACTGATTTTTTAGTAACAGTCGGCTCATAAATGTGTTCTACAAAAACATCAGTCGGGGCTGCTTCACGCTTGGAACCAAACTGGGCCAATTGATTTGCCACCTCATTGTTGTGCCTTAGAACATGAGATAACTCCAAGCCATCAAACTTGTCTTCTAGTTTGCGAACTTCTTGACGATAGGCTACCATATTGTCGTTTAAACAAGACCAATCCTTCGTTACTTGATTTACCACCAACTGGGAATCTCCTCGTACAACCATCCGACGTATGCCGAGAGACACAGCAAGTCGTAGTCCATAAAGTAAAGCTTCGTACTCGGCCACATTGTATGAAGCAGGAAAATGTATATGAAGGACATACCGTAACCTCTTCCCAGTCGGGGAAACCAAGACGACTCCGGCTCCTGTACCAGTGACTCGTTTAGACCCATCAAAATGCATGGTCCAATATTGCAGCTCCTCCCTAGGTACATCTTCTTGACGCTCGGTCCACTCAGCCACGAAGTCAGCTAAGATTTGGGATTTTATAGATGTTCTGGCCTTGAAGGTAATATCCAACGGCATTAATTCTAAAGCCCACTTCGTGATACGCCCGAGTGAAAAAGACGTGACCACAGTAGCCGAGTAACTTTGAAAATAATGGGCTAACTTCCTAACGGTAATTAAAACTCCATATAGTAGCTTTTGTACCTGGGGGTAACGTGTTTTGGATCAGGCCAACACCTCGCTAACGAAGTAGATCGGCCTTTGAACTTTTTGAGCTCGTCCTTCCTTTTCTCGTTCAACGACCAAAACCGTGCTGACCACCTGAAAGGTTGCGGAAACATAGAGTAACAAAGGTTCTTGAGGATAAGGTGATGCCAACACGGGTGGCGTTGTGAGGAAGTCCTTGAAGTTTTCAAAAGCTTTCTGGGCCTCCGGGGTCCACTGAAATTCGTCTATCTTCTTGAGCAACTTGAAAAAGGGCATGCCTCGTTCACCAAGTCTAGAAACAAAACGGCTTAGCGCTGCCATGCAACCAGTAAGCTTCCGGACATCCTTCTGGGTACTCGGCGGCTTCATGTTCCGGATAGCATTGATTTTCTCTGGATTGGCTTCAATGCTGCGGTGAGACACCATAAAACCGAGTAACTTGCCTGACGGCACCCCAAAAGTGCACTTCTCCGGGTTCAACTTCATTCTGAAAGCTCGGATATTTGCGAAAGTTTCTTCCAAGTCGGCGATCAGATTCTGTTTTTGCTTGGTCTTGATGACAACATCGTCGACGTAGGCTTCCACGTTCCTCCCGAGTTGGGTCTGAAGGCATCTCTGGATCATACGCTGATAAGTAGCTCCGGCGTTCTTGAGGCCAAAGGGCATCGTGATGTAACAATAAGCTCCGAACGGGGTAATGAATGATGTCTTCAGGCAGTCGGACTCCTTTAAGCTAATTTGATGATATCTCGAGTAACAATCGAAGAAGCTCAGAAGCTCGCAGCCGACTGTTGAGTCAACGACTTGATCAATACGGGGCAAACCAAAGGGATCCTTGGGACAAGACTTGTTGAGGTCAGTGTAGTCTACACATGCGCCATTGCCCTGTCTTCTTCCGAACCAGAACCGGATTGGCCAACCAGTCGGGGTGGTAAACTTCCTTGATGAATCCGGCCGCCAAAAACTTGGCGAGTTCCTCCTTGATAGCATCCCTTCGATCTTGGACAAAGCGGCGGAGTCGTTGTTTAATAGGTTTCGCGTCCTCTTTAACATTTAATGAGTGCTCAATCACCTCTCTAGGAATACCAGGCATATCAGATGGTTTCCAAGCAAATATATCTTTGTTATTTTGTAGAAAGGTGATGAGCGCGCTTTCCTATTTGGGATCTAACTCGGCGCCTATTACAGCAATTTTGGAGGGATCAGAGGGATCAAGTGGAATCTTCTTCGTCTTGGCGTCGGCTTCTCCCGACTTGGCCATTTTCTTCGCTGGGATCTCGCCTTCGCCTGACGTCGATGCAGCCAGTCGGACCTCCTGTTGGCCGAGTAATCTCTCACGAGTTTGGGCCATGTCGTAGCTTTTCTTGTCGCAGGTGAAGGCTTGCTTGACGTCGCTGCGCAAGGAGATGACTCCATTGGGACCGGACATCTTCATCATGAGGTAGGTGTAGTGTGGGACCGCCATAAACTTGGCAAGCGCAGGTCTTCCGATAATTGCGTGATAAGCGGCTTCAAAGTCGGCAACTTCAAAGCTGACGTTCTCTGTGCGGAAGTTTTCCCGAGTGCCGAAGGTGACCAGAAGGGTGATTTGCCCAAGTGGCGTAGATGACAGCCCTGGGATGACTCCATGAAAAGGGGCTGAACTCGGCTTCAATTCGGACCTCAGGATTTGCATCTCATCCAAAGTCTTGGCGAAGAGGATGTTGAGGGCGCTACCGCCATCGATGAGGACACGCTTAAGCTTGACGTTGCGAACCACCGGGTCTAGTACCAGGGGATACCGCCCTGGGTGAACCACTCGGTCAGGATGATCCGAGCGGTTGAACGTGATAGCCACCTCCGACCATCGTAAGTAACGTGGGACTTCAGGCTGTACTGCGTTGATTTCCCTATCGGTCAGCTTCAGCTTCCTCTTCGACTCATATGCTAGTGGCCCTCCGAAAATATGGTTTAACTTGGTCCTATGATCTTGGAAAGGTTTCGAGCCACCAGCTGGGTCGTCCTTCTTAGTTCCTGAGGTGCCGGCTCCATCTGATGGCTTCTGGTGTAGTTGAGTTGCATATTGCTCGGGAAACTGTTTGTAGATGAAGCAATCTTTGGCCGCGTGCCTGTGATTCGGGTGATGAGTGCATTGGGCGTTCATGATCCTGTCGTAGGCGATGACTCGGGGACGCTGTTGTTGGTAGTTAGACGTTGTGGCGACCAGATCCTCGGGCTTACGCTTGCGATCTTTTTGGCCGTTATTGCCGTTGCCGTTGCCGTTGTCATTGTCCTTCTTGGGGCGCCAGCTACTCCCGGATTGCTTGTCGTGCTTGTCCTGCTGTGAGGCTTTGATTGCATCATCCGATTTGGCGTAGGAGTTGGCTGTCTCGAACATCTTCTTGACTGTCCTTGCAGGCTTGCGCCCGAATTTGCCAATCAGCAACTCATTGCGGACGCCTTTCTGGAACGCGGCTATGATGACGTCGTCGATGATGTCGGGGATCTTTTTTCGCTTCTCCGAAAAACGCCGAATGTAGTCTTTCAATGACTTGTCGGGCTTCTGGATTACATTGTGAAGATCGAAGTGGGTTCCGGGCCTTTCAAAAGTGCCCTAGAAATTGGCGATGAAGTGGTCCCGAAGCTCACTCCATGAATCAATCGAACCTCTTGGTAAGCTTGTGAGCCAATTCCTGGCTGAGTCGGCGAGAGCAACGGGCAAGTAATTTGCCATGGCTTTGTTGTCTCCTATTGCTGCGCGAATGGCGAGGGTGTAGACGGTCAACCATGACTCGGGGTCGGTTTTGCCGTCATACTTGTCAATCCCAGTGGGCTTGAATCCGCTCGACGCAGATCCCGAGTGAACGCGGGTACTCCATCGTCATAGTTGTTGGGGGAATCCCTCCGGTCTTCATGATAGGGCTTGTTGCGCTCACGATGACGCAGATCAAGTACCTCCTTCGAGAGCCACTCTGGTAGTTGGAGCTATTGCCATAACGAATCTGATCATGGACGGGTGGCCGGCTGCGACCTCTTTCACGAGAGTCGGCCGACTGATCTTGATGCTTCCAGATTGCGTGATGACGGGGGTCCTTGGACTTGGCGGGTGTCTTGCTGAGCTCGGGTCTCCGGTAGTCTTTAGATCGCATCGGTGGTAGGCGGCTGTCATCGGGCGTCTCAGCGATGGACTCGATAGCTCTCCGAGCAGAACCTGCGGGAGCGCCGGGTAATGTTGTGGCTGCGACGATAGTCTTGACTTTATCTAGGATTGGAGTTACGCTTGGGGGTGCCACTTCGATGACGGTGTCGATGAGGGTGAGAGCGGCGACCGCGTTCTGTTGGGGCGTGAGGAAGACGTTGGTGTTGTCGACTCGGGTCTGGAGTATGGCCTCGCGAGCGGAGCGCCCAGCCGCCCTCAGATCTTGTTTTCTCTTGTCGTTATCTTCTTTTTGCTTGAGCTCCTCCTCCTTGCGTTTGAGTTCTTCCTCTTTGCGCTTGCGCTTCTCTTTGAACTTGGCTCGTTCCTCTTCTGTAACCCTGCGGGCCACGGCTGAGTCGGTCTCCGCTACTTCGGCCATAAGGACGTTGAAGAATAGCGGAGCATAGTCGTTGTCGAAGTTGGAGTCGTTGAGATCCTCCGTGGAGATGTCGTAGAGGTCGTTGAAGTCGGAAGAGTTGAGGTAGTCAGCGATCTCGGTAGATGAGCACGATCCGAGTGGTTGAATCATGACGGCGAACTCCCTAGAGCTCGGATCGCAGCATGGCGATGATAAAGAAGATTCTCCCGAGTGGATCGATTCCAACTCGGAAGATAGAAGATTGAAGTAGATCTCAGCGTCGTTTGGTAACCCGAACGGCGCCGAGTGGTTTTCCCCTCCCGACTGGTTTGGATCCGAGTCAAGGAGAGAAATCTTGCCAAAGTTGTCGATGATGAAGTCGAGGCTGTCAAAGCGGAACACCTGCCCAGGAGGAAAGGTGAAGTCATCGATGCCTGATGAAGATCCCATCGCGCTAGTCGGCGAGACGAAGAAGAAAACTTGACGCAACCCCTACCTAGCGCGCCAACTGTCGAAACCTGATTTCGGCAATAAGAAACAGGGGGTAGCGCACAAGTACCAAACACGATGGGTTAGTAGACAAAGGAATTTAGACAGGTTCAGGCCTTCTATGAAGAAGTAACACCCTACTCCTATTTCGGGGATTAGATCCGCCGAGTTGTATATTGATCTCTTGATCGAGTTGTGTATAAAGAAAATCTAGCTGATTGATATTGTTTCTATATCCCTCAAGGGACGTCCTATCCTCCTTATAAAGGTTTAGAGGATAGGCTCACAAGTCGGAGACCTAACAATATACTATATAAGACTCCATAATATTCCCGACTCAGGGCTATAAGCTGTTCCTTAATACACAAGGTAACGTAATACTTAAGCCCTAAGCCGATTACATAATCATGAATCATAGCCTATCCCTTATAGTCAATCGGATAAGCTAGCCTTGTGGGTATATGGTACCCATAATCTCCACAATAAGCGACACATGAAGATGCATCCAATTGTACGGACACTGAACACGTCGAAATATGAGAACTTCGATCTTTACATGGCCCTACATTACAAAACAGAGGTAGCAACGGAAACACGGCGAGGGACTTGGAGGGCCCCTGCCTCCCCACGGCTGTAGCCTAGGGTGTACGGGTGTGGATTTAGAAATCATTCAATTTAAGAAAAGAATCAAAATAACCAGCCAAAACAAAAGACACTTTTGGTTTAATTGTTGATCTGCAAGAAAAAGAAACAAATGTGTCGATTCTGAAAATCGGCAATAATAAAAAGGGGTAGCGCATAAGACCTAAAAGTAAATGGATATGGAAGACAAGGGTTTAGACCGGTTCAGGCCCTCTCGATGAGAGGTATCCGCCGGGTGTATATTGATCTGACGATCGAGTTGTGGTTATTATCTGCCCCTAGCTAGAGGGCTCCTTGCCCACCTTATATAGGTTGAAGGGCAGGATTACAAAGAGGAGAACCTAGCGGGATACGACATCAGTTTTTTAATCTATTACAATATTACCGAACCAGGACTTTGGGGCGTTCCTTAATACACAAGAAAACATAATACCCAAGTCATGGGCTATTACATATTCCATATACATAATCCATCCCCTATATCCAGTCAGATAAATCAGCCGTGTGGGTATATGATACCCATAATCTCCACAGTAGTCGTTGACACCTTTACAGTCAAAAAGATAATCTTCACTCGAACCAAATTAATCCAAAGCCGAGTGCTTCAATCATCTTCGCCATAGTCTCCCGAGTGCTTTTACCAAATCAAAAGACTGTGAAAGGTTGAAAAAATTTCAAAAAGTAACCAATAATATATGACAAAATTTGCTATAGGACACTAAAAAATCATGTAATTGGCTGGGAGTCACCGCAAACACGTGACACTACTGTCGAACACTCCAAAAAGTTGTGTAATTGGTTGTAGGACACCGAAGACAATTTTTTATAATTTTCAGGTCAAAAGAGGGGAGATATTTTTTGAAATGGTGAGAGTACCCCTGGCGTCGCACCATGTAACCCTGACTGGGTCCAGTCGAACCAGATCTAGTCGGAGTTGTCGCCATCCCTCCCACCCGAAATCCCGAAAACCTAACCCTAGGTTGTGACGACGACGGTGGCGGTGGTGGAGGCGGCGGAGACGACGGAGACGAAGACGGTGGCGATGGAAACGGGCGATGTGAACAGTGATATTGGTAGGCGGTCGAGCGGCAACTGGGATGATGTCGCCGAGGAAGAAGTTAGCAGGGAAGAAAGCGTCAATGCGGCTGACGAGCACTGAGGTTCCAGTGAAGCCATTGGACATGTCTTTGGTTCCTCAGGGGTAGGCTTCGTGATTTGCAGTCATATGTCTTGCGAGTTTCATTGGGATTTGATTGAAATGTGTGGATTTTTTGTTGTTTTTTTTGCCGCATAGGATGGATGCTAGCTCAGCTTGCAAAGTTGCTGTTCGGGTTGGTCAGTACGTTGAGTTTGATGAGAATGGTAGACCGGATTTTCATGTGTCTCGTGATATTAATTGGGTACTAGATAAGATACTGTTTGTTGGATTGACCTTATTAATGATCTTGATGATGAGGTGAAGCATAGTTGTCAACAGGAGATAACTGTAACCTTTTGGGACAAAAATGATAAGAGGTATGCAAAGATAGCTTCCGATAGTTCATTGCTTGATGCATTTGACATGTACTGGGAGATGAGGAGGCTCCCTTTGGTTGTTCATGTGAGTGATGACCCACGAAATAGGACCGAGCCTTGTATGAAACAAGGCAAAATTCATGGGCTAGCTAGTAATGAGGCAGGAGATGGACAAGTTGCTTGTACTAAGATTGTATTGGCAACTCAAGAGAGCCAAGTCATTGCTTCTAAACCTAGCAAACCTAGGAAGCCTATTATCTCGAAAAAGGTTGATGATTGGGGTGAGAGTGATGAGGTTGAGTATGTTGGTGTAGATGATGAGAAAGAGAAGTACAATGACTTGGTGTCAGATGATGAGGCAGTTGATGATGACTATGACCCTGGTTCTGACGAAGACCAAGACGATTTAGCCGTCGACGACGAGGAGGGTTGTGAGTCAGTGGCTCATGTAACTGATGTAGAGAATCCTAAGATAGCTGTTGATGTTACTTTTGAAGATGACAATTGCTTTAAAAGGTGCATTAGATAGTATGCAGTACTGAAAGAGGTTGAACTTGCAGTGCCATATAGCGAATCAAGGAGGTATAGAGCATACTGTAAGGCTAAGCGGTGCAAGTGGAGGATACATGCTTCTAGACTACAGGATGGGAGAACTTGGCAAGTAAGTATGCCTACTTGATTTGTCATTTTTTGTTTCGTAATTTTGTTTTATGCAAGTTCTAAATTGTTTGCTATTTCTTTTCAGATAAAGAAGGTTCCTTACCCACATAATTGTGCTAGCACAACTGGTGTGGAGAATAATTGCATGGCCACTAATTCATGGGTCAGAGATCGCGTGATCAACAAGTTGAGGAAAGAACCAACCATTGGTGCTACTGCTTTAAAGAAGTTTTTGGAAGAGAAGTACAAGATCAAGATTTCTTACTACGTTGTTTGGGACGACAGACAGATGGCACTTGATGAAATCCTTGGTAAATGGGAAGATAGCTTTGATGCAGCTTACAGCTTCAAAGCAGAGTTGGAGAGGAAAAGTCTTGGATCAATTGAGGAGGTTGATCATGTGAGTCAATGGGAAGAATGTAACGTGCCGCCTCCACGAGGCCGGGCCCGCTTACATCTAGCAGCTTAACTAGGACATAGACTGCCCTCACAAACCAACACCAGTCTTTTCTGCGCACTTTGTCCTCACTCATGCGCACCCGGGAAAGACTTCCCGGTCGGCCACCCATCCCTAGATTTCTCTAGGCCAAGCACGCTTAACTTTAGAGTTCTTTGGAGATGGGATTCCGGAAAAGAAGTTGCAACTTGTTTGCATGAGTATCCTATCAATCCTATTATGCCTTGGGCCGGGGTGTTACATCCTCACCCCCTTAAGAGATCGACGTCCTCGTCGATCAACCCCAAGCCAGGAACTCCCTCTCTTGGCCACATCCGTGTGTCCAGTGCCAGCACATGTGCCATGCTGTGTGACCATACCGGGTCCACACCAGCCATGCACACCATGCCTGCGCAACTGCGACACGCGCCCGTGAAACCGCGAGAGTCGGCTCTGATACCATACTGTAACGTGCCGCCTCCATGAGGCCGGGCCCGCTGCGACACGCGCCCGTGAAACCGCGAGAGTCGGCTCTGATACCATACTGTAACATGCCGCCTCCACGAGGCCGGGCCCGCTTACATCTAGCAGCTTAACTAGGACATAGACTGCCCACACAAACCAACACTAGTCTTTTCTGCGCACTTTGTCCTCACTCATGCGCACCCGGGAAAGACTTCCGGGTCGACCACCCATCCCTAGATTTCTCTAGGCCAAGCACGCTTAACTTTAGAGTTCTTTGGAGATGGGATTCCGGAAAAGAAGTTGCAACTTGTTGGCATGAGTATCCTATCAATCCTATTATGCCTTGGGCCGGGGTGTTACAAAGAATCATTTTAGCAGGATGTTTGTAGCCTTGAAACCATGTGTTGATGGGTTTCTAAACGGTTGCAGGCCATATTTAGGGATTGACTCAACTGTACTGACTGGCAAGTGGAGGGGGCAATTGGCATCAGCAGTTGGTATTGATGGCCATAATTGGATGTTTCCCGTAGCATATGGGGTCTTTGAGTCTGAAAGTACAGAAAACTGAGCTTGGTTCATGGAAAAGCTTAACTTGGCAATTGGGTCTCCACAGGGGTTGGTTCTGTCGACAGATGCTGGTAAAGGTATTGACACGGTTGTCACCATAGTTTTCAGCAATGGAGTATAGCACAGGGAATGCATGAGACACTTGGTGAAGAACTTTCAAAAGAGGTTCAGTGGTGAAGTGTTTGAGAGGAATATGTGGCCTGCATCAAGGGCCTATAGGCAAGACATATTCGATAGTCACTACAATGAGATGAAAGAGGCATGTCCTAAAGCACATCTGGCCTAGAAGTAAGTTCTCTACTGTTAGTAAATGTGACTATATCACAAACAACATAGTAGAGACCTTCAATAGTTGGATCAGGCATGAGAAATCACTACCTATAGTTGATTTGATGGATAAGATCAGGCAAATGATCATGAAGAGAATTTCTGTTAGAAAAAGGCTTGCTAACAAGTTAACTGGTATAATCCTTCCAAGTGTGTGGAGAATATGGGTACCGGGTACCCACACGACCTCCATATTCGACTAAAGATAGGAGGTGGGTCGGATCCATATATTATGTAATAGAGTAGGACTCGGTCATAATATTGCTTTGTGTTTTATGGCACGGCCTAGAGTCCCGATTGAGTACTACCATATGATGGATTAGAAAACTGATGTCTATATGGCTAGGTTTCCTCCTTGTAACCCTGCCCCCAACCTATATAAGGTGGGCAGGGAGGCCTCTAGGGGCAGGATCACAAGATAAAGATATTCACAACTTGATCGTCAGATAAATATACACCCGGCGGATACAATCCCCAAACAGGAGTAGGGTATTACCTCTCATTGAGAGAGCCTGAACCTGTCTAAATCTTTGTCTTCCGCATCCATCCACTTTTAGGTCTCGTGCGCTACCCCATTTTATTATTGCCGAGTTTCAGTTTCGACAGTTGGCGCGCCAGGTAGAGGTTACGCCGAGTTTCCTATCGACGAGTGCGATGGAATCACCTTCATGAGTCGTCAGCTTCGTCTTCGCTTTGGGAGCTTAGACTGCCTCGCTGCTGACAACTTCAACAAGCTCTCGCTCTTTGACTTGGATATAAATTAGTCGGGGGAGATTCAATCTAGCTAAGGAGGATAACAACCACTCTACCACGGCGAGTTTCAGATTCGATCTACTATGGCCGCCGCCAGCGTCACCTTTGTCAGGAAGTTTCTTCGCTTCGAAGAGTTATACTTTATCGTCACAAGAATAACTGCTATTACAGACACGTTGTTTCCGACATCACCGACACGATCATCATGGACATGAACTCGAGGCGTTGCTATGCGGATAATCAACCATGAGCTTACATCTTCGCCGTCATCTACTAGTTTCTTAGCCTCCACGGTTGGTGGACCCCGCCGCCGTTATTGATGGCGACATCGTCTTCACCGTCGGTCGTCTTCGTCATCGCCGACTGGTTTCTTCGCCTCCACGGATGGTGTACTCCGCCGCCATTGTTGATGGCAACGTCGTCTTCACCGTCGGTCGTCTTCGTCATCGCCGACTGGTTTCTTCGCCTCCATGGTTGCTGGACCCTACCGCCGTTGCTGATAGCGACATCGTCTTCATCGTCGGTCGTCTTTGTCATCGCCGACTTGTTTCTTCGCCTCCACGGATGGTGTACTCCGCCGCCATTGTTGATGGCGACATCATCTTCACCATCGGTCGACTTCGTCATCGCCGACTGGTTTCTGCGCCTCCACAGTTGGTGGACCCCGCCGCCGTTGTTGATGGCGACATCGTCTTCACCGTCGGTCGTCTTCATCATCGCCGACTGGTTTCTTCGTCTCCACGAATGGTGTACTCCGCCACCGTTGCTGATGGCGACATCGTCTTCACCGTCAGTCGTCTTCGTCATCGCCGACTAGTTTCTTTGCGTCCATGGTTGGTGTACTCCGCCGCTGTTGCTGATGGTGACATCGTCTTCACCGTCGGTCGTCTTCGTCATCGTCGACTGGTTTCTTCGCCTCCATGGTTGGTGTACCCCACCGCTGTTGTTGATGGTGGCATCGTCTTCACCGTCGGTCGTCTTTGTCATCGCCGACTGGTTTCTTCATCTCCACGGTTGGGGGATTCCGTTGCCTACTGGTGTTTTCGCTTTCATGGCCATGCGTCTTGTTCACGTTGTTGGGAACCTTCACCTCTACCATCGGTCGCCTCCAAGCTGCTTTCTTGGTTGGTGTCTTCGTCATCATTGATGGATGACCTTGTCCCTAGATTGGCCATCTCTGCCGTCACCGGTGGAAATACCAAAAAGCTAAGTCATCATTAATTTTCTTCTTTATATGATATTTTCTTTTTTCTCTGTCTCACTACATCAACTATTCCTCCGTTGAGCAGTGAGTCGGGGGCTACAGATGTTATATCATATTTTTGCAATAATTTTTATAATGTTTATCTCGATTGCTTGCGAAATAATCTGAGTAAAAAAGTACTGATCGAGTTATGGAACTCTATTTCCCTATGCTTTCCGTTTGGTTTGTCGATGGATAGTTGCCCTTGAGCCGAATCCTAGCACCCGGGGCTCGTTGCATGGAGTGTATAACGCAAGGTGCTAAGTATTACTCGGAAGAAATCAAAAGCATAGAGATAAGATAATTTGCTTTCTGCTCTTAACAACTACAAAAGTACCAGAGTAGTAAATTCTGATCTGTGAAACTTTGTTCCATTAATGACGAATTCATGTCAATGACTAGTCGGGCAGAGTGTTTAAACGTGAGGAGTCATCTACTCAGGGAAATCAAAACCAACAAGAGGAGAAATACATATTTATAAATATTTTAAAATGCTTGAATTTTTCTCAAGTACTATATTTACATCAGATACTACTCATTCTACATGTTTATACTGCAGGATCCAAATCAAGATATGCATAGTAGGGATTCATGGCTATAAGCTTATCTCCTATGTTTCGGAAATGGATCAGTCAGAACATCATCACCGGCTTGCCTTCACTGCCGCCGACTGGTATCTTCGCCTACACAGTTGGTTGGTCACACCACCGTTGTTGGGCGTCTACGTCTTCATCGCCGGCTTACCTTCGTCGCCGCCGACTGTTGTCTTCGCCTACACGGTTGGTTGGTCGCACCACCGTTGTTGGGCGTTTATGTCTTCATCGCCGGCTTGCCTTTGTCACCGCCGACTGGTGTCTCCGCCTACACGGTTGGTTGGTCACACCACCGTTGTTGGGCGTCTACGTCTTCATCGCCAGCTTGCCTTCGCCGTCGCCGACTGGTGTCTCCACCTACACGGCTGGCCTATTATGTCACCGCTCATGGACGTCTTTGTTTTCGCCATCATTCCGCCTTCGACATCATTGTTGGAACCTTGTCTTCGCCATCGGTTTACCTCTGTTGCCGTCAGCTCATGTCCATGTCATCACAGCTGTGCAATTCTGTCACCATTGTGGAGCGACTTCGTCTTCATTGTCTTCAGCACCGGCCAATTCTATTGCTTGTACTTTGCAAGCTTCATTGCTTCACCAACCATGACGTCGAGCCTCAACATGTGGGCATGCGCCACCAAATACAAAGCCATGTTAATCTACTACAACAAGTGGTGTTCCAATCCTCAAGATTTCTACTCGGACATCCTCAAAGCATATTTTCTCTCAAGCAATGGCTACTCAATGGCAAGCTACAGTTCTTGACTTTATATTCAGTTGATTTCCAACTAAGCATAGAGTCGGGGGCTACACAAATACAAGACTCAAAATTCGACATGTGTTATGTTAAGATGAAGCAATCAATTAACCAGCCAACGAGTCAACTACAGGAGTCATTATCTTCGTCTTCGCTTCAGAGCAGGCATTCTACTTCTGAAACTCCAACTATCTCACTAGCAATTTTGGCTTCTGGATGATGGCACAATCTATTCCAAATTTCACAAGTATCAATTCAAGATTTAATCTACATGTCTGAGAGTTTGGAGTTATCAACCAATTACCTTAGATCGACGAGTTGAATAACAGCATCTACTTTCCTCTAAGTGAAGCATTTTCAACAGCTACAATATCAAGTTCTACTACTATCATCATAAATCAAGAGGCATTGCATCAATCTTCATCATGCACGCGTTATCGTCAAGGAAACTACTCGAGCTTTGATATCTTCTCAACAGTTTAATGGATTATTATCATTGACGTCACCATCGACACCTTCATCATCGACATTAACTTCATCTTCAGTCAACTACTGTCAACCAAGTTCTTTGCTTTAGGAGTTTGGGCTTCATCTACACAAAAATTTGACTGGGTCACCAACATCGCCATCTTCATCAACATCTTGCCATGCCTCTTCGGCCTAATCTATTCTGTCACTGTTCATGGGAACTTCGTCACTACTGGACATATCAGCTATTACCAGATGATTGATTTGTTTCTACGATTGGTGGATTTCGCTGCCATCGTTGATGGGCAACTTTGTCTCTACAACCGGCTGTTTCTCCTGCTGTGGATCATCATCACCACCGGTTGCGTCTGTCATAATTGGTGGCCTATTACGCCGCAGCAAATTAGCATTTTCGTCTTCATCGTCCGGCTATCTCCATCGTTGCCGACTGGTGGTCTCGTCGTATTGTTGGCCTACGTCGTCGCTGCTGATGTGCGTCTTCATCTTCAACACCGACTTGCCTTGGTCGTCGCCGACTGGTATTCTCTCCTTCAAGGTTGGCCTATTGCGTCGCTATTGATAGGCGTCATCATCTTTATTGCCAGCCGCCTCGTCTGTTGTTGTCGACTGATCTTCTCGATTCCACGGCTACCCGTCTCTGTCATCGTTGTTGAGAAACTTCGTCTTCATATCCGACCATCTCTACTACCGCCAGTCGTCATCACTGATGGTCATGTTTGTCGTCGCCGACTGTTTTCTTCGTCTCCATGGTTGGTGGATTTCGCCATCGCCATTGATGGGCAACTATGTCTCCACCACCAACGTCTTCATTACCTCTGATGGGTAATTTCATCTCTACATTGGTGATCTCGCTTCCATGCCGACTGCATCAGTTGCCACCAATGGATAATCTCGACTACGACAGAAGAACAAGCAACATGCTCAGGGGCTTACTAGCTCTAGCACGAGGATCATACCTTCGATTTGGAGTTATTCTGGATATATGCAACATGAATTCATGGTCGCGAGCTTATCTCCTACGCTCAAGGTCTGGACCAATCATTATTCCCCACAAGGGTCACAAGCTGAGTTCTTGCGCCAGTCGGGATTCAATTATCAAATCTACTTTGATACACCTCATGAGGGATAACTACTTGGAACAAAAGCTTTGTTCAGATGAGATGCGCTTGGTCTACATCACCCAGGAGATTTGTCACTCAGGAGCATATTATAGGCGTGCTATGCACATCATCTTTTAAAGGTATCGGTAGACATTTTTCGTTTGGGTCGAGACTCATGGGATGCTTACAGCCCATATCTTAGGTGTGGCTTGTCACGTGTCTCTAGGGACTTAAGCAAATTTGCCTTGGCAATATGCACGTGCTCTATTGCCCAATACCTTCAAAATCCTTTCATACAGCAGTTACACAACTTTTTAGGAGTTGGTACGATGCAATTTGGAAGGCGACAAACAGTAAAGTTTTTTATAACTGTCCTGGTAACTTTTCTATAGGTTGCAGGAGTTGTTTGGTTTTTCACAAAGCAATTGATTTTATCAATGCTATCTTGCCACATTTGTGTGCTTTTCTGATTAACACCAATATTATGGCTTAGGCTGATTATATTTTGGTCATATTATTCAGGCGGTTGGTAAATCTATTTATGGGTTTTATTAACTCGGATTTTATACCACAAATGCCATATATTTCTGAGGATGATGAAATTGTGTGTCTTATAGGGACTTAGAAATATTTGCTTTGACAATATATACACAATATGATACCATTGCTCATGTTTTCACTATGCAACAAGATTTGTTGGAGTTATTTGTTATGTGACTTTTTCCAAAATGCTTTTGGCTTTGGCTAAGCATGTTACTATATAAAACCGCTCGGATGGTTAAGATTATTAAAGTTCTTGACTATATGCTTAGTTTATTCAACTAAACACATAGTCGGGGGCTACACCTAATTAGGTGCATCTAGTCGATGCACCTAAGTATATTTTTTATTGAATTTTCTCAGCCCTTCACAGCCTTTTGATTTGGTAAAAGCACTTGGGAGACTATGGCAGAGATGATTGGAGCACTCGGCTTTGGATTTATTTGGTTCGAGGTGAAGTTATCTCGTCGACTGCGAAGGTCTCAGGGGCTACTGTGGAGAATATGGGTACCGGGTAGCCACACGGCCTCCATATTCGACTAAAGATAGGAGGTGGGTCGGATCCATATATTATGTAATAGAGTAGGACTCAGTCATAATATTGCCTTGTGTTCTATGGCACGGCCTAGAGTCCCGATTGAGTACTACCATGTAATAGATTAGGAAACTGATGTCGTATATGGCTAGGTTTTCCTCCTTGTAACTCTGCCCCCAACCTATATAAGGTGGGCAGGGAGGCCTCTAGGTGCAGGATCACAAGATAATCACAGAGATATTCACAACTTGATCGTCAGATTAATATACACCCGGTGGATACAATCCCCAAACAGGAGTAGGGTATTACCTCTCATTGAGAGGGCCTGAACCTGTCTAAATCTTTGTCTTCCGCATCCATCCACTTTTAGGTCTCGTGCGCTACCCCCTTTTATTATTGCCGAATTCAAGCAAATGATCATGAAGAGAATTTCTGTTAGAAAAAGGCTTGCTAACAAGTTAACTGGTATAATCCTTCCAAGTGTAATGAAGTCCCTGTATGCTAGGAGAAGAGACCTTGGATACAAACTGTACTTAGCCCACAAACACCTAGGAGAAATATGAGGCACTGGTAGAGACTTGAAGACATGGAGACACACTGTTGACTTGAACACTGGAAAATGCAGTTGTAGGCAATGGCAGATAACAGGCATACCTTGCACACATGCCATTTTTCTAATCATTTCAAGAAGGGGGCTAGAATTGGAACAATTTGTTAATGAGTACTACTCTGTTGCAACATTCAAGAAGGCATATGCAGGACATGTGGTTCCAATGATAGACAAGTCTCAATGGGCTAAGATTAATGCTGGATTCAAGTTATATCCACCTCTGTTGAAGTGGTCAGTTGGCAGACCTAGAAGCAGAAGGATTAAGGGAGTGGAAGAAGGAGGTTCAGGAAAAAAGAAAGTACAGATGCAAGAGGTGTGGTAAATTTGGCCACATTAAGAAGACTTGCAATGAGCCAGTTGCTGACCCATATGCCCCACCACCAGCCCCACCAAATCCCAAGAGAAAAAGAGTGAAGAAAGTTGTGCTTCATGTGCAAGATCCTATCATACAAGTCTCATCAGCAAATGTGTATGTTCAAAGTTGTGCTTTTTATGTCATATATTTGCTATCTTTGTTCTATATATTTATGTCCATTTTCACTTGTTGCAGGTCCATACCTTCAAGATCAGGAGCATCTAGAGTCACTCAAACAAGCCCAATAACAAGGAGCAGGGCTAGAGCTCTCAATTTGGATGTTGATGCTGATGGCAACTGAAGTTTAATGGCATTTTGTTGGCTTTTGTATAAATGTAGGATGCAAACATGCCCTGGAACATTCTGACTATATGGCACCATGCTAATATGTGCTATGTGCATTTCTTTTGTATTTGGGGCAATGGGCAATACTGCCAGTATGCGTTTTTGGGGCAATGGGCAGCACTGCCAGTATGTGTTTGTGTAGACCAAGCTTTATGGCAGTGGTTCCTACATGTATGGCACCTAGTTTATGTGGAATGACACTAATTATTGTGCAAATCATGGTCAATGACAGTGACTTATACTGAAATTTTGATTTTTGATTATGTCAATCTGGAATGTAATTCTGTCAAAATTATACAGACCTCCTGCCAAAATTTCTGTCAAATCTATACAGAGTTTCTGGCAAAATTTATGTCAACATTACACTAATTTGCTGTCAAAATTATACTGCAATGCTATCAAAAATTACTCAGGTGCCATACCAGACCAATACAAAGAAACACACTCTCAAATTGCTTAATCTGGAACTGCATTTCATTGACAAATCCATATTACATTCAGACATTCCACATTACATTGCTAGCAATTAGTCATTGCTTGTGTTAACAACAAAATTTGGTAAAAGTATGCCAATGATGGAGTTTGATCCGAAGCGGATTTAAAGGGATAAGACGGTTTCCAAAAACAGACAACGCATCTGCTGGAGTCGTATCGGCCAATACGGGTAACCTGGGTTCATGTTGCTTTCAGACAAGAGCTTGAAGGTATTGCTGAATAGGAATTGGGAATAAGAGTTAGTTATTTCTTTTTAATAATTTTATAGTAAGAGTCCGCCTAGGATTTGTTTGTTTAGGCAAGTTTTGAGTAGTGTCCGACATGAACAAGGTCCTAAAGTTCGGTTATAAATATGTGCCCAGGGTTTTGAAAGAAAAACAACAAAGGTTCAATACACTCTTGGTGCATTGCCATAATTTTTCTGTTACTTTCGACGAGTTTTTGTTTCGAGTTGGGCTGCATCAGTTTCGATCTCCAATAAGAGGTATGGCTTGTCAGTAGCGGCTTGTACCGGCGGATTAGCGCATCGTTTTAGATGCTCTAATCTACTTTATAAAATCGCTAGTTATCATATAACTTAGCTAATCTAAATTGATGATTCGATTTATTTGTATCGGCCAAGCCTTACTTGCGGTTTTGTCGGTATCGGCTAAATCGGCTGATTGGTTTAGATTAGCTAACGTATCCACCACCCTGAAAAACGTTCAAAGACTTGATTGTCTAGGTGTTATGTTTCTTTTTACACTTTGTGCTGCATCAGCCCTAGTCATGATTAGAACCATAATCTCTAGTCTGTTTCTTGATCGTCAATAAGGGTAGAATCGGGGTTTCAGCCGATCTTATCTAATATAACTGCTTAGGCTGAGTTTGGCTGTATGAGTTCCAACTCATCTCCCTCGTGTTCCGCGCGCACGCTTTTCAAACTGTTAAACTGTGTGTTTTTTACAAAAAGTTTCTATATAAAGTTGCTTTAAAAAATCATATTAATCCATTTTTCAAAACAAATTAGCTAATACTTAATTAATCATGTGCTAATTTACCACTTCGTTTTGCATGTTTGGAGGGAGAGTTCCCAACTCTCCCTACCAAACACAGCGTTAGTTTTGTCTAAGTCTCCTTAATCATGCTTTTCATGTTATATCTGCCCCTTATACAAGGATATCACGCTAAATAAATATATCAAGCTTGTCTCGATATATTTATCTAGATTGATATTCTTGTATAAGGTTGTATCGGAGTTTAGTCAATACGGTATCTAATTTTTTAACCTAAGTATGGTGTCATCGGCTATGATTTATTCAGATATAATCTCAATTCATAGATTACATGTTTGAGTATGTCTACAGCCGATGGAACATATTTTTGGCTTGCCTAGCTTTATTCATCTCACACCCTACAGCCGATTTGACCAGATCACATCGGTTAAGTCTATACGATACGTCATCGGCTTATTGGCCGATCGGCTATCGTGCATCTAATCTATTTTATTGTATATCTTGTTGGTTGCAGGATCAAATCAACTGGCACGTCCTGAACCCGACGCAAGATTTGGACCTTCACTAGAGCTAAGCAAAACTCCTAGGCCGTCGTGTTTTCACATCAACAGCTTGCCTACTTGCTAATGACAACTACCAATATCAACAGCAACAATACAGCTTGCACAACAGCAAGGTACACTAACATTCGCCCCACTGCTCTAAATCTCTTCAATTCTGAACCCACAATCCCCATCAACGAAACTACTTCACCATTACTTTCTTGCCCTGGCTGATGTCCCACTCCTACATGACCATCGGCCAAAAACTGCTCGTACTGAGATTCCCACATGAAAAGTTTGCACGCGTGTGGTGTCTGCAAAGCCAAATTTCAATGCATCAACTCACTGAACACCCAAAAATCAAATTCAACCAGCACTAATGGTAAAACATACACTCACATGCTCAAGAGAAGGGCACTTCACAAACTTCTTGTTTGGATTCTTTGGGGTCCTTGATGTTCGTACCTCCAGCTGCATCCCGCACAATGGACAATTGCCTAAGGCCAACTCACCAGTGCGGCGACGCACCACCGAAGATGACACCGAGCCATCCATCTTTGATCCACTACCACCACTGTTGCCGCTCGCCTGCCGCAGCCACCGAAGCCAACTAGCTCTTTGTTGTCGCCGCCGTCGCCGAAGCTGAAGCCACCGCCACCTCCTCCGCCTCTGTCGCCACCACCGCTGTTGTCGCAACCTAGGGTTAGGTTTTGAGGATTTCGGGTGGGGGAAGGATGGCGACGACTCCGACTGGGTCTGGTTCGACCGGACCCAGTCAGGGTTACATAGAGCGGCGCCAGGGGCACTCTCACCATTTCAAAAAATATCTCCCCTCTTTTGATCCGGAAATTATATAAAAAAAAATTGCCTCCAGTGTCCTATAGCCAATTACACAACTTTTGGAGTGTCCGATAGCAGTGTCACATTTTTGCGGTGTCTCCCAGCCAATTACACTATTTTTCAGTGTCCTGTAGCAAATTTTGCCATAATATATACCCAGGTGCATCTACTAGTGTTAACGCCAAAATTTGGTAAGATTCTTTAGTGGATTCGGTTAAGGAAAGAAGTCAAGCAGCCGATGGAAGCTTATCCAGAAGAGACCGAGTTCAAGAAGAAATCATGAAGATCACAGCATTGCAGTTTAATTTATCTATTAATTAGGCAGGATTTATATTTGGGAAGTTTTGTTTAGTGTTTGATCAAGACATGTTTTTCCTTTTATCGTTAGGAAAGTTTGTATCGTGTCCGATCAGGACACTTATCGGTCTATCGGTATAAATATATACACCCAAGGTCATTGTAAATTATCTCCACATATTAATACAACTTTTGGCGCATCGCCACCCTCTCTTTCGAGGTTTCTTTTACTATCGATGGAACTTGGCACCTGACACGGGGCTGCATCGGCTTCGATCTCCGACGGAGGGGTAAGTCCTAAGTTTCGCCGGTCCTGGTAATGGTATCGGCTACATTGGTGTTGTTGGTTGTATCGCTTTGACCTCTTGGATTGCTTTGGTTTGGTTGATATATTTTGCCTACATGATATTTCAATTCTATCTTTAATAGCATTGTGTTTAGAGACGTATCGGTTTAGTTGGGACTATCTCGGTTAGGTCTGATCTTCTGTCTTAGCCGATATATCTCTATAAATGTAATGATGATCTAGATAGATTTGTTATATCCATCACATTAGTTAGATTTATCGGTTCATTGAGTATTAGATTATTATATACAATCTCGTGCTGCATTGGTTAGGTTTGACCTACTAGATTGTTATTAATAATCTAAGTCTTGTTAAGCCGATAGGTTCATGCTAATGTTTCATCGGAGCGTTAGCTGATCATATCTGATGTGTTAAATTTCTCTTTGATGATTTTACTGTCTTGGTTAAATTTAATACATGGCCACTTTGATCGGTGTCATATCGGCTTGCTTAAATCTATCGGGCAATTATCAACCTTATGCTGCATCGATTGCGTTCAACCTATGGGGTTGTGGTTGTAAGTTAGATTTAGACATCAATCAGTGTGTCATCGGGGTTTCAACCGATGAGTTATTTTGGCTTATAAGGATTATATACAAGTTGGTTTTAGCCGATTGTAACAAAGGTTTCATTGATTATTTAATCATTTGGATTTAATGACATCGGATTTCCAGCCGATGTATGTTTTAATTATCGGGTCAATATTTATTCTATCATATCATCATTGACCGATTGGTGCAACCGCATGTGAAAATCCCATTTTCGCATGCGGTCACCTATACTGACCGCCTGCGAAAATAATTTCGCAAAAAAAATAAAAATCCAAAAAACCAAATTGGTCGAAACCCAGCTCTAGCCAGCCATCAGCTAAAACCCTAGCTCTAGCCCGCCGTCGGCCGAAACCCTAGCTCCCCAAGTCAACGTTGTCAAAATCGCCACCACCGCCGTTGTCGTGCTCGTTGTAGTCCGCCGCCATCGTCGTCGCCGCCGCAACATTCAACAAGGGCTGGGGGCCGGGGCGGTGGATCCGCCCCTTCTCAGGTAGGCTCCGTCGGATCCGCCATCCTCGATCTCCATCCTTGCCACCCACTGTCTTCGTCACCCCTCTCGAGGCTGAGGGCGGCATCACCGGATCTGCCACTGCCCGCTCGATGTCCACGCCATCACTGAGCTCAAGCCCGCTGTCACCCGCTCCCGCTCGAGAGTGTTACCGCTCACACCAGCTCGAGCTCGCCACTCCCACCCACCGCTCCCGCTTCCTCTCTCGCCCGCCGCCGAATCCCACAGTCGTCGGCTGTCGAGGATGAGGAGAGGAGAGGTGGTAGAGGAGAAGAGAAGGTGAAAAGGAAAGGAAGTGAAGTGGATGAGGAGAGAAAGAGAGAGGAGACTTCAATATTTTAAAGATGGGCTTGACCTGCTGGATTGGTGGCAAGCGAGCCTCTTAACAGGCTCACCTAGGAAAATTGATTTTTGCATGTAGTCCTTGAACTGCTATCGGGGAAGCGATTTTTGCAAGCGAGGCAGTTTTGGTTCACTTGCAACCTAAAGTGGTTATCGTCCGGAAAAATCGATTATGTAGTAGTGCCAACACGACTTGGCTCCCTAGCTCTAGCTAGGCCACCTCTATAAGGTCACCGTCGTCTTGAGGTTGACCGCCAACGCCATCTCCGGTAGCCTCCCAAGTTATATGAAGTGAAGCCTGTAAGGTCTACTTTGCTTATTACTTTAGGTCTGTGCACGAAAAAAAAAGAGAACAATGCATATTGAAGGTAGCCCAAAACCATCATGATTTTTTTATCCAGGGCTTGCATGCTCATCCATGATAGATGAAAATTGTGACTACTGTAACTAACTAAAATTGTTCCTCTTTTTAAATGTTTGAAAAAATGTGTGCTCGCTTTAAAGGTAGCCTAAAATACTTTGTAAGTATACGCACAAACTTTATACGTACTCCCTTCGTTCTATAAAAAAATCTAACTTCTAGCTACGAATCTGGACATAGCCAGAAGTTGATTTTTTTTATGGTGGTGTATATATTATCATCGATGAAGACAACCACGAACTTATCTAGATATTTCATGAATACTTTGTTTATCAAGTTCATGAAAAAGGCAGGAGCATTGGTCAACCCGAATGACATTACTGTACATTCATATAGACCATATCTGGTGGTGAAGGCTGTCTTGGGGATATCTTCTTCACAGATTCGCAACTGGTGATACCCGGATCAAAGATCAATCTTGGAGAATACAGTGGCTCCCTTCAATTGGTCAAACAAATCATCGATCCGAGGCAATGGGTATTTGTTCTTGATAGTGACTTCATTGAGGCCACGATAATCGACGCACATCTGCTTGGTTTTGTCTTTCTTCTCAACAAAGATTACAGGTGCTCCCCATGGGGATGTGCTGGGACGAATATACCCTTTCTCCTTCAATTCCTCTACTTGCTTCTTAACTTAAGCCAATTCATTGGCACTCATTCCATACGGTCTTTTGGATATTGGTGCAGTACCAGGCACCAAATCAATCCAAAACTCGATCTCTCTTTTGGGGGGGCATTCCTAGCAAGTCTTCAGGGAACACATCCGGATATTCTTTTACTATTGGGATTTCTTCGAGACGGACCTGATGCAGAACTTGCTGACAGGTCAGGGTGGGGTGAGCATACAAGATAACTGGCTGATCTGGACCATTGTGCAACGTGACGATTCTACGGGCACAATCCAATACCACTTGATGGCGAGTAAGAAAGTTCATTCCAAGAATAACATCCAAATCTTTGGATTCCAGAAGGATGAGATTGGCCAGAAAAGGAATCCCTTGGATTTCTATGGACACTGATGGACTAAATTGCCGAGCTGGCATCTGACCACCGGGGGTAGTAATTATCATAGCATTGCTAAGGCTTTCTACCCTCAAGTTATGTTGCCCCACAAATTTTCTTGATATGAATGAGTGTGTAGCTCTAGAATCAAATAAACTGATGCAGGAACAAAATTAACCAGGAACCTACCGATGATAACTTCGGGAGCTGCCTGCACTTCCTCTACAGTGACGTGGTTCAGACGTCCCCTAATCATGTTGTTGCTGCCACCATTGTTGCAGACCGATGACTGACATTGCGGACACTTTGGCTTCAGACATTTGTTGGCAAAATGTCCCGGCTCATGGCAGTTAAAGCAGAGAAGGATCTTTCCACTACCATCCTTACTAGCTGATCCACCTGCTGCTGCTGTTGGAGTGAGGCGAGGTGCACAGTTTGCCATCAGGTTCTGCTGCTGCGGGGGAGGTCGGTTGACATGCTGCATATGGGAAGCTGAGTGGAACTGTGAGTTGGAGTAAGAACCACCGTGATGAGGAGTGGTATAACGGAGCTTCTAACTTGGCCCCTATTGTGCCTTGAAGTTTGTCATGCGACGCTTGAGACTGTCGAGTTCCTTGTTCTTGGCTTCCTGGCGGATAGTCTTGTCCACCAGACGCTAGAAATCGACATAGTCACTGGAGATCAATTGAACAGACAACACAGGGTTGAGTTCCGAGAGAAACTTCTCCTGCTTATCCTCATCTTCGGGCACTTCCTCTGGAGCATATCTGGCAAGACGGTTGAACTCTTGCAGATATTCTGTCACTGAGCGGTCGCCTTGCTTGGGATCCCGAAATTCTCGCTTCTTCAAAGCCATAATACCAGTTGGCACATGAGACCTCCTAAATGCAGCGTTGAAGCGACCCCAAGTGATAGGCTGCTCTGTAGGTTGGGTGGCTTGGAACTGATCCCACCATTTAGAAGTGGGTCCTTGGAGCTGGTGGGCGATGAAGGCAACTTTTTCGGCATCGGTGCACTGGATTAGGTCAAGCTTTTTGTTGATAGTGTGCAACCAATCTATAGCATCGACTGGGTTGGAGGTGCTGGAGAAAGTGGATGGGCAAACGTGCAAGAATTATGCGAGCTTGGACTGCAGCGGGGGTGGCAGTGGAGCATTAGCGCCGGCGGCAGGCTGGTTCTGGATATGATGGAGTAGAGCAGCCATCAAATTGGTTTGTTGGGCTAGGATCTGTGTGAGAATGGGGTTGTCATGAGGTGGGGGTAGTGGTGGTGGTGGCACGTTCCCATGGTCCTGTGCACTGCCCTCAGCTTCGGTGTTCTCCTACCCTGCAACTGATCTCCTAGTGTTTACCATCTGACCGAACCAAGCAAGTGAAGGGTAAGGAGACAGAAAAGAAGAGCAGGAGCCAAACTATTAACCCAACTTATTTAAATTTTGTGCAATGATGTGGGTAGATTAGTTCAAGTTTTTAGACACCAAGTCACAACATAGCTATGCCACCCAAGGATGGTATAGGCTATGCTGCAAAAGCACACAACCCAAGCAACAGCAAGAAAAACGAGGAAAAACACACGCGTCCTGCAACTACTCGTCTACTGCTCGGGAACTACTACTACTACTGTTGGAGGCTCCATTGACACGGACGGCTTCAGCACCAAGAATTTCCTTCAAGTAGCCTGCAGATGAGGACTGGCCTAGAGTTGCTCTTGCAGACTGTGATCTTCGAATGGCGACAGATAGGGGAAAGAAATACGATTTTTAAATAAATCGAGCAGGAAAGTAGTTTAAAAAGAAGGAATAGATAAGGATGGAATAATTTTTGCAATTATAGAGATTTTCTATAGAAAATATTTCCTAAAGCCTGAGACTGACAGGCTCGTCCTAGGGTCAAGGAAGCTCTAATACCAACTTGTCATGCCCGGAAAATAGAACACTATATTCCGTTTGTGAGTGCATAATTCCTTGTCCCAGGAGGCAAAGTACACATTACAAAGTTGGTAAATAACAGAGTATATAAGTGGAAGCGTAAATAGAGTACTTTATTACATGGCCGACCAAAGTCCCAACACTGAAAGATAAACAATAAAAAGCCGAAAGCTACGATGGGCCACCACAGGGGCTTGGCGGCACACGAGCTAGACACCAAAGCCTTCAACTCCAAAGCACTCCTCTGCTGGAAGGGGGAAAAAGGAGCAAGGCTGAGTACAACCACCGTACTCAGCAAGCCATGCAGGGAAAATGCAAATATAATGCCAGGGAGTACAAAGAATTCATATATAAGGCTATTTTGCGGAAAACTAGCATTTCAAAGCATATAAATATTTAAAGACATTTAAATAAAAAATGAGTCTATCTCTAATCAAATTATTATCAAGTCGCGCACCATCGCGATCTTGCCTTATCCCAGGCCAACAGGTGATAACTCCAGTTATTCCAATTTTAACAGAATTAAACTCTAACTTGGGTACATTGCTCGGCTTGCCCATAACCGAGGGTGCGGCTATTCGAATAGATTATACTCTGATCAGAGGTGTACAGCATTACCCAGTAGACATGTCTTCCTCACGTGTTACCACGTGCCACATGCCACCACGGCATACGGACAAAAGCCATGACATAACTCATCGCTTAGTACCGCCCTAAACAAAGAAGACCGACATAGACTTCCCCCGCTAGGTGCCCTGGGTCGAGCAGACAGTCTATGCCCCCGGGCGTACTACCAGAGACGTCGACCCACCAAGGGCTTCATCCATCCCTATCCTTGTCTTTTTTGTTCATGACCGTACTAGACGATGTGTTAAGCCTTACCCATTAGACAGGTGGTTGTACGGAATATGCTTTGCAACAGAGGTCCGAAGACCGGTCCTTATGACGGTCGAGGTGCGACTAGCGAAATCAAGCACCCCGAGCCTAGCCAAAAACATGTTTGGGGAATTTTAAAGGGGAAACATCATGTCATGGCTAAACAGCCACTAAACCATATTAACCATTATTTACAAGTTATTCTCAAGTCTAATTATAAAAAAACTCTAATTGTTTCTATTCAAGCAGGGCTAAGCATATTCTTAAATTTACTAGGAAGTACCACATATATAAAGTGCTCACTAGTTTTATTTTTTCTAGAGTTATCAAGGATAATAATAATACAAGTAATAAGGCTATAACAAGAAGAATCGGTAAGGCTAAATAAAACAATGATAAACACGGGAATTTAATAAAGTGAAATGCAATAATTTAAATAAACATAATTTTATAAATTGGGACAGCAATATGATCAAAATGATATGACTTGCCTTGCTCGCTACCAAAGTCTTTAAGATCAACCTCGAGGTAGAGTGTAACTTCCGGATCTGCAATGTCTACACGACAAATGCAATGGAAAAAGGCCAAAAGATAAATAAAAACAAATAAAATGCAGAAACAAAGCATATAAATGGGTTCTTCATTATTTAAGGAAAAATTAGCAACTTGAACAGGTCGATTCCGAGTTCAAACGGTCAAGATATGGCCATTTGAATTTTAGGTGTTGTTTGAATGGCATATTACGAATTCGTGAATTATTTTTCTAAAGAAAACATGTATACTGGGAGAGAGAGTTGTGGACCGGGTGCACCGAAGGCAGCCCCACAGTCCAACCCCACCGTGAGCCAGGTGCACCAATGGCTCGCGGGGTCAGTTGGCATGGCAGCGGGCGCATGACCGGCCAAGCCGGGCAAGTCACCGCCGATGGCCACGACGCAGTGGTGCGCAGCGCGGGAGAGGCGAGGACGGCAACGACACTCACCAAAGAGACCGGAACGGCAAGGAAACGGCGACGGCGATGAGGAAGAAGGTGAGGCCGACTCGGGTTGTCCTCGGGGATGGAGCTCCAAGGCTTGCCGAGCTTGGAGAAGACGTGGCCGAGGGAAAGGAGGAGTTGGCGAAGCCGGTAGTGGCCTCGCCGAGGCTCCGCGGCGTCCCAGTCGACGCCAAGCTACAGCTGGAGTGTGCGACAGCGGCGGCGCAAGGAAAAACAGTGGCGCGACGGCGATGGAGCGAGGGAGGCGTTCGAATGACACCGGGAAGGGGACGAGGACGTCTCGGAAGTTCCAAATATATAGGTCAGAGGGGAGGAGGTCGACCGTGAGGACGGGAAACGGCGCCGACAGTGGAGCTCCCTAATAAACACCTCGGTTAAAGAATTCGATTGAGTCCGATTTAGTGTAGGATTGAATGGGATTTGTTGAGGGAATTGATGAGGAGGAGGAGAGGAACCGATATTTGCATTTTCCCGGCATGGCTTGCTGAGTACGATGGTTGTACTCAGCCTTGCTCCTTTTTCCCCTTCCAGCAAAGGAGTACTTTGGAGATGAAGGCTTTAATGTCTAGCTCGTGCCTGCCGTCAATCACCTGTGGTGGCCCGTCATAGCTTTTGACTTTTTATTGTTTATGTTTCAATGTTGAGCCTTTGGTCGCCCATGTAATAAAGTACTCTATTTACACTTCCGCTTATATACTCTGTTATTTACCAACTTTGTAATATGTACCTTGCCTCCTGGAACAAGGAATTATGCACTCACAAACGGAATATAGTGTTCTATTTTTCGGGCGTGACAACAAGTCTCAGCTCGGTCGGGAGTGAAAAATGACAAATTTTATTTTCAAGTTTACACAACTCCTAGAGTTGGCCTTAAAGCTGGTTTCCCAAACCAAACCAATATTCCAACCTTTCCGAGATATGTGGTCCCCAAACGACCAATTACTTCCAGGGACTCCTTGTCCCGCTGTCTCCCTGATAGCCAGTTGCTTCCCAAGCAGCAGGTTTCCTGAACCTGAAAACCTTTTCACAAAGCAGGGTAAAACAAAAACTACACTAAGGAATCACCTCACATCTGGCCATGACCGTGGGCACGATTGTTCGAACAATTTTGTTAACCTCTGCAGAGGGGGTACACTTTACCCACACAACGTTACTAACCCGGGTCACTCAGCCCGTGTAGAACAGCCACGTCTGGTGACTTTGTGGCTTTCATGACAAGGCATCTCAAAAGCCAACTCAAGGTCGCCTTATGGCAATGGGAGGGGTCCCACGGACCAACACCAGGTTAGGTCCCAGACCATGTTGTTCCAGGAAGCCCAAGGGTCCTCCCGGACACCACCCCGGCGAATCCACTTGTCCCTTGGCATCAAGATTTCGCTGGCCTAGCTAGTTACTCAATCAAGGGTGTCCCACTTCACCCATGTGGTCGCACATGTTATATGCTCAGACGTAATTCCAGAGGAATCGGTCCTTAAAAGCATCCCTCCCAGGAATGGTCTTGTGTCGCGAGTTTTATTTTTAAAACTCATTTTCTTTCACAAGGCACCAACCCAGGCGTTGGGTTTTCCAGAACTTTTGTAAACCAAGTTTTACCCAAGATGTTCTCAGATTTTAAGTTTGAAGGCGACCATCGATACTCACACAAGGTGCACGAATACCGAGACACAACACAGGTGGTTACAAGGGAACATGATAAGCAACTAACAAGGGAAGGATCAAATGCATCAATTTAGGTAGGCCCACCGATCTGCTTTGCAGATGGGGCAAACAGTTCTGGTGCAATCCTATGAATGCATAGATATTTTGCAAGCAACATAATTAATTTCAAATATAGGCTCGATATGTTCAAAGGTGACTTGCCTTGCTCAAGGTCTTGAGCTGCACGAATCTTCGAGAAATCCATGCTTGGAAGAAAAAATCCGGGAACTGCAACTAGGCGCAATATCGAGCACCCGAGAATTTATACCGTCCGGTGTCATTTGTGATCACCATATGGTTTTGGGAGAGTGGGATCCATACACGCATAATAGCCACTCAAACCTCAATGTGCCCCATGATCATAATTAAACATCATTCAATATAAATTACGTCCTGAATATCGAACAAAAGTGATATTGTTGGGACTTAGTGTGCCAGTCAACTTCAGCCTGAGACGTGCCCATCAAACCACACGAAGGCAGCGACCAGATGTGTTACACATCCCAAGAGACTTGATAATTTGCTGAGCTACAATATCTCGTTTGTTCAACATCCATACTCATGTCTAGATAGTTCTATAAGCTAGAACATACCAAGACACTTTCATCAAAGCAAATGGTATTCATAAATAAGGAATACTAACACACAAATAATTTAAAATCTAAGTCTATGATACATATGGCCGAACGGCCTTATAAATAGAGGTTCGTACAGAAGCTTATTTACCCAAGACCCATAAGCAATCCGACCAGGGGTAAACCCATAATGAACCATCCTGAAAGAGAACAACGGAACTCGTAGCACTCAACTAAACTTGCAAAACAATTTAGACAACAACCCACAAAAGATACAAGTGTCAGTAAATTAACCATGTTAATGTATTGGCAAGGCAATACAATCCTACATACATGTAAGCTCTAATTATCAAAGAACGGCTATGTGTAGGTTCATTTGCATAAAGCTAAGTTGTTTCACAATACTTCGCAAATGGTAGATTTTGTAAAGCATTTGTAAAACAAATACGTAGTAAAGCATGGTGATCCATATAAATAATTATAGAAATATAATCATCATTTCTCCTCATCATCATCATAAATCATAAACATCACACTTGCACCTTCCCTGGTAGCAAGGCATCATTATAATCAAAATCATTAAAGTTACCATCCTCACCCATTTTTATAAAGTGTTTTAGAAAGGATAAAATTACACTCATACTATTTCTCCAAGTCGCTCTTAACCGTGAGCATGGCTAACCAGTTAGTTTTAACTCTGCAGAGTTTGTACAAATCCACATGATGTGATAGAAGCCTGGAGGCTACAATTTAGTTGGTTCGGTGCCAGCCTAGCACCACACACTCTACAATTTGAGTGCGGATTAGAGGTCACAACGTAGCCGTTACATTGCCTAGTATCTAGCCTTACATCAGCGACGGCAAGTGTGAATCCACCCTAGGAATAACCCAGAGCCATTAGGTGGCGGGCCCACGCCTTAAACCTAACGTCGTGGCAGCGAACACATCTGTTCCCCCACGAGGCACTTAACTGTTGAATTGGACAGACTTAGATGCCCATGCTGTGAGGCGGACCATCCGTCCCCTCACAGAACACACACACAGCTAGTAATATTCGCTAGCAATAAATTCAACACACACACATGGGTAGTTCCTATGAATCATTGCTCAGACTAATTCATTCTATTCTGGCCTACCAATATGCAACGCTAAACACTAAACAATTTAATAAGCTAAGGTCATCTCATACTAACACATGTGGCAATACTGTATACTTAGTTGGTAACATAGAGTTCGGTCCTTAATCCACTCAGGTGAACGCTCCCACTATATAACAACTACTACCACATGTACACCACTCGCCGTCCAAGTCTAGAATCAAGATTTTTCTTCATTTTATTTCACAAATAACCAGAGGCTTCACCTCTGTCCAGAAGTTGTAAATTGCCCATTTTCAAATACATAAGGTGATCACAATGTTTGAAACCATTTCACTAGGTAAGGCTAAGTATAAGACATTATATTTAGCAATTATAAACCCATTTGAGCTCATGGAGAGTACTCTAAACCATTCTAAGGTTACAAACATCATGGATAGCAAATCTCAAGGTGGATTAAGCAACAAATAGGTCATAACTACCATTTCATTACTTTCAAATAATTTTTCCAAACATAACTATCTAACATATGCAACTTTACAACAGAAAATGTTTGCCCAATAAAAATATAGGATCAAAGTGTTCAAAGAAGGAGGGCACTTACCTTACTTAGAATTTCTGTAACGCCCCGATTTTCGCCCCGTCGAAAAAAAAACCTATTTTATTAAAATCCTATATTCAAAAATTTGGTTCTTTGAATGTATTTAGAATTTTGTGCCAAAGATCTCAAAGGATTCATTTCCTTGTGAACCCAAAATTCTGATCATGATATCGTCTCCCAAAATTAAATTCCCATTATTCGAATTTTGAAGTTCGAGTTTCCTCTCCTAAACCTTTCCAAAAATCCGTACGGTTGAAATTTCAATTTCAAAATTTTTAACCGTGTCATCAAATAATCTCCCATCCATTCAGAGAGTCTAAAAATATTTATTTTTAGACTTCGACCGCCCGACAAATATTTCCTACATGTGTGTATATCAAAATCAATATTTCTGTGCACGTATCGACAGACGTTATTCTCGTCGGATTTAATCGCGCACCGACAGAACCGGCAAAAACCAAGTTTTCCTTCAATCACTCTTTTTCAAATAAAATACCGTGTTCGGATTTTGAAATTCGAAACGCGTCCTAAATTATCCCTCCATTTTTCTATCGGTGCTAAGTTATTTATTTCAAAGCCTTACCCGTTCCTTTCGTCGCAAATTATTATTCCAAAACCAAAGCCCATCCAAACAAATTCTCTATCTGTCCAAAAATCCCAAATAAATCATTAGAATTTCTAGTCCAGATACAGTTCCTTTTTCAAGTCCAAATGAATATTCGCAGTTCACGGGCAAAAATGTCAGTATACAGGCATGCATGCACATATTTTTCTCCTTTGTCTTCCTTGCCATTTCCCCGACACCCATTAAAACCCCCTGACGCCCCATTAATCACATGCAAACAAATAAACAGGCAGCAGCACAGAGAAGTTTGTCCACCGTCCATTTCTTCTCGTGCTCCCTGTCCAGTGCTCCATTGCACCACTGAGGAGGCTTAGAGCAAGCAGTTCACGCCGAAAGCAAGAACCATGCCTACGCCGTCCTACCGCTGTCCTCGCTCTTCTGTGCGGCTCTGCCATTGACGTCAGCCAAACAGGGCAATCGGCCCCGCTCGACTGAGCCGCCTTCGTCGTCATCTGCCGGCTGCGATGGCTATAAAAGCTGTCAATTTTCGCTCACTGTCGCCGTCTATTCCCTTCCCAATCCAGTGGCTGCTGCCGTCCCAATGACGAGCCGAACGTCATCGTCGTTCGGCCAAGTCGCCTGGCCGAACGCTCAGCTCGGCCGTCGCCCAGGCTGAACCGAGCCCCCGGCCGTCTCCCGGCCAGCACCACTCCCGCCGAGGTTGCCGCACCGTTGCACCATCTCTGGCCGGCCGAAGCCTTTGGCGCCGCCGCGCCCTGCCGACGCCATGGCGCACTGTCACGCGCCGCGCAGCCGCCCTCCGCCGCGGCGCTGCTGCGTGCCGCCGCCCCCGGCCTCCCCAGCCGCCGCTCGACCTGCGCCTCCCGAGCCGCCTGGCCCGGCCGAGCGCCGGCGCACGCGCGCCGTGCCCCTGGCCGAGCCCGGCTGCAGCCGCCGCGCCGTGTCCCTGGCCGAGCCCGGCCAGCTGCCGTCAGCCCGCCCGGCCGCGCCGTCCCGCGCGCCGGCTCGCCACCTCCAAGCCACCGTTGCAGCAGTCGCGTGCCGCCGCGCCCGCGCGCTGCGCCAGCGCACCGGCGCCGCTCCGCCCGGTCGACCGCGCCATGCCCAGTCGCCGGCCACCGGTGCCCCTCCCGCTCGGGCCCCCTATCTCTCGGCAAGAGCAAGCAGGAATGGAGAGAAGGAGAGAGAAGGAAAAAGATAAGAAGGAGAGAGGAGAAGAAAAAGGAAGAAAAAAAAGAAAAAGAAAAGAAGGTGGGACCCACCAGTGGGCCTCACGTGTTATTATTCTTTCTCCGTGGGCCCCATCTTGACCGAAGACTTGGAGAAAGTCTATATCGCGTTCCTCTTATTTGTCGGGCCGAAGCCCATCAAGTCCTCCCTAAAGTCTACAAATCCTCCCTCCACTTCATTGGGCCAACCGGCCTAATAATCTATCCATAAGTCCATGTCACCTCCCTCGTCGTTTTCGGGCCAAGCCCATAGTCTTCCACAAAAGTCTATACTACCTCCCCTGTTTCCTCGGGCCAAGCCCAAGAATGGACCTGCAAAAGTCTATGTTACAATCTCCGGGCCGAAGCCCACCAACGGCCTCCCTTCTCACCAAAGTCTAATGTATATCCCTCTACTCATCCAAACCCCTCTCCTAAAGTCTAGATTAACTCCCTACCCGACCTCCCTCATCTCTTGGCCAAAGCCCAAGCCCTCCCAAAATAAAGTACAATCTGCCTCCCTCTCACTCCTCTGCCAAGGAATATTCTTGGGAATATTTCTTTTTAATTTAATAAATCATTTTTCTCATATTTCAGAAAATCCAGTAATCTTCCAAAATTTGTATCTCCTCAACCGTAAGTTCGATTGACTCCGTTCAACTTCCATAATTTTTCTAAAGATGGGATCTATCCAATGGCACAATTAGTTTATAATAGTTATTATGTGCCTTATAGGGTTTTGGATGTTTTTTCTTTTTTCAATCGCGTAGTGGACGTTTCGGAGTTGCAATGGACGCGGATTTTTCTCGAAGAATTGAAGACCAACAATAAGGCAAGCCACTCTTCGATCATATTGCTCCTAGTTTATAAAATGTGTTGTTTGCAAGATTGCATGTTTAGCGTACACAGTTATTTTGATCGGCCATCAGTCTACAAGCACACGACCGACGGACACACCTACGTAGTTGCATTATTTTTCGTAGGAACTTGTTAAACTTAACCATTGTCGCTCCACCACAGCAGTACCTCGATACTTGCGCTCTCTAGGCGTAGGTATCCTTTTGCACCATTTATTTATATCCGGTTTATACATGGTTATCGATGTGGAAAAACTTGGGTTGTGAAAGGTTTATAAAACCCGACTCGAGGAGTCGGTGACTTTGAAAATAAAAAAAGGTTTTATGGGAGAAAACTTGCGGTGTGAATCCTCTCCTGTGTGGTTTGGTTTCGTAGTCGCACATAAGGACCGATTCCTTTGGGTTTTACATCCGAGCATCACACCGTATGACCACATGGGTAGAATGGGATGCCCCTAGACGAGTAACTAGCTAAAACATAGATGTCTAGCATGTTGGCAGGTGAGGAGCAGCGGTATGGTGGAGTTTACGGCAATCTCCTGCAGTGGGGATGTGTCGAGGGTCCATACGGTGTGGCATGAGTAGATGAGGGCCTGAGCTTGGTGGAGAGATTCCACCCATCTGTGGGACACGGGACATTTATGGTTTGGTTAGTGAAAGGCTTTGTCACGAACTTCCGGTACCGGCTAGTATCGGTGTAAGCTTCGTGTTTTGTGGAAAAAGCGTACAGTCTCTGCAGAGGTTTGATTGAACTGTTCGAACAGCCGTGCCCACGGTCAAGGGCGAATGTGAGGTGATTCCCATAGCGTAGATTTGTTTTTAAAACTTATTTAATAAATTGGTTCGTGAGATGGGAACCGTTACCAGAGTCCTTTGTGACGGACGGCCAGCCTTCGTGGTTGGGAACAGGCCTGTGTGACCTGAGGTGTCGTTTGGCACCATAGGGCCAAGATGGCCGAGGTTGGGTTGGCAGGTCGAGAGGACCGGACCCGGAGTTGTTAACCATGAGACTTGGTTAACGGATGATTGTTGGAGAGAATGTTGGTTTATGTTTTAAAAGTGAAAAGAAACTAATAAAGGAGAAAGTGTTATCAATGCTAAAATTTGACTTTCCCGCTCGAGTTGTTGCAAAGCAACTCGTGTACGGATTGAGGTGAGACGCCTCCTTCCGAAGGAAAAGTGTGTTTTGAAAACCTACACTTAGACCTTTAAAAGAAAAGTGTTTTAAAATATTTTGCTAAACAAACTTAGCCCTTATGTGAAGCTTGCATGTACACATTTCCTAGTGGCTTGCTGGGTATGAAAGTACTCAATCCCCCATTGTTGTTGTTTTTCTTTCTTTGGCTTAAGTTCAAGAAGAAGAAGGTTGGAGTTTCATCCCTAAACCCAAACTACTGCCGGTGGTTTTGGTGTCCTAGCTTTGCTAAGTTTCGCTGCTGCTGACTCTGGTTGGAGGGTGTAACTCAGGGATTACCCGAAGCTGCAACATAAAGGTATATTGTATTTATTTAAATATTGCATTGATTCATCATGTTACCGCTGGTACCAGCATCGTTATCCTGGGACTGGTACCTGTTTTGTGGTTTTGTGGGAAAACGGTTCGCCATTCTCCTGCGGCACGCCCTCCTCGGTGCCATTTGTACAGTGGCGCAGGGGCGGGGTGTGACAATTTCCATCTTGGTCTGCAATAAAACCCAAACCCCTCACCGAAAGCGATGTCGTTCACTGTTACGAAATAGCGGCAACCGAGATAACTCCAAATCACTCAAAAATCCAAAATGCTTCTAACCTGCATGAATTTACTACAGTGATTAAGTATTGATTAATCATGAATTATGGTGAAATAATTTCTATTTTATCACTTAGCATTTATGAATTATGAATTTTATAAATTCTATATTAGACATAGACTAATTATGTCTTAATAAATTTTAGATGTATTTTAGGTTTCTGTGAAGTTTTATATTACAGCAGTAAAGTGTACTTTCCTAAGTTCACCAAAATTTAGTTTACAATATTTAGAGCTAGCATGAGTTTATTATGAATTTTGCAAGTTGTAAAACATATTTAGTCCTTATTAGTTATACCAAGTTTTAGAAATGGTTCTAGTACTGTTTGTGCCATATTTTAATTGCTAGAAACTAAGTCCATGTGATTACTAACCTAACCCATCAGGAATTACATTATTTTGAGTTAGAATAAATTTTGTATGTATTTTATAGTTTGTAGTTTGCACTATAGTAATTATTTTACCACACAAATATTTAGTGATGACTTTGTTACTGAAAGTGTCAAGTTTCAATGCATGAATTTTACTAGTATGGTTCTGTGAGTATTCTAAAATTTAGTTCATCTCAAAATGAGTTAACATGATTTTCCTATGGATTTTATAAGTTGTATGTCATATTTTCACCCTATTAGCTATATCGAATTTTAGAAGTATTTTGGGTACTGTAAGTGCCTCATTTTATTGTACAACAATTAAGTTCATGGTTTTGCCGATCTAACAAATCTGGAATCACCTCATTTGTAGTTGGAATAAATCTTATATAAATTTTAGAAGTTTCTATATCGTTATTTGGTATTAATTCTTTATTCAAGTTTTAGTCATGTTTTGGATGTTTTGGATATGGTTCCTTCCAGAGATTAGTGTACAGTGCTTAGGTACATACTTTTGTGAATCCAACAAATTTTAGTTTTGCCCATTTGGAGCTCAAATGAATTACTTATGGACTTTATAAGTTTGAGCATATTTTTCAGTTTAACTATTAATGCTTTAGTTATTTCCTTTATACTTTCCAGATTTTAATTAGAATGGGTCCACTTGTCAATGAGAGCAAATATGCAAAAAGGCCCTAAGGTTCCTAGGAATAGGTCCCGAGGTCCTCCCACGTGTTGAAGGCAAATTTCATTAAGAGTCCCTAGATTTTCAAATTATTACATGTAGGTCCGGCCCCACATGTAAGTGATAAATATATTTCTAACTAAATCCCTGAAGTTAATCGAATTTACAAATGGAGTCCTTGGCCTAACCGTGGAGGCAGTGAAGCACGGCTGCCGCTTGGATGAGCTCGCCGGCGGCGAACGGCAGCGTTTTAGGCATTGCAGCCAATAGAGAAAAGATACTCCTGCTTCTTGCGCACCCGACGGTGGTCGTCTTGTCGCCGATGATGGTCGGAATCAATGGTGGCGGCGGCGCGAGCGGCAGCTGGGCAACTCACTGGAGAGGACGAAAACAAGGATGGAAGATGGCAGCCGGAGTTGAAGAAGACGACGGCGATCTCCATGCTCGCTTCACCATCGGCTGGGAATCTTGGGGCCTTTTGAAGAGGACTTCAAGGGGAAGCTGATGGCGAGAGGGCTCGGCTTGCGGTGGTCTCCTCCGTTGCGCACGACGACGATGCCAACGACGGTGCGGTCCAGAGCGCGCTCCCGAGCGTCATCGGCACGACGGCGTTCCCGTCGCTGTAGTGGATGAAACGAGATGGTATCAAAAGAAGAATTGCTCAGCACGGAGAGGTGAACATGGAACGCAAGAAGAGAGGAGACGACCGCGGCTCGATTGCGAAGGCACGGTCTCCCTTCTCGACGGCCAATGATGGTGATGGAGAGGAAGGAGGAACCAAGAGCTTCTCTCCTCGGTTTGCTCGGCAATGGGGTGGAGAGTGAGGAGAGGCGACACAGCTCGGCGATGGCCACGTCCTCGGACACGCGTCGAGCACGGCTGATGCCGCTCTCCTTCGTTCTCTCTTTCTCTCTCGTTTTCCTTAAGTAGTGGAAGCTTTTGCACTCGAGTGGAGCGAGCTCATGACACTAACAATGGGCCCAGGGTGTTGCAAATATTGATAGGCAGAGAGAGGTGGGTAGGAAATTAGGTGAGCTTGCTGTTTGGGTGGTTTTAGGATTTTCCCTTTTTATTTGCTCTCTCCTCTTTGTAATTAATTAATTTAATTTCTGGAGCATATAAATTTAGGTGGATTTTTGTGGTGGTACACAGAATAATTTAGTTTCCATTCTTTCAAGTTTCACTCAAAAATTCATTATAGTTTATTCTCAGGAAATTAAACAAGAAAGTCTTGGCTGAAATTGGTTTGAATTTTTAGTAGGTCTAAACATATAAAATAAATTCTAGAAAAATTATATTAATTCATGGTAATTTAATTAGTATTTGAATACATTATTTTATATACACACTTTCATATGTTTTTATGCACATTTTGATGAGGTATTGTTTTTGCCGATTAGGGTTTAGAATTGAACCGGATTTGACTTCTTTGACCATTTTAATTAACGGTTTAGATATAAAGATAAAATCATGCCAAAATTCCAGTGAGTCTAACCTATTGAGTAAGATCCACATGAATTTTTCCATGACTTTATCTTACACCAATATTTTTTTTATAAATTTGCAAAGCTTAAAAATATAGATAGGTTGCTACTATGAAAATGCATTTAAGTGTTTATAAAATTATATTTAGATGATTCTTGTCCTGACATGATGTTGTTGAGCATGATTTATACTTTTAATTACTCAACTTCATATATTATATGTATATACATTCTTGTAATATATATTTAAGTATTTGTTTTAAATTTTTAATTAATGCTCATGAGTCCTATTATGAAATGCTAGTATGATCCAAAAACACGCAAAAGGACTCAAGTCACATCAATACATTATGCAAATACATCCATGCACTATGTTTTATTTTCTTCCTTCAAGCTATCAAGGAAAAGGTTTTAGATTATTCATAAATTTGCATATTAAAACTAGTCTTATTAGACTCACCTAGGTCTTGGAAAATTTTAGTGTTTCTGATTCACGAAAATCATTTTCAACATTTTAGATGCAAAATTTGAAATTCAAGATTTTGGATATGTTACACGCAAACAATCAAAACCTAAACAAAAGACCAAAGAAAAATCCTATTTAGACTAATTAATAGTGCCATTACATAGATCACAATTTTTTTACGGAATTACTAAAAGTGAAACGGGGTCAATCGGAGTTACGGATCAAGAGATGAATTTTGGAAGATCATTTGATTTTCTGGAATAAAGAAAAGATTATTGAATTTATAGAAAAGAACATTCTCAAGAATATTCTCTCAGATGTGGGGTCCACATGTCACTGGGTGGTGGCCACTGGTGCACCATGGACTTGGTCCATGGACAGTTAGCTCGGTGTGAGGGACGAAAGATGGACTTGGTCCATGGGCAGTTGGGTCGGTAGTGAGGGAGTAACAGTGGACTTCTCTTTCATGGATGACAGGCTTAGTGGGGGAGGGAATAAGGACTTCGGTTCATGGACCGAAGGAATGAGGTCACGGCCCAATCGGCCGGAGCGAGCGAGGCTGAGCGCTAGGCATGGCGCGGCGACGCGGCCAGAGCGACGATACGACCCGTGGGGTGGCGCGCGCGCGAGCGAGGGATGGAGTGTAGTGCGTCGTTGCGGGAGACGGCCCGACCGGTCAGGGCGCGAGTGAGGCTGGCTGGTGGGCTGGGCCCATGAACGGCGAGAGGAGGAGGCCGCTGACGAGGCAGGCGTGGACTCGGTCAAGTCCACGTGGACCGCCACGTCGGCTAGACGGGTGAGAGGAGGCCGGGCGGCCGATCCGGTGGATAACGACGACGGAACTAGCGGCTGGCGCCGACAGCTAGAGGAGGAGATGGGGAAATGATTCGTCGGCTCGGATTAGAGGGAGGAAGCATGACGGCAGCCGACGGTGGCGGAAGAGGCGACGCGGCGAGGGAACAAGGAAAAAGGGACGGGCGATGGGGAGCTGTTGTAGGGGCGTGCTAAAGAGATCAAGGAGGGCGGTGGCGAGCGAATTCGACGAGAGTCCGACCGGCGGCGGCGCTCGACCGGGCGCGGCAGCGTGACAGGATCGACGGTGGCAGCTAGACTCGTTGAATTCGCAGGCTAAAAGGGCGTGTCCAGAGGATTCCTAGCATGCCTTTTAGGCCGTTTGCAGGAGAGAATGAGAGCGGAGCTCACCGGGAGAGGAGAAGCGCCGCGATGGCCGGTGGGAAGAAATCGGGAAGCCGGCGGGAGAAGGCGGCCGGGCTTCACGGAGGCGGCGATTCAGGACCGGCATCGCGCCAAGGTTGCAGTGGTGAGGCTGTTATGGCGTCGCGATTCGAGCGACGCCGAGGTTGATGATGGGAGCAACGGCTTGGGCTCAGCCTATGCCGAGGAAGACGCGGCCGAGCGAGAAGGAAAAAAAAGGCGACGGGCGGATGCGGCGTCAAGGCATCGTTCTTGGCCGTGGCGGTGCGGCAATGAGGTTGGCCGTGCGGCGGCGAAGAGCTCCCATGGCGGCGAGGAGAAAGGGGAAGAAGAGGAGGAGAAAGAAGCCCTCGGGGACGAATTTATACACGAGGAGGGCGCACACGAGCTGGCGCTCGGCTGGCGACCACGGGAGGCATCGGGTTTGGGTACGGGGTGGTCAAGGTGGGGCGTCGAGCGGCAGCGGCGGCGTCATGGTGTCTTCCTCCTCGCACAAGAAGCCAAGGGCGGAGGCGGGACAGTCGACCTCAGGAGGGGAAAAAGCAAAAGGAAAGGAGGAAAGGGGGCTCTGCCTCGCTCCGCTTTGGGGAGGTGTGGTCGGCGAGGTGCGTGGGGGTGGCGGGGACCAATGGTGACGATGGTGATGACGACAAAGGAGAGGGGACAGACGGTGGTTTGGCGGCGAGCGGCTAGAAAGCAGTCGCCGCGGCAGGGCGGGCTGGCGCGGTGACGTCGGCTTGTCCTCGTCGGTCGGCCACGCGCGCGAGCGGGCAGGAAAACGGCGGGCGGCGAAGCAAAAAATTTGAACGGCGACGCGGCGGTGTGGGCGAGAGCGAGAGAGAGAGAGAGAGAGAGCGAGGGAGGTGGAGGAGACGCGCCTCCATCCCGGCACGTGCTCGGGGTGCGCGGGCCAGCGGGGGTAAATGGGCCGAGCACCCATGTGCTCGGCCCATTCCCCTCTTCCATAGAGTTTTTTTTATTTTTAATTTTATTTATTAAAAGATTTACAAAAATAATTTTCTATTTTGAAAATTTACAAAACTAATCGCCCATCGCCCTCTGGGAGGGCGTTTTTATAAAAATCGCCCTCCCAGAGGGCGTTTTTTGTGACGTGGCGGACGGCCGTTGGCCGAGGGGGGACGACCGTCCGAGGGGGCACGGCAAATTTGCAGGCGGCCCCCTTGTCGCCCTCTAGGAGGGCGATTTTTACTGTGGGGGCCGCCTGCACAGGGGGCGAGGGAGGGAGGGCGGGCACTTTTGCAGGCGGCCCCCTCCCCGCCCTCTGGAAAGACATTTTTCACTGTTGCATTAAGTTTTGAAAATTTAAAGTTGTTTTTGTAAATATAATTTTGAAGTTGTTATTGTAAATATAATTTTGAAGTTTTGAAGTTGTTTTTCTAAATAAAATTTTGTTATAATTGGTTAATACCCATTTGTAAATGAATATTTGGAGAAACACATCGAATTTATAATTTATTAAATTTAGATATATCCTTTTTTAATTTATTAATTTTAGATATATCTATTTTTAATTTAGTAATGTACAGAACTTTTTTTTAATTTGGTAATAATTGTTTTTAAGTTGTTAGTAAATAATTAATGACATAATTATTTATAATTGATTAATTATAACTTAGAAGTTGTTATTATAATTATAATTTATTATTATTGATTAATACACATTTGTAATTGCATATTTGGAGAAACATATCGGAGTTATAATTTAATAATTTTAGATATATCCATTTGTAATTTATTAATTTACAGAACCTTATTTTGTTTATCGGTTATTTTGGGAAATTCCAAAAATCACTTTCAGATAGGGCCAAAAATTTGCAGAAGCGAAAATTGGATCTGTCCATTTTTGAAAATTTCGAAAATCATTTTCGGAGGACTCAAAAAATTTCGAAATCACAGAACATGTTTTTAGAAACCGAGAAGAACCTTTTTTTAAGAATTGATGTTGAGCACATTCATGACCATACCGAAACAAGGAGAAGTTGTAGTACAATTTAAACATGATACATCTGGTTCTATTGCGGTTACATAGATAAGATTAGATTAGAGCTAGAAGGAAGGTAGTGGAAGAGTTGAACACGACGACGATACATCGATACACCATACAACTACCAACTCGTGCGTATTACTGAGTGCAACGAGGCCACTTTCCCTTCCTCTGCGCATCGGGATTCTCCTCCATTGCTGCCTTCGCTCGCCGCGCACGCTCAAGCTTCCGCTCCCGCTCCTCCCTGTACGCAGCAACACGCCTCCTTTCCGCCTCAGCCCTGTGCTCTTTTTCCGCGGCCTCCTCCTTGCGTCTCTGCTCTATCTTCTCCTTGCGCTCTACATCCCATTGCCGCATGTACTCCAACCGCTCCTTGTTTTGCGGCTTGATCTTGGTGTCAATCCACTGTTCAAAATCACATAGCGGTGGAAGGGTCTGCAACAAATGCAATGTTTACTAACCAAAAAAGTTGTTCAAGAATACTTAATACACCAAATAATGATTACAAAACATAAGTTCCTCACCATTAAGTTAATGCGGCGGATCTCAGGTGTTGGCTCAAACTGAAAATTGGCACACATCCAGTATCTCTGCATGTATGTCTCCTCTTCATCAGACTTGGCTACCTTGCAAGGATCACCGCACCAACACATGGGCACTGGAACACCGCTAGGCAAAGGCAATGGGTTGAAGGCATTTCCAGTCTTCGGGCGATAACTACAAGTCAACAATAAATGAAACACCCTAACCCGTTAACCTAGGATTCCTCATTTCATGCACAACGAATAACACATAATATCACAGAAACGATTTATGTTACCTTGAGTTGGTAGCTTTTCCACGCCTTGGCATCCTACAGTTTTAAAAAACAACTATCAAATATTGTAAACACCCTTAATACTTCTCATTGTACGGTCAAATAAAGTACTACTACAAACAAAACCTGTGCACAACAAATCTAGCATAAAATTATTCACACTTCTAAGTGCTACAGATCTACTCACAAATTTCAACATATGTACTCACAGTGCTACAAATCTACTCGCAAAAAATCTAGGGTCCGCATCTAAGTGTTACAGATCTACTCACAAAATTTAAATACATGGTAATTACACTAGTATGCGACACAAAATATAACCATACGTCGGGATATTGTACTAACCTGCGATCGAATAAGCACAGCAACAACGCTTCGCAGCTCTTCTCCTTCTTCCTCACCCCTCTCTTTTTTTTCCTTCAATTGTGACCGGTTGAAATGAGCACTTCCTTGGGCCATTGGATGAAGAGCGCGTATTCGCACCTATGTAATATATAGTGGAGGAAGGAGAGGCACATATCCATCTAACGTGAGTTCACCAGTTGCGTGGATTTGACAACACGTTCACGCGACAGCGCAAATTGAATGATTGTGTCGAACAAAGCATCGGCAAAAGCTGAGTCGGGACACCTTCACGCGCCGAAAGATGATAGCGACGTATCGTAAACGTCTGTCACGGGCCAAAAACTGGTAGCGACCAATCGTAGCCCTCTGGTACGCGCCGAAAGTTTTTCGTCGTTTCGTTGAGTAGATGTAGCGAATGACATGAAATGTTTTCGTGCCATATGAGTGCGGCGACCGAATAGAGTTATATACAAAGAGGTAACACAAAGTTACTAACTGTAAATATTACACAGATGAAGAAACGATGTGCATCATCGCTCATTATGGGGACTTATGTAGGCATTCGACGTATGACCTAGTGAGAGCCAATTTTCTTCATTGTATGTGACAACACGAGCACGCATGAGTTGGAATTACTTTATCGTACAAAGCAGCGCCGAAAGTTGATCGTGCACTGTGGTATACTGTGCGATGTAATGGACCCGATACCCAAGCGCCGAAAGTATGTTGTCTTAAGCGTAAGTAATTGTAGCAGAGTACGGACGACGGTAGGCCCACGTACTAATCGGTAGAGACAATGGGACTGTAGCAGAATTGTGAAAGTAGTACTGGATCACAAAAATATATACCAGAAGAACTGTATGTACAAACAAACAAGAGGTGGAGCACTACTGCCGAGCCCTCTTGCCCTTGTCCCTCCTACCCTGGGCCCTAACGTGTCCCTGGGAGTACGTCAGACGGTCCGGTGGTACGGCACGACCTGCCCGTCTCTCCGGTACCGATGTGTCCGCTGGCTGCTCCTGGGTCTGCAGTGGTGGAGCTCCGCCAAGCTGTGACGAGCCAAGTATATCCTGGTGTGTCGCATCCTCCAAGTCGTCATCGTAGAAATGGTCGCTAGGACCAGCCCCGCCGACGTGTGAAGAGGATGCTCCTGCACCAAAGATCCCCGCCTGAAACCCTGTGGGAGAAATGACATAAGATTCATGGAAGTAAAAAATTCTTGTATGAACGAGTACAACTAACGTGAGTAACGAATCAGGCACGCCCACCTAGAGAGACACGCGGCTGCATGTCTGGACGAGGGATCGACGCTCTCTAGGACGAACTGCTAGCTCCGGCAAAGGCGTGGGAAGGCAGAGGGGGACCTGCGTGTGCGTTTATTTTGTTATGACGTGGCCATGTTAGCGATAATTAATCAAATATTATGGAAATAATCTCTGGGCATAGCAGTACCGTGGGAAGCCGCTGCTGTAGGTCGCACAACTCCGGCCCTAGGGGCGCGTGGACGTGCTGTCTGTGGACCAGCTGGAGGTACCGCGTCCACGGCGCTGCGACAAGAGAAGAAGCACATCACAGCGCTCATCTTCGACTGCATCCGGTCGAACGTCAGCCTCTGCTCAGCATCACTGAGGTGTAACCCAGCGTCCAACCTGACACGCACCGAGTTAATATCGGCGTTGACCGCTCGTGCAGCGTCGGCCTATTCACGACATATGAAAGCATGTCAGCATCATTCCGAGAAAAAAATGAAACAAGCGAGCATAAGTTCAACGTACCCCCAAGAAGTACTCTCGGTCACGGTGCGTGGGGTACGCGTCCGTGACAGCGGCAACGTGTGGCTGTGGAGCGGCTGGAGTGTACGTCACACGGGCACGAGTGCGAGGTAAGTACCAGCGAAGGTAGTCACGGTAGTGGTCCTCTGTGTGTGGAAAGATCTCCTCGATCACCTCCTCCGGTGCTAACAGCCAGTCGTCCACGAACTGTTGTACGCGTGGTGCCCACAGTGTGCCGGCATGCTGTCCCCGGCGGGTCAACCTGTGAAGAGCACATAGTTAGATAGCTCAATGAATATAGAAACATCAAATCTGTAATTTGGACGCATTGTACTCACGAGTGGTCTCCAGGGAGGACAGTAGGCGCCATGCCACCGGGGAAACCCTGCCTCAGCCCAAACTGCCGCATCACCCGCTGCGGGCAGTGAGGCTCGACGAAGATGTCGAACACCATTGGCATCGTCGTGAGCCAGTACGCCGCGTCATGTGTGCAGAGGGACGAAAGTCCAAGCGGTGCTCTCGCAGCCACCGCCTGCTCCGTGTACGGCTGCCAGACGATGTCGTTGGGCTGGAGACGGTCGAACTCGAACACGAAGTCCGGGTAACCCCGTCTGACCTGCACGTGGGCATAACGACGCTGCGAGATACAAATATGGTACAAATATGGATCCGGAATGTAAAAAACTTGGGGCCTCAGAGTTGTGTAAGATCCTGTGATCGCGAACCCATATATCTCCTCACTCCATGTATGAAAGATTGCTTCTTTCTTGAAATATTGTGACACGTACACATCGGGAAGTATGCCACAATCACCGGCTGCGGCAAGTACGTGAGAGCAAGGTAGGTGTCGAAGCTTTGGCTTCATACAGCTGCAACTGCATCCGCCATCGGCCTTAAGGACACATTCCTGCACGGCTTGCTTGCGGTAGATACCCCGCCTGCTCCTATCAACACACATTATTTCATACCGATGAACTTTTGTGCCTTGCGGAACAACTCTATGCCTCTGTGCCTTGGCAATTTTATCTTCCATGTACTTAGTCACTACACTGCCAAATATTATCTTGTTATCAGGCATTGAGGGAAAAATTTTCTTGTATCGATCCCTGAAGTAGGCCTGTGTGCCGTGAAGGATAAATTCGACAATACCAACCAACGGGAGTTCTCGCACTCCTTGCATTACCCAGTTGTAAACCTCGGCCAGATTAGTTGTCATTATGCCAAACCGAGAACCATCGGTGTCGTACAGCAGAGACCACTTTTCCTTTGGTTCGTTCTCAATCCAATGGGTGAAATTTCGGATAGATGATGCCGACCTCCTTCTCATTGTGGGTGGATCGTCATGCAGTGGACCAAGAGGTACGGGAGGCTCGTCAACTTCAGCTTGTGGCTGACGAGATTGCTCGTCTGTTTGCTTACTTGTCAACTCATCCAACCTTCGCCATAACTCATTAAATTTCTTCTCTTGATTCTGTGCACAGAGCCTCTTGAAAAGATCCGTCAGATGCTTGTTCTTGAATTGCTTGTAGAAATTAGCACCCATATGACGCATGCACCATCTACTACGAAGATCGGGCCACCTTGCTAGAATTCCCTTCTCATCCCAACCGTTCTTCATGTATTCAATAGCCCGCAACATGCCCGCATGGCGATCATGTATAAGGCAAACATTGGGTCTCATACGGACAACTGCCATGTGCACTCTTTCCAGGAACCAGTACCAGCTTTCAGTGTTCTCGCTCTCTACAAATGCAAAAGCCATAGGCATCACCTGACTGTTCCCATCAGCTCCGATCGCTGTCAATATCTGACCTCTGTATTTACCGGTCAAAAATGTTCCATCTGTGCATAGTACAGGACGACAATGCACAAAAGCGTTGATGCAAGCACCCAATGAGAAAAATGCTCTTTGCAGTACACTCTTGGTAGGATCATGAACCGATGGAAATGTATGGATGTCATAGTAGGTATTACTATTCCTCTGTGCAATGCTGGCTAACAGACGAGGCAAATTATCATACGATGCTTCAAATGTGCCATACCTCATCTCTATAATCTTTTGTTTGGCTCTCCAGGCCTTGGCATAACTTATGGTGTACTTGAATTTGTTTTCAATGTGGCTAATAATTGATCTTGGTTCAAAGCCACTGTTGGAGACAACACTACTATACATCTCACTTGCAACAAAAGCTGTAGTGATGTTGCGGTGATACTTTTCCACCCCTTGTAAGTGGCACTGATGCTCGGTCACTATGCTAACTTTCCAATAATCAAACCATTTACCCTTATATGCATGGACGCGCCATGGACAATCTTCCCTCACGCACCTTACTTCGTACACATAGTTGGTTGACTTGACCACCCTAAACTCTCTCTGCAATGAGACCGCCCAATGCTTCACCGCCTCCTTCATATCCTCCCTATGAGCATACCTAGCACCCTGAATTATCTCGTTCTCCTTGTATTCCCAGGGTGTATGTTGCCCCTCTGAGATAACAAGTCCTGAGAAGTCCTCTTTTGTCCAATCAGTGGGCATTACATCGTCTTCCTCATCGGATGACAAGTCGCCCTCCGCTTGCTCGTTATCCGAATCTTCTCTCTCCATTCCATCGACGATTGTACCGACTATCTCCTCCTCATCCGCCATGCCCATGGCCTGCACGACCCTTGTTTGATTTTCCTCATTGTTTGATGGTCCAACACAATCGCCCACATGGCTAGGACCCTCAACATCTTCGGTTTCTATTCCAAGGTTTCTATCCTTTTCATGCACCGAAACAAAAATAACAAGGGGCCATGAGCGTTCAAAAGCCATTTCCACATACCGTCTCCAAGCATCAGTGCTATCCATGGGCATTAGTTCCCAAAAATAACCTTCCGTTGCACGACTTACTACAACAGATACTGACATTGTGTTGACTTCTGGGTCTATTCTAAATCCTCGCAGCAACCAACTATAAATTGACTGAAATGTTCTCTCGCCAGGCCTATCGATGCCCTTCGATGTCATTCTAAAATCCGACAGATCAACACCATCTGGACCAAATCTAAGGTTGCCTTCACCGTGTACTAGCTGAAATATGACCTTACTTGACATTCTGCCTAATGAAACAAAAAAATAGGTTAACTAACTTTGAAACATAACCACCGGATCTAATGTCGAATCCATCAATATGTACTACGCCATAAGTTAAAGTTTCTGGAAATGTATTATCTGTCCTAGGTCACAAATTCTACAAATTGGATATGTGCTCCACATGTATCATATAACTCAAATATATTGTACAGTTTGCACTATGTCCTAAGTCTCAATTTCTATAAATATGTCGTATGCCTTTGTTCTTAAATTATACTAACAAACAGTGTGCTCCAGATCTACTAAAATATATGACAGTACAACTAAATTGCAACATAAATTTCAAAGTGAATACTGTGTTTACCTGCTGTGGAGTCAGAAAATGGACAGGGCTTCGCCGCTTTCCTTCAGCTCTCCCTCACCCCTCTCTCCTTCTTTTTTCCTGGATTTTTACTGAATATAATGAAATTTTCCAGAGGGGGGAGGGATATATATGGGGAGGGGCTAAAAATCGCCCTACCAGAGGGCGTTAAGGGGGCCGCCTGCAAAAACCGGCACGGCAAAAAACGCCCTTCCACAGGGCGGTGAGGGGGCCGCCTGCAAAAAAGCCCTCGCCGCCCTGCAGGCGGCCCCCCACAGTGAAAATCGCCCTTCCAGAGGGCGGCGAGGGGGCCGCCTGCAAAAATGCCGTCCCCCTTCGGACGGCCGTCCCCCCCCGACCAACGGCCGTCAGCCACGTCACAAAAAACGCCCTCTGGGAGGGCGATTTTTATAAAAACGCCCTCCCAGAGGGCGATGGGCGATTAGTTTTGTAAATTTTCAAAATAGAAAATTATTTTTGTAAATCTTTTAATAAATAAAATTAAAAATAAAAAAAACTCCTCTTCCATACTTTTTGGAACGGGCCGGGAAGGAAACGGCCCAGGTATGAAAACTATACTTTTTGGAACGGGAATGGGCCAGGAAGGAAACGGCGCAGGGATGAAAACTATACTTTTTGGAGAAAATTTTCTAGTGATTTTTTGGAAGGGATATTTTGGGTATTTGGGTTGTGATTTGAATTTGAATTTCATATTCAAACTTCAGAAAATAAGGAGGGGTCAAGGAAGGGGCACAAATTAGGAATGTTGATATTTTTGGAATACGTTTTATATTTGAACCTTCAGACGGTTTGAGGGGGATTTAAGGGACAAGAAATTGAATTTGAATTTTGGATTTCAAATTGAAGGCTTTAATTCAAGAAACGATTGCCAGAAAAAAAAATAGAGAGGGTTAGAGTTTGAGTTAGGGTCGGGGGTTCGAATTTGACATTTGAATTTAGAGAATTACAAAGGATCAAAGAGAGGGCATCAAATCGGGAATATTTTTGGGATGGATCTAGGTTTGTATTTAGGGGCTTGAAGGATTATTCATAAGGCATTCAAGGAGAGAGGAAAAAGGGGACCTTAGGAGAATGGGTTCAATGGTGGAGTAATATTTGAATTGGACCAAATATTTGGAGAGGATTCAAAGGGAAATAGATAGATAGATAGATAGATGGATGGATGGATAGAGAGAGAGAGAGATGAAACTTTAGAGTTTGAATTCAAACTCGAGAATTGATTTTAGAGACGTTTATTTTGTAGCGAGAATTTGGAGATGACTTGAGCTTCCGTTGAAATCTTCGAAAGGATTATAAAACTTGGATGATTTCGGGAGAAATTGGTCGAATGAGATTTAAGAGAGAAATTCGAATATGAGAATCGTTTTCAGTGAATCAAGAGAAGAGGTTAGGATTTACGAGGTGGATGCTTGGACTAGATTGAGTTCAAGAATTCGACGAAAATTGTGGTTAGGGTTTTTGAAGCGAAATTCAACTACAAAGGTTTCGAACTTCGAAACTATTTTCGAAAGGAAATTTGGGAGGTCGGGTTAGAGATTCAAATTTGTCAAATTTGAGATTTGGAAATCATGGGACCTTCGCAAGGACAAATCAGAGATGAATTGAGCGCGAACTCAAATATTTGGGGAACAACTGAATTGGAATTATTTGAAGGGAGATTTCTTGATAGAGGTTTAGGAAGGAAATTTGAATACGAAGATTCAAATTTTGAGATTATTTTCGGACGGAGATTTTTGAGGAGGCGATTTTTGACATCATCGAATTGAGACAAAAGAGGGATTTAAATTGAGATCTACGGCACAACTTAGACTCGACACTCAAAGAACAAATTTTTCATAATTAAGATTTTATTAACTTAGCTGTTAACGCCACGCGAAAATCGAGACGTTACAACAGGAAACAAGGTAAATTTTGTGTAGATTTTTCAGTATTGTTTACTACCTCCATCCCATTTTGATCATCCCTTAAAGTTTTTGAGGTCTTTCCAAAATAATCATCATCTAACAAGTGTATATTCGTTTATTTGTGTAAAGAGTAAATGTGCATCATTGAATGTGTTACATGCAACCAATCAAAATTAATTTCTAATGGTGTAATGTCATGCAATATTTAAAACATGAGCAATCCACGTGACACAAAGTGATGGAGCATCTTAAGAATGATGAATATTATACTGAGATGAATGAAGTACCTTGGTATGTATACATAAAGTAAGCTAAATGGATGGAGAGACATGCAAAATGCAAATCAATGCATTAGTTATGGGTAATTACTCTCCCGCGTAATAACTACTAAACTAATAATAACCATGCGTACTAGAGTAACTAACTACTATGCGTATAATCACTCTTAACTATGCGTACACCATGGGGGTCAAGCTAATGTCCAGGCCCACCTACGAAAAATGGGCCGGGATTGAGGCTTGTCAAACAAGGACGGAGAGCGACACATTTGCTCTGGGATCCGGAAGCTTCGCACCTATTTGCTCTGTTACTTGCATGTCGAGAAGCTAACTCTCACAAACACGCGGGCCCAAAGAAGTATTGGTCCACCTTGCAGTGGCATGGGTGGTAGAGAAAGGTGTATGAACACGCCACATGAGGCGAACGGTGCATGAACTTGGTCTATGCGCGGGACACAACACCGGAACACGCGAGCGAGAAATAGGTGACATCCGCACCGTGCGTTTCCGAATCGTGTGGCTAGGAAACAACCGGAGAAGAAGGGCAAAACCCTAGCCGCCTCTTGGATATATACCCCCTCTCATTACACATCTTCTCGCTCCCGCTGGCCGCTGCACACACGGCGCCGCCGCCGCCGCCGTCGCCGTTCCGCCGCCGCCGTCGCCGTTCCGCCGCTATCGAGTCGCGACCTCGCCTCGTTCCCCGCCTCTCGGAGAGTCGGGATAGCCACCCCTCGGAGCGTACTCGTCTTCCTCGTCATCTTCGCCTCTTCTCACCGGATCCGGATCTACTCTTCACCAAGTTCCTCCCCGGATCCGGATCTACTGAGCAACGCTTCTTCACCAACTTCCTCGCACGCTTCACCAACTTCCTCACCAAGTGCGAGGTAACTCAAAGACCTCACTCGTTCGCTGTATAGAAGCAATTAACGGTGAGATAGTTCAATTGTATGGCGATGGCGGTTCGAGAAAAAAAAAGACAGCAGCTAAGTTTTGTGTTTTTTTTTATGTTTGGTTCTTAGAATTTCTTATGAGATATTGACTTATCACTTTTTATTTCTTTACACAGAATCCTCATCATATTGTGGGAGACATGCTGATGCAATATCAGTCTCCCACTGCTTGGCGGATCAATGTGCTTGACAATTAATGTAATAACGACTGACTTTAGTAATGAAAAATGTAATTACTTATTTTAGATAGTGAAAAGTGTAACTGACTTTGTGGTCATTAAACATGAAATAAATTACTCTCCCGTGATGGCCTACAAGTTCCAATATCCGTCGCATTGGCATGTTGCGAACAATGTAACGTCATGCAATTAGCGTGCGGTGAGAACAATTGCAAATTAGGAGTATGTCATGTAACTGCGTGCGTTGAGAATAATAGGATGTTCGGCCGTACCGCACGAACAAATGACATACTTTATGCTATACATGCATTTCTTATTCTAAAAACGTTTACTGTCACGTACGCGCAGCACCGATTCCTGCACTTGGACAGACACAAACGACTGATTCCTCTAGTAAGCCTTCGAAATCGTTTGGTTGGTGCAGGAACGATGCAGAAATAAGTGCTTTTGATATCTACTGTACTTTTCTTGGGTTAGATCACCTTCCTTGCTGTTGTAAACCGAATACAGTGTGGAAATTCTTTTTATTTTTCCTCTTTTCTCTGCGTACACATACATTGTTTTTAGGAAAAACTTTGATGTCATTGGTACAATGTGCATCCTGTTATCTCAGAAAATTGCAAGTCTAAGCTTGATCCACAGGATAAAAAACAGTATTCATATGGCTCTGACCGTAGCAAAAAAAAATGAACATTAGTTTTAGATTTAGAGTTGATTTGGTGGTGGGGTGGGGATAATTATTTATAGTTGCTTTATTTTTTATGTGGATTAAGTTTACACTTGAATTTGTGTGAGTGATAACATGTTAATATATGTCAAATGTCATTTATAATTTTTTATAATTACTGCAAGCACTTGAGTATTAAAAATGTGTAGGGAGCATCCTAAAGGACTAGAGTCCAATTTGTGAACTTGGAGGGTGAAAATTTTGAATTTTAGATTGATTTTAGGGTTTCATTGTACTCCCTCTTTTTCATATTGTAAGTCGTTTTGACTTTTTTAAGTCAAATTTCTTAAGAGTTTGATCAAGTTTATAAAAAATATAGCAACATTTCGCATAACATTGAATATATTTTGATAATTTTTTTATTTTGTGTTGAAAATATTGCTATATTTTTTTATAAACTTGGTTAAAACTAAAGAAGTTTGATTTAGAACAGACTTACAATATGAATGAAACGAAGCTACTAGTTTATTTTTCAGCATTGGCTTTAAATTGATCAGAACATATACAAAGTTTTTATTCATAAATTATTTTTCGATTGCTAATAATATATTGTACATGTGGTTTATCAGCTTTATGCCAAACGATCAAAGCTGTAGTATTTGTGCATTGCTGTTGACCTATGTAGTGTTCTGTTTAGTGGCATATATAAGTTCTTAGGCTTTGTTCGGTCATCTACTTTTTCAACTCATCCCTTTTATTTTTCGCACGCACGTTTTTCAAACTGTTAAACAGTGTATTTTTTTAAAAATTTTCTATGCAAAAGTTGCTTTAAAAAACCATATTAATTTATTTTTAAAAAAAAATAGCAAATACTTGATTAATTATAAAAAAATGTGTCGCTCCGTTTTACGTACGTGGGAGAAGAGTTCTCAACCCCACCTTCCAAACACAAAGCCTGCTATGACCTAGGACAGATGGCTAGATATGTGTTTTTAGTTATTATTATGAGCTACTTTGCCGGATGCGATAGGGCCGATGCATTTTACATTTCTTTCAAATGTTCAAGATTGAGGACGATTCAATAACCTAGATAATCATGCAGCTATTGTTACATTGATGCATGATGTGCGTAGCGTGCTGGGTGGTTGATGTGAAGTTCTCCAGGATGTTGCCATGCTAAGCGCTGAGTAATACGAAAATGTTCTTTTCACCTTTTCATCTCAAGACAAACAAACCCACCCCTAAATAAAGAAGCTCTTAAGGTTTGTTTGACTTTTCTGATACCACTACTAGCATGCAACTTAGAATAACAAGTAACATTTTGTGTAAAGTAACTACAGAACTACAATGTCACGGAAAAAAAATCAGATTCTCTATGCATTTCTTTTGTGGCCTGTTTCTAATTTTTGTTGCCTCGTGCCGGTTTCCTTCCGACGCTTCTTCAAGCTGGACAGAGCACGTGTACGTGGGATGATTTTTTTTTCTTTTGAGCGTGCACATAGGCACACTCCTATGTGTTTGTTCCCCTTGTTAAAAACTATCTTTCCAGCAAGTAAAACAAAACAACTTATTGACGCATGATTAATTAAGTATTAATTAATTTTTTTTAAAAAATAAATTAATATGATTTTTTTAAAGTAATTTTCGTATAGAAATTTTTTTAAAAAAAATATACCGTTTAGTTTGAAAAACATGTGCACGAAAAAAAAGACGAGTGAGTTGAAAAACTCAGCTGCCGAACACAACCTAAGAGATTCCCAACTCATCTTTCTCACGCACGTTTTACAAATTGCTAAACGACGTGTTTTTTTAAAAAGATTTTATAGGAAAGTTGTTTTAAAAAAACATATTAATCTATTTTTTAAGTTTTGTATAACTAATACTTAATTAATTATATGATAATCTATCACTTTGTTTTCCGTGGGTACGTGAGAACTTCCCAACATCTCATAAGGAACACAGCCTAAATATATATTAGTGTACACTTGCAATGTCCAGTGATATGCTACTAGAACTATTTTTTCTATTGCGGATAAGTTTTATCTGGTCGCGGAATTACCATAAAAATACTGCATTTTGTAGTTACTCCCCTGTTCTTTCTTCTTGTTTAGGACCACCAAGGTCTTCACTACAGATATTTGATCAATTTTCTCTTGTCATGAAAGGTCTATATCATTAGTACCTAATGACAAAAGTACAATTCCTAATTTTTATTACCTCTTTTTTTTAATATATGACGCCGTTGACTTTTTACATCATGTTTAACCATCCATTTTATTCAAAAAATTTAAGTAAATATCTTTTCTTTTGTTGTGGCTTGATTTATCACTAAATGAGCTTTAAGCATTACTTATAATTTTTAAGATTTGCATAATTTTTGAATAAGATGAATGGTCAAAGGCTGTAACAAAAGTCAACGGCATCCTATATTAAAAAAGGGAGAAAGTATATGAGTATTAAAGATACAATGATTTAAATTTATTTTTGATAATAATCCACCGGTGCAATTTATTTTATGAAACATACATACATACACACATATAGAGAGAGAGACACACGTACGTACGTATATATGTATGTTCAAAATAGGAAAGTCAATTTCCAATTTAACTGCACGTGCACTTTTTTTTAATTATCATCTTAAATAATTAGTAAAATTTCCAAAAAAAATATATTACAAAACCATAAATCAATTCACAAACATGCAATACTGATTTCAACCTACACATGTCGAGTTTGAGCACCACCCGCACCATTCCTGGTGGCCTGGCACCCTGCACTCTCTCAAGCAATCAAGCTCAATACGCACCAGCCTGCACTCTCAATCTCAACCTCCATCTACTTTGGTGTTGCTCGTGCGCTTAATCTTTTTGCGAACACGCAAAAACTAGCGTCAATATTTTAGAAGCTGTGAAAATTCATTTACACGATCGCGCCATGCTAGTTGTAGGCACTAGGGAAGGTGGGGAGGGTTACAACGAAAGAAAACTAAGAGGCTGTTTGGTTAGCATATCCACATTGTCAAAACTTGTCATACTTCTATTAGCTAACATGCCTACTATGTGACCAACAAAATTGAAGCCATACTTTAGTCATAAGAGAACAAGTTTGTCACACTTTTATGTGCCAATGACACGTGGGATCCATGTCATGGTGAAGGAATGTTGCCATAAATGTGACACGAACCAAACAGATAATTAACTTAGTTAAACTTGCCTAACTTAAATTATGGCATGATGAGACAAATTGTGGTAGTGAATCAAACAATCCCTAAGTAACAGACCGGCGCTGAAGAAACAGAACATAAGATAAAGAGAGGAGAAAGCCGTCACGGAGCGGTAGATACTCGCAACAGAGCTCCTATGCTCTTAATCGGATCAGCTGCAGCAAGGTGACCAGTTGCGAGTCTTAGGGCGAGGAAATGTTGGCTCAGCTCCCTCATGGAGATCTGCTGTAGGCCACTAGGGTTCACTGTTGTGAGATCCTTACATACTGGCATGTGGGCTCCTAGTGTTAGGTGACATGTGGGCTCCCTAGTGTTTGGTGAAAACTTTATGAGTAAATGTCAAAAAAAACCTTATATTTTATGGTCAAATTACAAAAAATCACAAGTATTATGACGTATGGCACCTAACATCAGGTATTATGGTTTTAAAGTTTCACAAACCTCCACCCATATGCATTTTAAGCATGAATTTACTTAAAATTTTAAATGGTGGAGTGTATATGAAATTTGTAATTATTAAGTTCTTGACTTGGGTTAAAGTTTAAGTCTTCACTACTTCAATTTTTTTAAGGTATGCTGAAATTAATCAAGATTTCAATAAAAATAGAGGTTTTATGAAATATTTAGACCATAAAATCTGTGGTTATGTGCCACACGTCATAATACCTACCTGTGGTTTTCTACAAATTAAATCATAAATTATGGGGTTTTCTGAAATTTACTCAAACTTTAGTAATAATACCTGGCCTAAAGTGAAAAGGTGGGCTATCACCTAGCCCATCATCTAACAAAGGTTAAAAAAAACTAGTCCATTATGAAATTTACTCAATTATTTATTTTATTTCTTGATGTGTAGATTGGTTTTTGCACTTGAAATTTTGCAAGATGGTAGTATCCCATTGTATGAATGTTTTCAATTTTTTTATTCTTTTTATAACCATTTGAGAAGTGAGAAGTCCAACTCAGTTTAATTTTTTTAATGTTTGACCAACTACATTGATATCGATTCAAGAACAGAGGAAGAAACTTTTTTTTATTTTCTTATAGCTATTTGTATGCATTTTAAGAAGGGCAAAATTTGCCTTAGGACACCCAAAAATTATGTAATTGGTTGGAAGACACCGCAAAATCGTGTCGCCACTGATGGACATCACAAAATTCATGTAATTTGCTATAGGACATCTGAAGCAATATTTTATCATTTTCGATCAAAAAGAGGAGAGATAAATTTTAAAAAGACAAAATCACCCTCAACCCTATGTAATCCCCAGTTGTCGACTTGGCTTGGACGACGACCGGCGAGACCGGTGACGGTGGCGTGGACGACGACTGACAAGACCAGAGGCGGTGGTGGCTTCGACGGCGGCAAAGCGAGCTCGGCAGTGGCTTCAATGACTGCTGGCAAGCCTGGGGGTGGCGGCTTAGACGGCGGCAAGCGAGCCCGACGTCGCCTACGACAACTATTGCGAGTCCGGGGGCAGCTGCTTTAGCGAGCTCGACGACGGTGGCTTTGTTGACAACTGGCGAGCCTAGCGGCGGTGGTGGCGAAGGTAGCGGTTTCGACGGTGGCCAGTAGTTGGTTCAACGGCGAGTGGGGGTTAGATAGGGTTGAGGGTGATTTTGTCTTTTTAAAATTTCTCTCTCCTCTTGTTGATAAAAAATGATAAAATATTGCCTCGGATGTCCAACAAATTACACGAATTTTGTGATGTCTATTAGCAGCGACATGATTTTGCAGTATCTTTTAGCCAATTACATAATTTTTGAATGTCCTAAGGCAAATTTTGACCCTAAGAAAATTAGGAGACATCCTCTGGATATGTCAATTCTTACGAACAATAGAGTTAGTTGACATCTGTGCTCTATCATCAAGCGTTTGCCATAATATAATTTCTAGCATATGGAAACTTCTGTAGCTCCCGCACTGCATAATGTTGTGATAGCATGCTGGATCACGTCGAGATTTGTTAAAAACAAGTATGAAATATTTGGAATAAAGAATCAGAAATGTACAATAACACCAAGACCTTAGTTAGGCAAGTTGTTTCAAATGCAATTTTTCTTCGATTCTCTGCAGACAGGTAAGGCTGCAGTGCTAGAATTCTCAAAGATATCCACTACAAGAATTCAGTTTCCAGAATGTGTGTAGTCGAATCACGAATCTTAAATTGCTAATATATGTAAGAGTATTAAATTGTGGTATATAAAAATGATATTAGTATATATTCATCATGAAAACTGATTTCGTGCCGTTATATCTTCGAGAATTTTATATATAACTAGCAAACTATGTCGATGTTATAAACGAGTTAAAAAGAACAGATGGGTTATTTCTCTATCAGCCTACTACTCAAAGGGATTATTGTAAAGTTGAGTGACTTTGCTTCTGCAGCAACCGAACGGCCGGAGACGAGTGGAGAGCTGACACTGTGTCATAGACTATAGTACGGAACGTCAGAGGCTAGACAGGTACATCTATGTGTTGTTATGTTTTGCTGCTATAGTTCTTGATGCATATGGTTTAAGTTATACTCAAATATTTGTCTTTCTTTATCCAGTGATGGGTTACGGAACTTTCAGTCTCTTTGTGTTGTTGCTGCTGGCTGCTCAAATCTCACCCGTCTCTAGTCCAAGTCAGAACAGGGCAGATTCAGATGGTACTACCACAGCCAACATCTCTAGGCCAGCTGGAGAGGAACCACCATCCCTAGCAAAAATCTGGTAAGTGTCCTGAGCCTGCATTTTCTTTCATACATTCCAAACAGGAAATGAAACCTACCAGAATAGAATAGAAAAGGTAGGAATTGAATGTCACAACTTATGCAATCCTACATGAATTAGAAATACACAAATTATTCGAAAGAGTTGTTTAGATACTCGAAATTTATTTGAAAGAAAAATGACCTTAAGAACAACAGTTATGCGTTGCCTACTCACCTCATTTTGTTCTGACATGCTAGGAGGCATTTGGGTTCATTTTCCTGTCTTGTTACTATTTTTTACCAGAAATGCAGAAAGAAAAAAAAACATTTGTGACTTGTCTAAATATGATTGTATAGTGAATTATGTGATTGTTGATGTTTCCCATAATATTTTTGCAGTTCAAATATTTCCGACATTTGCAACTCTACTGATGATATCTCTATCCCTTGGATGGCAAGTATTTTATCCATAGCTACATTAATAGTTCCTGTGTAAGTTTTCTTATTATGGATTCAGTTTTGTTAACATTGTATCTGCTTCGTCGTTTAATGCTGAAATGCAATGTTTTAACAGGAACAGAGCTTTCCACCTGAGGCCTGTCGACCGTGGTGGTAAACATGCTATGTTCCTTTGCTCCATTAGCTTCACAGGTGGGGACTACATGTTGTGGGCTGCCTATACATGGGATTGTCAAGTTAGAGATTCCGCGTATGCTATCCGGGTCTCTTCCATATTAGGGATGCTAGTTTGTTTTGTGTCAGTGACCGCGATTGTGGTGAAAACATATCGAGATAAGGTAGCACTCATCATTTGAAAAGAGCTCCGCATGTATGTAACAGTAATAAATAGATAATACTTTTTAATTCACAACCTTTTCTTTTCTAATATATCTTAGGAGAAGATGCATCAAGCTCTATGGTTTTGGTTATGTATTGTCGTGGCCTTGATGATTATTCCTAAAGATGCAGTTGGCTGGATTGCCCTGGCAATAGGGTGCATTGCTCATTGCTGTAGGATAGCAGCCATGGTATGTATTCTCCCATGCTCTGTTTATGGATCTGCAATAACATTTATGTTTTGGCAGAATATATATTAGCACTATGTCTCTTCAATACTACATGACTTCTCTCTTGACATTACCAAATGACCCTATTAACTGCTTTTCAGTAGTATCACATTGCAAAAATGGTAAAAACAACTCAAATCAACGAATACAATGGGTGCCATTCAATAATATGTTATGTTCATCAAAAGACCTAGTTCTACATTATTTCTACTCGTCGGTAACCTGTACATTTGTACGTGATATTTGTATTACATATTTTGCATCTATTTTTTGCTGTCAGTTATGTGTATTATTTTTAAGTACTCAAGAGCAGAACAGCTTGATTTTATACATAATTCTACTTTTTAAATTTAAAATTTTGGAAGTAATGTAACTCAAATCAATGAAGATATCTATGCCACACATAATCTGTGCTGTTTGGCCCAATCCTCCATTAATTTTAATTATTGGAACTATTATCATTTCCTAAGGTCACGGGGTCTCACAGGTAGTGCAACTGCTACTGTTTTAGTGAGGCGTAAGGTGTTTAGCAAACAAAAAAACATTTTTTTAATGGAAATCGGGCAGATAAAAGAAGGAAGTGAGGACATGGAAATAATCAGCAGATCCTGGTTTTAAGCTGTGGGTTTTTCGAGTTTCTTATGTTGTAGGAGTCGGATTTTAAAACCTTGAGGACACTATGCCCCAGTTTCTTGCCGTTCTGTGTGAGTGCTCACACAAGCGACCGTTGTATCGCTGCCAAGACTAAAAGAAGCATGGTCTGGATGTATCTCTTTTTCTCCCTAAATTTTAATGATTTTGTGGCACAGGTGTTGAATATGTTATTGTGTGTCACTGTACATTTTTCATAGAACCATGGCATGCACATTGTTGCTTGCACTGGAGGACTACACACAATTATGACACGTTCAATTTTTTATGCAGGACTATGAGAGGTTCAATTTCACACTTTTTGCAACTTCTGCGATTGGATGCCTTAGTGGATTCCTATGGCTGTCACACCCCAATCTATGTCTTGCTATGCATTATAAGGTGACCTAACACGTCATTAGAATAAATCAAATTATCTTGTGTACATTGTTGTGCTAATTTATCTGGTCTTGTACTAATTCTGCAGATATACTCAACTGTCGCTGGTATCCTTCGTGGCGTCGAGGTCTTCCTGCAGTGCTCTCCATTGATCATTATGGCCATCTCAAAACTGGAGTAAGCACATCTGATCGAAGGGAATCAATCGGTCCCAAAGAGAACATCACTGCAGATTCTGTGACTTTACTTAGCTTGATAACAGAGAGTATCGCTCGGCAAAAGCACACGATTGTGTTAACGTTAGTTCCAAGTCGAACCAACCTGAATCCTCTTTTGTTTGGGCATTGTGAAACCAAAGATGTCTGGAGCGAAAATTAAGTTGTTGTCGGAGATAACTGCTATACTTTTTGGTAAACTAGAAAAATGACCCGTGCGTTACAATGGGCGAAGACACAAATTTATTAAATTATATTATACATACTACTAAATTTATAACTAAACCTATATGTAGGTATAGATAGATATAGATTTAACAAATTATATAAGCAAGTGAAATAAATACAGGAAATAAAATTTACTTAATAAATTGTGTTTTTAGTATCTTCTTAAATTTTCCAGGATTAATTACACTCTGAATTTTTCTCGAATTTTTCAAAACTTAATTGCTAATTTTAATAATACAAATATCATTTTGGTAATTATTTAAATGAAAACCAAATAAAAATATATTCCAAGCTCTGAGCCAGATCCAGCTGAACCCTTCTCTTTCCTTGCTGGCCTGCCTTCCTCCCTCCCACCCGACCTGGCCTCACGCTACAGTGTTGTCTTCCTCCTCTAGCCAGAGTATCTCCCGTGTCCATACACAGCAGTACCGCATCCCGCATCGAATCCGACTGCGTCGTTGTTTTCCTTACCAGATTGGATGTGAAAACGGAATCCCCTAATCCTACTTTTAATTTCCCAAAAATCCCTAAAAATCCCAAAGGAAATCACGTGAATTTTGGTATCGTTTCTAACCCCGTGAAATTGATAAAACCCTAGCCTCAGACGAAAGACTTGAAGAAACGACCGATGCGATTAGAATTCGATACAATGGACGAAAAATGCATTAGAAGCCTTACGTATTTTTTTAAGAAAGTTGATCTTTTTTTATTTTTTCTCATACTCCTGCAACTTGCTTGACTCGTAAACGAAGGAATTTTTACATGTGCTCACATCCATCAGAAATTTTTTTACTGAATTTGCATTTTGTCTCTGCTCTCTCCAATTTAGAACCATCAAATGATCCATGGTGGATTTGCAGGCCGAGGGAACAGCTATCCTGCTTGGGGCTCTGCTGTGAAGCTGGATGAGATATATGATTAGCTTGATATCCATATCGGCTCATGCAAAAAGTAAATATTCACAATCTAATCCGACTTTAATTAAATCAATATAGCCCGAGGTTGATATTATGTGATGCAAGAGGGGCCATGCATGCACATGCACTTACGAGAAAAGGGCAAACCAACAAAAGTCACACACATGCACTTTGAGCTATAGTCGTATGGGCCCGCATACTTGTTGTACACGTATACTGTATACCGACTGCTGGGCTCCTGCAGTCCAGGCCCAACGGCAAAGCTAAGCGATCAGCAAACCAACAAGTTTAGCGAAACTCACACATGCATGCATGGATAACTGTTGGGCCTGCTGTAAAAAACCGAATTGGAAAAATGAAAGACTAAAGCCTAGTCCCAATCTAACCGGTCTTCTTCCTCGTCCTCACGATCTGCTGCCGCTGGAAGCTACATCCATGGTGGCCACCGCCCGCCGGTTAGGAAAGAGAACAATAAGGCCCTAGGGCTAGGCTAGGGGTAGTGGGAACTTATAGGAAAAAGAGAGCTATGGGTGAAGCAGCACGCATCCGGCATCTCCGGGGACAGATAGGTGAGGGAGGCGGAGGCAAGGACGGCTGCGACGAACGGCGCGCAACGTTCCTTCGAGGAGCGAGCGATCGCAACTAAAAGCATCATCAAGAGTATCCCAAAATCTCATCCCCAAAATTTTTGTTATGGAAATCCTAAACAGAATTTGAGGTGTTAAAATATTAATCCTTCCAACAAATTGGCTAAAATTGGTTTTCTAAAACTAAAAGGTGGCCCCCCTACAGAACTACCAACGGAAATTATTTCCACCTCTCCCCCCTACTAGAGCACGCTTGCCCAGTTGGCCACACAACTCCTGATCGCGGTCACTGTGAAAAGAAATAGGAAGCGTTGAACCCCGTTAGGGGCTGCACAATGTATTAATAGGCTGAGAAAAGCCCTCAGCGTGGCGTTACAAGGTTTGGAGTACAAGGCAAGCCTCTGGCTTGAAGTATACAGCAAGAAAGAAAACAACCGAAGAGATAAACACAATAACTAACTCATCTTATCTATCTATCATCTAACACTCCCCCGCAATCATAACTTACCAAGTTGAGATTGTGCCGAAATGAATTTAACTAACGAACAGATAATGGCTTAGTAAAACCATCAGCGACTTGATCTCCTGACGAAACAAACTGTATTTCCAACAGCTTTTGAGCTACTCTCTCACGAACAAAATGAAAATCAATTTCTATATGTTTTGTCCGTGTATGAAAAACTGGATTTGCTGATAAATAAGTGGCTCCAAGATTATCACACCAAAGCTTAGCAGTTCTAGGATGTGAAATACCCAACTCAGTTAATAAGGACAGTACCCACATTACCTCTGCTGTAGCATTGGCAAGAGCCTTGTATTCTGCCTCTGTACTAGACCTAGAGACAGTTGCCTGCTTTCTGGCACTCCAAGATATCAGATTAGACCCAAGAAAAACAGCAAAACCACCAGTTGATCTCCTATCATCAACACAACCAGCCCAATCTGCATCTGCAAAAGCACTAACTAATGATGAATCTGACTTACCAATCTTGAGTCCTAACTTGACAGTACCCTGCAAATATCTTAATATTCTTTTCACAGCACTTCAATGTACTGTAGTTGGACAATACAAAAACTGGCAGACTTTGTTTACTGAAAAAGAAATATCAGGCCGAGTGAGTGTTAAATATTGCAATGCACCAACAATACTTCTGTACCTTGTTGCATCAGCAGGCCCAAGTTTGTCTCCTTCATGCACTGAGAATTTCTCTGACGTGGACAGAGGAGTGTCCACAACCTTGCATTCATGCATGTTCACATGTTTCAAAATTTCATTGGTATACCCTTCTTGTGACAGTACAATCCCATCACCTGACTTCTGCACTTCTATAACCAAAAAGTAATGCAAAGCACCAAGATCTTTCAAAGCAAAGTCTTTCATAAGATCATGCAAGAGTGTAGTTGTGGCATCGAAGGAAGAGCTGGCCGCTATAATATCATCCACATACACTAGAACAAACATAGTAATTTTCCCTTTGCGAAAATAAAACAAGGATGTATCAACTTTGGATGGCATAAATTGTCACATCCTAAAATCCCTAAAATATAAATTGTTGTGAAAAAGGATTTTTTTAGAAATTATTTAATAATTAAAGTAAGTGTTAGAATAAAATCTATGAAAAATTTGAACATTAAATCAAGCTAGATAAAAATTTCCTTCATAAATCATGGATGGATTTAATTTTTAATAGTTAATTACACTCTCTGGAATTTTCTCGGATTTTTCGGAGCTCAAATACTAATTTTAATAATACAAAGAACATTTTAGTAAATATTCAAATAATAAATTAATCATTAAATGATCTGGTTATAATTTTCTTAAATACTTTAAGTGTCCAAGTATTTTCAGATTTTGTCTTGGAACTATTTGAGCAAGGGAAGTATTTTTAACAATTCAAAGATCATTTCATTGATTAATTTATTTGAAAACGTAATTAAAATCCTTTCCAAAGCTCTCGGCTTAATCTGGCCCATCTCTCTCCCTCAGCCCAGCTGATCCAGCAGCCTTTCCCTTTTCTCTGCGCAAGTCTGTTTGTGCTCCCTCTCTCTTAGCCGGCCCAAGCAAGGAAATGGAAGTCCGGGGAAAAGTCTGCTATATGTCCCTCTCGCTACAGTACCCTTTCTTCAACCTCCAACCCGTGACAGTGTAGCAACCGAAGCAAGTTTTAATTCTAGCCTCAAAATCCTCTCGAATCCGTGAAGATTTCCCCAAAATTAATTGAGGGGATTTGTTTCCCTTATCCTCCTCTTCCGTTTCCCCCAAGAATCGGAGTTTATCCCTTTGAATCCGACGCGGAATCGAGCTCGAACTTGAGTTTATCTCTCCAAACCGAACCTAGTTTTTCCCGGCGCCGCCTTAGCCGTCTTGGGCCCGGATTCTCTCTCCCGAGCCTATAAATAGGACCCCCTAGTCCTCCTCTAGCCGCCGCCACCCTCGCCCTAGCTCGCAGCCACCGGTAGAGCCGCCGCCGCCTGAGCTCTTGCGCCGCCGCCGTCGACGCGGGTTCGGCCGTGCTTTGCCGCTGCTGCAGCCGTCGTCTCCGCGAGCCGTCGCCACTGTTGAGTTCGCAAGGAGGAGAGGAACACCGTCCACGCCTTCGCCGCAGCTGCAACTCGCCAGAGCTACGTCGTCGTCGTCAACCCATGCTACGCCGTCGTTCCAACCTCGCCATCGTCGTCGTTCGTTGTCGTTTCTCATCGTGCCGCCATCGGTGAGTTCGCTGAGCCATGCTCTACCCGCTAGTGCCTTCCGTTAGCGTCGCTTTGCCCTAGTTCGCCGGTAACCGTTGGGTCCCGAGTCGCCACCGGCGATGATGTCATCGCTAATGTCAGCATTTAAATTGGTAAACTTATAAAATTCATAACTAATTCACCGTAACTCGGATTTGGATGGTTCAAGTTGCTAAATTCATGTTCAAGTTGCTTGTTAATGTACTGTTTTGGTTGATTTTGTTCTTTTCCTCTAGTTTCCGACGTTCCCGGAGAGTCTCTCGTTGCAGGAGAAGACTTTGAAGAGTTCGAAGACCAGTAAGGCAAGTCACACAGATTCCAAAGTACCCTTTAAGCATATTGAACCCATTTAAAGCTATTGTTTTTATTCAACTGTTGTATTTATTTTTGAATGTCACCGGGTGGGAATAACCTATTGCCTTTGATATGACCCCTTTGTAATTTGATTATCCGCCCTTCGTCACCTGGTTAATAATTGGATTAGCTAGAACTTTATATGGTTTTAGCTAAAACTATTAGGATGCTTAGCCATGCTTAGAAACATTAGCTCATTAATGGGGAGAACTATGCTTCACTATCACTGATTAACATATAGTTCACGATGGCTAATCGTGCTTGGTTAATTAAATAATTGTAAACTAAAACTTGCTAATGGTGGGTTGTGAGCACATGGTTTTGATGGTCGTGCTTATGACAATTAAGGACCGGTTCACGAGCTATCGTTGTGAAGCATTAACCGTACTAACCACAAGCCAGCGTGGGCAACGGCTTTACCTTTGGTATAACATGGTTCTTAGCGGCGCACCAGACTGCGAAATGGCGACAAGTCCATGGGGGTCGCTGGGGAGTCCATGCCTTTGGTTTTAAGGGGGTGATTATGATCCAGGAATGGTGCACTGCTCTGCGTTGTGTTATGTTGGGGGTACTGTCACAGTCTCTATTCGGGTACTTTTCCAGTATCGCGACGCATGGTTGACATGATGTTGAGGCTGTGTCTTGTGGGTAAATTTATACACCTCTGGCCAGAGTAAAACTATTCGAATAGCCGTGCCCGCGGTTATGGGTGGGTTTAACAATGTTTTTCGTGATTAGTTTCACACCTCTCATTAATAATAAAGATTAAATAACTGCTTATGACCTGTTTAGCTCCTGGTATGGAATGGTATATTCCTGGTTTGGAGATAGGACTGTGCAGCCGGGTATGGTTGTTCAGAACTGGATGGGCCTATACAGCGGGTATGTTGTATAGCGTTGGATTAATATTGTTTAATTAATATTTTATTTGTTTTATAAATTTTGAAATGTTTAATAAATGCTATTTATGCAAATGAGACCATATTATGCCATCCTTTGTTATTCCCTTCGCACTTGCATAATTGCTGTGTGGCTTGTTGAGTATTCCATATACTCACCTTGCAATAATTCATCAGAAGAGGAGTTCTACAGTGATGATGGAGGACTGGAGGATTAGGCATAATCCTTGTCAAGCTGCTTGTGGAGTGGGATCGCCTACGCTAATTATTATTGTTTTTTCCGCTGCTTAGAACTTTATTGAGTGAGAGGAACTATCTACCTCTGTAATGACTTTTTATTCGCCTATTAATTAGATAAATAATTGCACTCTATTATCAATTTGTTATTGTGTGCCTCGGTTGATTCCTGGACGAGGGTTTACATACATGTAAGCGTTTGGAATTTTGGATATAAATTCTGGGCGTGACATAAATCCTAGCTCATGTAACTTCTTACTTAGCCTAGAATACCATGCACGAGGTGCTTGCTTTAGTCCATATAAAGCTTTATCCAGTTTGCAAACATATGAGGGAAAATTTTTGTCTTGATATCCTGGTGGCTGACGCATATAAACCTCCTCTTCTAAGACACCATGAAGAAAAGCATTCTGAACATCTAACTGGCGCAAGGACCAACCTTGGGACACAGCCAGGGACAAAATAAGACGAATAGTTGCAGCTTTAACTACTGGACTAAAGGTATCCTTATAGTCAATGCCATATCGTTGCTTAAATCCTTTAGCTACCAGTCTTGCCTTATATCTATCTATAGACCCATCGGCCTTCTTCTTAATTTTGTACACCCATTTACAGTCTATTATATTTTTATCTTTTTGAGGAGGAACTCGATGCCAAGTTTTGTTTTTAACCAAAGCAGAAAACTCTGTATCCATAGCAGCCTTCCAGTTATCATCACAAAGAGCAGCAGTAACATTTTCAGGTTCATCGGAGATAGCAGACAACAGACCATACCGTATAGTGCCATCCGTGTACACTTTAGGCTTGCGAATACCTGACTGCAGCCGTGTGTGGGGACGAGGCTCAACTGGCGATGCAGGATGCTGCTCTGGTTCAGGAGACGAAGGAGTATGGGCCTGCTCATTGGTTGATGAAGCAGCAGCGTTTGACGACGGCGATGAAACATCAGGTGATGTCTCCCCCGTGGGAGAGGTGGACAAGTCAGAGACCTGCCCCGTCGCAGCCGTGTCAGTAGAAGTCGCACCATCAGCGGCGTCACGTGGCGTGGCGCTAGTGGACGCCACAGGTACAGTAGCATGCACACCATGCACGTCGGGAAGGAGGGCTGAACCCTGCTGAGGAAAATAATCTTCCTACAAAGAATCATTAGCCGCATCTGATAGAATATTTGCATGACGAGACTCAGTCAAATGTGGTACAGTATCTACATGCATGTTCCCCAACAGATGAGAAGGCAACAAGGAAATTTCAGCACGTAGACGTGCTCCTGCATTCGGATGTAACTGAGTAGATGGAAAAATAGCCTCATCAAAAACAACATCACGAGAAATATAAACTCTCCCGTTTGGAACATCCAGACATTTGTAACCTTTATGGAGCTTACTATAGCCAAGAAAAACACACCGTTTTGAACGGAACTCAAGTTTACGAGAATTGTACGGACGAAGGTTTGGCCACACCGCACAACCGAACGTACGAAGGAACATATAGTCTGGTTGGTCCCCAAAAAGTCGTTCAAGAGGAGTAGAATGGGAGATGACTTTACTAGGTAGGCGATTGATCAAGTATGTGGTTGTTAAAAAAGCCTCGTCCCAAAATTTTAAAGGCATGGAAGATTGGGCAAGGAGGGATAGACCAACTTCAACAATGTGGCGATGTTTCCGTTCTGCGGAACCATTTTGTTGGTGAGCATGAGGACAAGAAACATGATGTTCTATGCCAATTCGAGAGAAAAAGGTGTTCAATTTCTGATATTCGCCACCCCAATCTGTTTGTATAGCAAGGATTTTCTTATCAAATCGCCTTTCAACATAAGTTTGGAACTCATGAAATTTTTGGAAAACCTCAGATTTGTGTTTAAGGAGATATATCCAAGTGAATTTGCTAAAGTCATCAATGAAACTAACATAATAATTATATCTTCCTACGGAAGCCGGAGCAGGTCCCCAAACATCAGAGAACACAAGTTGCAAAGGAGCAGTAGAAACACTGGAAGATATAGAATAAGGTAATTGATGACTTTTGGCTTTCTGACATGCATCACATACTGACTCTTTATTAGAATCTCTTAAAACAGGGAGATTATGCTTGCTAAGAATTTGATCAACAATAACAAAAGATGAATGTCCTAAACGATTATGCCATCTAGACGACGAAGGCTTGATGGCGCCACACACTTGTCTACTTGAGCCAAAAGGGATGGATGTCAATGGATAGAGCCCTTCTCTACATCTGCTGTGGAGGAGGGTTTTCTTCGTTGCTCGGTCCTTTATATCAAAAAACCATCATCAAACACTAAGAAAGCATTGTTATCCGCAGCAAGACGATGAACAGAAACAAGGTTTTTGCTAGCGGCAGGAACATAAAGGACATTGTTCAAATAGAGATCACGAGTGGGGGTATGCAATGTAGTATGACCAATATGACTGATTCTCATACCTGTGCTGTTGACGGTATGGATCTGCTCGTTGCCGTGATATTTCTCCCGAACTGTCAGCTTGTCGAGCTCCCTCGTGATATGATCAGTAGCACCGGTATCAGTGTACCAGTTCGTGTCGATGCCGTAGGAAGCAACAGCAGAAGCTGCCATCTTCTCTTCTCCTGTGAAAGAGACATCGAACCTTTTGAAGCACTTTGCCACAATGTGGCCAAGCTTACCACAGAGCTGACAGGTGGGGTGGGAGTGAGTTGTTGCTGTAGCCGCCGCCGCCGTTGCCGCGGCCTCCGCCACCATTGCTGCGGCCGTCGCCGTTGCCGCGGCCACGACCACCACCACGAGCAGCTGAGAATGCCGACCCAGAGTTAGACCCGCCTTGCAGAATCTCCATGCGAGTCTCGAAGCTGACAAGTTGAGCAAACAACTTGCCCACAGAAACTGGCTCGACGCGAGATGCAACAGCAGTGACGATGGGGTTGAACTTGACGTCTAGGCCAGCTAGTATGTAGGAGACAAGCTCCTCGTCGTCGAGGCGCCTCCCGGCAAACGCCATCTCATCCGCATAGCCCTTCATCTTGTTCACGTAGGCGGCAACACTCAGATTCCCTTTCTGAGTTGTGGCCAACGCAAGCCGCGTGTTGATGACGCGAGCCCTGGACTGAGAAGCAAACATACCATCAATTGCTTGCCATACCTCTGCAGATGTCTTCATGGCAGCAACAGATACGAGGATCTCTCGGGAGATCGATGAAAGGAGATATCCCAAGACCAGCTGGTCTTGAGCCTCCCATGTAGCGAACTCAGGGTTGAAGATTGTGGAGATTATGGGTACCATATACCCACATGGCTAGCTTATCTGACTGACTATAGGGGATATGTTATGCTTTATGATTATATAATCGGCTTAGGACTTAAGTATTACGTTGCCTTGTGTATTAAGGAACGGCTTATAGTCCTGAGTCGGGAATATTACGGAGTTCTATATAGTATGTTGTTAGGTCTTCGACATATGAGCCTATCCTCTAAACCTATATAAGGAGGATAGGACGTCCCTTGAGGAAGATAGAAACAATAGCAATTAGCTAGGTTTTCTTCATACACAACCTGATCAAGAGATCAATAAACCACTCGGCGGATCTAATCCCCGAAACAGGAGTAGGGTATTACTTCTTTATAGAAGGCCTGAACCTGTCTAAATCCTTTTGTCTACTAACCCATCGTGTTTGGCACTTGATCGCTACCCCCAGTTTCTCATTGCCGAAATCAGGTTTCGACAGTTGGCGTGCCAGGTAGGGGTTGCGTCAAGTTTTCTTCTTTGTCTCGCCGACTAGCGCGATGGGATCTTCGACAACGACTACGCTTCGCTATTCTTCAACGTACTCATGGCCGAGGTAGCGGAGACCGACTCAGCCGTGGCCCGCAAGATTGCAGAAGAGGAACGAGCCAAGTTCGAAGAGGAGCGCAACCGTAAAGAGGAAGAACGCAAGCGTACAGAGGAGGAAACCAAGCGCAAGGAGGAGGAGCTCAAGCGAAAAGAAGAAGCCAACAAGAGGAAACGAGATCTGAGGGTGGCTGGGCGCTCCGCTAGTGAGGCCATACTCCAGACCCGAGTCGACAACGCCAACATCTTCCTCACGCCTCAACAGAACGCTGTCGCCGCTCTCACCCTCATCGACACCATCATCGAGTGGCACCCCCCGGCGTAATTCCAATCCTAGACAAAGTCAAGACTTTCGTCGCAGCCACAGCATTACCCGGCTCTCCCGCAGGCTCTGCTCGGAGAGCTACCGAGTCCATCGCCGAGACACCCGACGGTAGCCGCCTACCACCGATGCGATCTAAAGACTACCGGAGACCCGGGCTCAGCAAGACACCAGCCAAGTCCAAAGACTCTCGTCATTACGCCAACTGGAAGCATCAAGATCAATCGGCCGACTCTCGTGAGAGAGGTCACGGCCGGCCACCCGTCCACGATCGGATTCGTTATGGCAATATCTCCAACTACCAGAGCAACTCTCGAAGGCCCGCGCCGAGTGACTTGAGGGAGGTACTTGATCGGTGTCATCGCGAGTGCAACAAGCCCTATCACGAAGACCGGAGGAATTCCCCCGACAACTATGACGATGGAGTACCCGCGTTCACTCGGGACCTGCGTCGAGTGGATTGGCCGAGTGGATTCAAGCCCACTGGGATTGACAAGTATGACGGCAAAACTGACCCCGAGTCATGGTTAACCGTCTACACCCTCGCCATCCGCGCAGCAGGAGGAGACAGCAAGGCCATGGCAAACTACTTGCCCGTTGCTCTCGTCGACTCAGCCAGGAATTGGCTCACAAGCTTACCAAGAGGTTCGATTGATTCATGGAGTGAGCTTCGGAACCACTTCATCGCCAATTTCCAAGGCACTTTTGAAAGGCCAGGGACCCACTTCGATCTTTACAATGTGATCCAGAAGCCCGACGAGTCATTGAAAGACTACATTCGGCGTTTTTCGAAGAAGCGAAACAAGATCCCCGACATCACCGATGACGTCATCATAGCCACGTTCCAGAAGAGTGTCCACAATGAGTTGCTGATCGGCAAATTCGGGCGTAAGCCTCCAAGGACAGTCAAGAAGATGTTCAAGACAGCCAACTTCTACGCCAAATCGGATGATGTAATCAAAGCCTCACCGCAGGAGAAGCACAACAAGCAATCCGGGAGTAGATGGCGCCCCAAGAAGGTCAATGACAACGGCAACGACAACGGCAACAATGGCCAAAAAGATCGCAAGCGTAAGCCCGAGGATCTGGTTGCCGCAACGTCTAACTACCAACAACAGCGTCCCCGAGTCATCGCCTACGACAGGATCATGAACGCCCAATGCACTCATCACCCAAATCACAAGCACGCGGCCAAAGATTGTTTCATCTACAAACAGTTCGCCGAGCAATATGCAACTCAACTATACCAGAAGCCGTCAGATGGAGCCGGCACCTCAGGAACCAAGAAGGACGACCCAGCTGGTGGCTCAGAGCCTTTCCAAGATCACAGGACCGAGTTAAACCACATTTTTGGAGGGCCGCTAGCGTATGAGTTGAAGAGGAAGCAGAAGCTGACCGACAGGGAAATCAACGCAGTACAGCCTGAAGTCCCACGTTACTTACGATGGTTGGAGGTGGCTATCACGTTCAACCGCTCGGATCATCCTGACCGAGTGGTTCACCCGGGGCGGTATCCCCTGGTACTAGACCCGATGGTTCGCAACGTCAAGCTCAAGCGTGTCCTCATCGATGGCGGTAGCGCCCTCAACATCCTCTTCGCCAAGACTTTGGACGAGATGCAAATCCCGAGATCCGAATTGAAGCCGAGTTCAGCCCCTTTTCACGGAGTCATCCCAGGGCTGTCATCTACGCCACTCGGGCAAATCACCCTTCCGGTCACCTTCGACACTTGGGAAAACTTTCGGACAGAGAACGTCAGCTTTGAAGTTGCCGACTTCGAAGCAGCTTATCATGCAATCATTGGAAGACCTGCACTTGCCAAGTTTATGGCGGTCCCGCACTACACCTACCTCATGATGAAGATGCCCGGCCCCAATGGAGTCATCTCTTTGTGCAGCGACGTCAAGCAAGTCTTCACCTGCGATAAGGAAAGCTGCGACATGGCCCAAACTCGTGAGAGATTACTCGGCCAACAGGAGGTCCGACTAGCTGCATCGACATCAGGCGAAGGCGAGATCCCAGCAAAGAAGATAGCCAAGTCGGGAGAAGGCGACACCAAGACAAAGAAGATTCCCCTTGATCCCTCTGATCCCTCCAAAACTGCTGTAATAGGCGTCGAGTTAGACCCTAAATAGAAAAGCGCGCTCATCACCTTTCTACAAAATAATAAAGATATATTTGCTTGGAAACCATCTGATATGCCTGGTATTCCTAGAGAGGTGATTGAGCACTCATTAAATGTTAAAGACGATGCGAAACCTATCAAACAATGACTCCGCCGATTTGCCCAAGATCGAAGGGATGCAATCAAGGAAGAACTCGCCAAGCTTTTGGCGGCCGAATTCATCAAGAAAGTTTACCATCCCAACTGGTTGGCCAACCCGGTCCTGGTTCGGAAGAAGACAGGGCAATGACGCATGTGTGTAGAGTACACCGACCTCAACAAGTCTTGCCCCAAGGATCCCTTTGGTTTGCCCCGTATTGATCAAGTCGTCGACTCAACAGCCGGCTACGAGCTTCTGAGCTTCTTGGATTGTTACTCCGGATATCATCAAATCAGCTTGAAGGAGTCCGACTGCCTGAAGACATCATTCATTACCCCGTTCGGAGCTTATTGTTACATCTAGATGCCCTTTGACCTCAAGAATGCCGGAGCTACTTATCAGCGTATGATCCAGAGATGCCTTCAGACCCAACTCGGGAGGAACGTGGAAGCTTACATCGACGACGTCGTCATCAAGACCAAGCAAAAACAGGATTTGATCCCCGACTTGGAAGAAACTTTCGCAAATATTCAGGCTTTCAGAATGAAGTTGAACCCAGAGAAGTGCACTTTTGGTGTGCTGTCAGGCAAGTTACTCGGCTTTATGGTGTCTCACCGCGGCATTGAAGCCAATCCGGAGAAAATCAATGCTATCCGGAACATGAAGCCGCCGAGTACCCAGAAGGATGTCCAGAAGCTTACTGGTTGCATGGCAGCGCTAAGCCGCTTTGTTTCTAGACTTGGTGAACGAAACTTGCCCTTTTTCAAATTGCTTAAGAAGACGAACGAATTTCAATGGACCCCGAAGGCCCAGAAAGCTTTTGAAGACTTCAAGGACTTCCTTACTACGCCACCCGTGTTGGCGTCACCTTACCCTCAAGAACCTTTGTTGCTCTACGTTTCCGCAACTTTTCAGGTGGTCAGCATGGCCTTCTATAAGTTGCTCTACGTTTCAAGACGCGGAGGAGTTTGCCATAGATTGATCTGTGAAAGATTTTGACTCTGATACCATGTGAAAAGAGATAGGAAGCGTTGAACCCCGTTAGGGGCCGCACAATGTATTAATAGGCTGAGAAAAGCCCTCAGCGTGGTGTTACAAGGTTTGGAGTACAAGGCAAGCCTCTGACTTGAAGTATACAGCAAGAAAGAAAACAACCGAAGAAATAAACACAATAACTAACTCATCTTATCTATCTATCATCTAACTGTCACCACTTGGTCGTCGCCCGTCTCCACGCAATACACGCCAGCATATCTGATCCTGCCATAGCTTCCCCGTTAGCAATCAAGTAGAACCAGTAGCATCGTCAGCAATGTTCCTAACCAAGCAGAACCAGTGGCAGCATATCATTTTCAACAATAGCAGATTAGCAGCATCATTTCATATAAGCATGGCAAGCAACAAGCAATCAGCAGCAGACCACAACTAGCAGCAGGTCAGCAGCATCTAGAGCAGCACATCATCATGAACAACAGCAACAACTTTCAATAACGGCACCATTATTCAGTAACAGCTGCAGAATTCAGAAAAGACAGTATAGAACAACAGCAGCAGATTAGTAGCACCATAACCAGCAAGCAGTAGCAGATTAAAGAGAGGCATTAATCTTCAACAGTTTTGCATAAAGGGCAGCAAAGGCAATCTGTAAAAAAAAATATATCAAGCGACAACCCACCACCACAGATTGAAACTCCCCTAATACAAAAAAAAAAAGAAGGAAACATGGCACAAGATTGAGCAATACTTCAAGAGCAAAGATTGGGATTATTCCCCTGCATCGCTGAAGGAATTGCTTCAGACAGATGAACTCATCTCCATCACCCAGAGATCGATCAGAGGACAAACCAACTCCGGCCGAGTCGTGGACGATGGGAGTCGACACTTCAACAGGTCAAGCCGAGCGGGGTGGCATATGATTCGCGCCATCCGGCTGCGATGAAGATGGGGCCGCCGCCGCCACCGCCACCAGAGCAGGAGCTGTTGACGCCGGAAAAGCTTGGGAGAGCGGCACATGATTTCCAACCACCGGCCGGGGAGATGGGGCTTCCGGCAGGACACCTCGATGCGACGTGCGGACGACCTCGCGACGAATCCATGGGACATTTCACCTGGCCCGGGAATTCGCTCGGGCAAGGGAGATTGGGAGCGAGCACCTCCCCTACTTGTGGAGAGCGAGACTTTAGGAGAAGGGGATGGGAATTTTGGGAATGAGTTTAGGATGATTGTTGGAGATTGATTTTTGCTTAAAAACCCAAAATCCTTAGATGGGGAATAGTATAGGGGCATTGTTGGTGATGCTCTAACGGAAATAGAATCGGATCGATCGAGCTATGTGTTAGATATTGTTACGTCGGGCTCAGGTATAGTAGAGTCCGTTTCGCTCTCTGGCATTGGGAGGGGCCGCGACACAAAACAACTCATAGCATCCAGACTACAAACGACGGCGAACGAATTTTTTTATAGACTACGGACGGCGGACAAATTTTTTTACGGAAGCTTTACTTATTTTTTACGGATGACGCTTTAGTGTGACATCTATATCTAACACGAATAACGGACAAAAATTAGGATGAGTACGAAATCATCTTTAATTTTTATATAATACTAGCAATGATGTCCGTGCGTTGCTACGGATAATATCAAAGAAATATAAATGGTTAAGATTTCTTGTGTACCTATTGAACAAAATCTCAAATGTTTACATACCTCACAAATATCTCCAAATTTTATACATGGAAATATCAAAACATGTCTCATATTGCGTACACATTCAAGTCGTATCTTGTGAGATATTCCAAATATTGTACACATTCAGAATATATTCTAACTTTGACAATTTTTCGCAAACAGAAGCAGTTCCAGTTATAACTTCATCATCCTAAAAGGAAAAAAGGTAAAAGGCATATCCTCTGCAATGGAAAAAAACATGTACTCCTTAGTATTTGAAATAAAATTCGCTCAAAATCTTCTGAGACATGTGTTCGAACTGACCATGTCTAGAGCTCTCTTCGAAAAACTGCTAGCCTGTCAACTCGATATAGAAGTACCTATGGCATCCAGCTACTTGTTCTAATTCTTATAGCTGTAGAAACTAAAAAGAGGTAGCAAACTGATAACTATTTGACCACTTTCGGTTCAAACTTAAGCATGTGAAACCATTTGTCAACATTGAAATGTAGAAATTGAAAGAAAATGCTTTATTCATTTTAAACATTCAAGATAACTCTTCTATTGGAGTACTGGATGGTTGTAGCAAACTTCCTTCACAAATCATATCTGCAAATATTGAGTATACTAAAGTTTAACATGACAGCAACAAATCCGTTAGTTGTTGGCTAAGGTCCAAAATGGGCACCTGCAAACTGCATACGATCAACTGTCACACAACATGCTGTCTAAATTAATCCGGGGAACTGCAGAAAATAAATATAGAGAATACTAATCACCAAATCTTTAATAAAAGCTATTCCTGTACAATATTGACCTAAAAGCACAACCACTGGCCTGCGCTTCGCATCAAAATAACTATTTATCTGCGAAAGGATAGGATTTATGGCTGTGTTCTTTCTCACCTTTTCCAACTCATCTCTTTCGTTTTTCGCGCGCACACTTTTCAAACTGCTAAACGGTATGTTTTTTACAAAAATTTTCTATACGAAAATTATTTTTAAAAAAATCATATTAATCCATTTTTCAAAAAAATGGAGTAATCCTTAATTAATTATGCGCTAATGAGTCGGTTCGTTTTATGTGTCATAGAGATTAGTTTTCATCCCATACTACCGAACGCAGCCATATTCATGCAGGTAATTTAATTTGAAATCATGCCAGGATGAAAACAACAAGGAATAGAAAACAAAATAAAGTAGTTGTTTATAATTAATAAATAAACCAAATAGTGAGAATATATAAGTATGTACCTGTAACAGAGAGAAAATCACAGAATTTGAATTTAACATCCAAAAACTTTAATTTTTATAGGTACTTCTCATACAGGGTTTGGTTTAGTCAAATCTGAACCTGACTTTGTTGAATTGGTTTGACTCAACCATAATTACACAGTACTAGATGGTACCGTTCTTCTTCCTCATGGAGCACGAACGCAGAGAGCGGAGAAGATGGACAGATGGGTGTAGGGTTATGATGAGAGATTGATGAGAACATCTTGAGAGTCACGAACTTGATGGTGTTATCAATATCCAAACAAGACGTCTGTGTTGGTTGGAACACAGATTTCAGATCTAGAACCAAAATGATTTTGGGCATGGGATCGATGATTCTGATTTGGAAGCGGGTGGGAACGAGAGAGCATCACATGTTCCCAGACATAGGGATTCCGTTTTTGGTGTTGTTGGAAGAAATATCAACAGTAATGGTGGATCTGGCCTCACCTTCAATTGGAGATAAGACGGCAAGCAGGAAGGCAACGAGGAGGGAGCCGATCTCCTTGTCGGCGTGTGGTATAAGGGCAGTGGCTGCTCTCCTCTTTTGGCTTTCGTTTTCAGTTGTGGTGTGGATCGGGTAAGACGTCACATGGGAGAGTTCGGTTCACTCGTCTTGGGCGGACGCATATTCCAGTATTCGATCGGAAGAAAACTTTTTCGAAGAGGACGGATGAAACCGTATAAGTACAGAATCATCTTTAATTTTTATAATAGATAAAGATAAAGATAATAGGTAAAGATAAAGATTTTGTTGTATTGGACGGACCAATTGTCCATCGGATCTCCAACGATATGATATTATAGAGCCCTGTACATGACCGGGTAGGTCTGGAGTTTACATGCTTAAATTTCACGCCCCAGATGATACCAACCATAACTTTTTCGTTCGGTTCCAAATCAAGTTTCTCCGTTTGACCTCCGACCTATCCGCCATGGCGCCGGCTAAGGATCACGAGGCAACTGATGATTCTCACGGTGTCGTCGAAGTATGTAAACCCTCTCTAGGCTACAAGTTAGCCATGGCGCTTTTGCTTCCCTTCATCGCCTTGCTGTTTTTCTTCTCTGTTTTTCTTGTTATACGGATAACCTACAAGGCCAGCCAAGCAATGGACACCGCTGTTATCTTCAACAAGCCAATCAGGAGCTCGATCGAGCTCGTCAGCGTCAGGGGGCTGGAGCCATCTCTGGCCCCAGGAGCGGCGGCATCGCCGGCTTTCGATCTACTCCTGCGTCTCTACAACGGGGACGTCTACGACCAGTACCGAGAGGGCGGCAGCATCAAGGTTTCCTACGCCGGCGTCCCGCTGGCGCACGGGAGCATCCCCGGCTTCCGCTTGGGAGCGAGGAATTCGGCGACGGTGGCGGCGAACGCGACGAGCGATGGGGTGGGTGTGCCGGAGGAGCTGTTCCGGCTCATGTCGGCGGAGCGAAGGCTAGGCGTGGCTCAGCTGGATATCGGTTTGCAGCTGGGCTGGCCCGGCTGGGAGTCCTACTACTGGAGCGTCGATTTGGATGGCTGATATGGGCCAAACCCTCAAATTGACCAGCGTCGATTTGGATGGCTGATATGGGCCAAACCCTCAAATTGACCAACATCATTAGTTTACTAGTAATAGCAAAGCAGTATCCCTTATGGATTTTTTTAGTATTAGTTATTATGTAAATTAAATTATCGTGCCATTGTCCACTGACCAAAAGGGCTGCTGTTTATGTTACCTTACACGTGGCAAAACATCATTATGATAATTATATTCTATTGAGATCAATTTTTGATGAATGAACAGTTATTGATGAATGCATCACAGCTCTTCCTGGTTTCTTATGAAATTATATGCTTCGGCATCGAGAAAATACCATCACCTTTTAATACTTTTATAAAGAGATATTTTGTCATCTTTGAGAGCACCTGGTTTCTCCATATTGATAATTTGTTTTTCCTCTCACAATAGATACTCCTCTTCCTCGTCTCCGATGAGTGGCGTCGACTCTTGCTATCATCTGCTATCACTGGGGCCATCCTTAATCCACGATAGAGCAATGGCAGATTGGGCGGCTGGGGCATACAAAGGAATGGCAGATAAGGGACTGCATGAGCATGGGGTGTTGAAAAAGTTCGGGGATGGCGAGGACCTCATGAGTGATAGGGGGAGGCAGAGACCAGCGGGGTCTACCACGGGGACGACAGAGGCCTTGTGGGTGGCTGGGACCACACGAGACCTAGCGAGCAGCCAGGGCGGTGGTTGCCTCATGGGCGGCAGAAGTCGTGCAAGTCAAGGGCATAGATGAGTTCGCCGCTACATTCGCCTTATTCTTGGCTGGCTATCCCTCCATCAACAACAGCTTCCTCCGCCCCTCTCTAGCCGGATTCTCTATTGGTGAAACTCGTCATCCCCCTTTCCCTCAGCCTTGAACACACGGTTATTGGCTTTGGCAACCACCAGCCAAGAGAGAGGGACAGAGAGAGTGTGCACATGCATTGTATAGAAAATCGAGAATTTTTACAATCCTTGAGATAGTATCTCCAAGTACTACTGTTACCATGTACCAAATAAAATCTAACCGTTTAATTAATAGGGGCACCAAGAGGAATAATTTAAAGCAGTTGTGCAGAGGTCCTTCTCATGACACGTGATGGAAATTACATCCTCTGCCCATTCATTACACTTGTCCGGCATGAGGTGGGGCTAGTGGAAAACGGAGGTCCCCGGTTAGTTCAGATCCAACCAACAAGCTTGGGCGGAAGGCCACGCAGGAGGTGGAATTCGCTGGCATTGGCGAGCTAGAATTTGAGCGACGTGCTTGGGAGGAAGGGTCTTGTGAGAGAAAGGTCACTGGAGAGCTCAAATCCACTTGACGAGCTTGGGTGGGAGAGCAAGTAGGGCTGTGGGAGGTGGTGGCCACCGTCGAGCTAGGGAGGAGGGCAACTAGAGAGGTGGAGGTTGCCGATGAGCTTAGTGGTGGTGGCATGTGTGAGGGAGGGTGAGGTTGAGGGAGTGAGGGGTGGTTGCTGCACTGCCCTTGTGGTGGACGAAAGCAGGAGTGGGCTTGCCGACTCACACAAACGGATATATGATAGAGAAAATCTAGTTTTGCCCCTCCACTTTCTCAATATGTTTGGACGGAGGGGAGGTACCACTATGCGGGATTCCAGTACCTCGCCGTACCGGGATTGTCAGCTATTAGATCTAGTTCAATGGATGTAACGATTTGGTACCTCCTTCCCTCAAAAATAGTAAAACTCTTCCAAAATGTTGTCCTTCAACATTATTTAGATCTCGCTGAACATGTTTTATTTAGACCCAGGAGGCACCAAGGATGGTAAATAGCTCAATTTTTAGAGGATTAGGCAAACCATAGTGGCGCCCTTTTTTTGGAAATATGTCACATTATTGTCAGCGTGTTGGTCAGTATACATGCTCACAGCAACTTTTCTGATCTCTAATACTACTTCCTTGCCAAGGAATAATGTGAACTCCATTTACTTAAAAACAAAACATGTTGTGTATATGAAGTACTCCCTCCGTTTCATATTATAAGTCGCTTAAGTTTTAATTAGTTTATACAAAAATTTAGCAACATCTACAACATCCAATTAGTTTCTTTAAAACTAACATTTAATATTTGTTTATAATATGTTTGTTTTGTATCGAAAATATTGCTATATTTTTCTATACATTTGGTCAAATTTAATATAATTTGACTAGAAAAAAAATGACTTGTAATATGAAAGATAATATTGTTATGATTCTAATTAGAAGAGGCAAAAATTATGCTGAGTTCACAAAAGAAAATGCAACAAAGAAAAAGAATAACTCATCAGGATTCATCTTGAATAAACTATATTATTCATCTTGTCTTCCCATGAGGCCAGCCTTCATCTTGAGCAAACTGCTATTCATGTTGTCCTCCCAGGAGTCCAGGAGAAGCTCCTGTGAAATCGACGTCGTCCCAGAGCTGGGCGCGAATGCAGCCATGCCGAAATTAGCGTAGTAGTGCAGTTTCATCTCGACGGAAACCTTTGCTGTCCCCTCCTGCAACTCTGAGACAAGAAGGTCGCGTAGATCCTCCGACAAGCGGACGTCCTTGCCCCAGGGCACCACCGTGAGCTCGGCCGTCGCCTTTCTCTTCACGCAGAAGCCCGGCACGCGCCCCCACGCGAGTGCCACGCCGGAGTAGGACACCACCACGTTCCCTCGGTCGAGACACCATGGCCGGAAGGCGCGCGGGTTCTCAGTGCGCAGCGTGAGGTTGAACGCGGGGGAGACAACCGTGCTGACGGCGGCGACGTCCATCCCCTCGACGGCCGCGAGATCCATGGTGTACTTGGCCTTCTCGCATTCTTTGGAAAGAAAGGCGCCGACGAAGATAGATAGCAGAAAAACTGACAACAGGGTCATCCAGCACAGGACGCTGACTTTGTTCTTTAACCTCAACAAGGGGTCCTCCTCGCTGTCCAAGGCTGTTTTCTCCATGTCTGGCTGATTTCTTCGTCCGAAATTCAGTTTGATGGTCGATCAAGAGCTAGGAAAGGTGGAAGCTATTGAGATCTTGACAGGAAGATGATGCTGTTTTTGGCGTGTCCATGCGCAGACTCTGTACCATGATAACTCAGCCATATAGATATATCCATGCAAGTGCCGAACAAATCGGTTAGAACAGGATTTCTGATACAACACGATTGCACGAGACGTACGACAGAAAAGAAGAAATGCAACTCAAATCTTTATCTTTACCTACTTCTTATCTTAATCTTAAGAGATTTAACTATTTGCCATCCAATTCGTATGTCTCTTAGAACTTGCCACTCAATCTGCACGCCTTTCAAATTTTACCACCGGAACTACGAATTTCTTTATTCCAAGCCACTCCCGTCAGTCCAGCTGTCCGCGTTGCCGCTGGTGAGCTCGTCCATCCACGTCGTTGCTGCTGAGCTCGTCCGTCCGCGCCGCCGCTGCCAAGCTTGTCCATCCGTCCCGATACCGTCGAGCGTCGCCGAGCCCGATGAACTCGTCCGTCCGTGCCGACACGCCGCCGCCGAGCGTCCTCGATCCCTAACTCATGCGCTCGTCCGTCCACGCCTCCGCCACCAAGCTCATATGTCCGTGCCACCGCCACCGTGCTCATCCATCCGCCCTGATGGCCTCGAGCAGGAGGTCTTGGAGCTCGTCCCTGGTGAATGGCTCCAGAAGCCCCTCAATGCCTTCATCCTCCTCGACGGCAGCGGCGCGGACGAGCGAGCTCAGCGGTGGCTGGACGAGCTCGCCGGCGACGAACGAACGATTGGATTGACGGGAGTGGCACGGAATGAAGAAATTCACAGTTACGGTGGTAAAATCTGAAAGACGTATGGATTGAGTGGTAAATTCTGAGAGGCATGCAAATTGGATGGCAAATAGTTAAATTTCTCTATTCTTATCTTAACAACTACTTAAAAAAATTAATAACTTTCCTTTCCTCACCTAATTTTTCGTACATCAATCAGTTTTGCACGCGCGTTCGTGTAGTCAATGTTCGATTTTTCCAATCGGACACAAGGAAAACGAAGTTGTGTCTGCTAATCCATAACAACAAAATCCTCATGATAATCTAATCTCATTGAAGCACTTCTCAAAATCAGACTTTCATAATTCGACACAACCAAATCGGATGCACAATACCATTAGGCAAAAACAATGTCACGCCCCAAACTGGCCCCAGGCGGAGACCAGGATAGAGCGGTCCAGATTGACCTGTATGCCTGTACCAGTCCCAGGAAATAGCGCTGGTACAACAGGAAGACTGAATATCACAACAACAGCGGTCTCTTTATTTAAGAGTAGAATTACAACCAGGGTTGGAACTGCGGACAGAACCCGAGTTCACAACAGCAAAACAAAAAGGCGGAAGCGGAAAGCGGCGACTGGCCCTAAGCCACAAGCAAAGCCTTGGGGAAGGCCGAAACCCTACTACTGCTCGAAGTCTGCTTGCTCCTGGAAGAACTCTTCTTCAGCAGGGTCCACCTCTTCATCTTCGAGAACTGGGGGGGTTTAATTATATAGAGCAAGGGTGAGTACAGGGGTACTCAGCAAGTCAGGAGAATTAAGTGTTTAATGCAAGCTTCAAGGGAAAGCCAGTTATTTTTCACAATTGGTTTTAGTTCAAGACTTTCAGAAATATCTAAGTGAGTGCTTCTCGACGGCACGGACGAGAAGTGCGTCTCATCCGGCCGGAGCAGTGAAATTGAATCGATTGAAACTTGTCGGCACGAGAGGCTCCCTGCCAATCGTTCACCGACCCTGGCTGCTCCAACAGCCACAAGCCAACACATCGGTACGAGAGGCTCCCTGCCAAACGTCACCAACTCCGGCTGCTTCAACAGCCACCAGTCAACACATCGGTACGAGAGGCTCCCTGCCAATCGTCACCGACTCCGGCTGCTTCAACAGCCTTAAACCAAGCACAGAACGGAAACCTCACACCAACAGCAGTTCACAAGATGTTCAGTAAAACTACGCTAAGGAATCACCTCACATCCGCCCATGACCGTGGGCACGGCTGTTCGAACAGTTGTTAACCTCTGCAGAGGGGGTACACTTTACCCACACGACGTTACTAACCCCGAATCACCCAGCCCGCGACCCTCGGTCACGTCTGGCGACCTTAAGGCTTTCACGACAAGGCATTTCGAAAGCCGACTCAGGGTCATCTTATGCCAACGGGAGGGGTCCCACGGACCAACACCAGGTTAGGTCCCAGACCATACTGTGCCAGGAAGCCCAGGGGTCCTCCCCGACACCACCCCGGCGAATCCACTTGTCCCTTGGCATCAAGATTTCCCTGGCCTAGCTAATTACTCAGCCAGGGGCGTCCCATATCACCCATGTGGTCGTACTTGACATATGCTTGGATGTAATTCCCAAGGAATCGGTCCTTAGAGCGAGAGCGGGCAGACCGTACCTCCAGTACGTCTCCCGAACCGCGAGTTTTAGAAACTCACTTTAGTTTTCAAGACACCGACCCAAGTGTCGGGTTTTCCAAGCATTTTGTAAACTCAAGTTTTACCCAGGTGATCAATTTTAAAGTTTGAGGGGAGTCTCGATATTCGTACACGAGGTACGGATACCGAGGCATCACCTGAGGGGTGACAAGGGTGTTAGGGTATTCAAATATCAAGGAAGGTGAATGCAGCAAATGGGTAGGGCCTGCCGGTTGTATTGCAAACCGAGGCCAAGTGCCAAGTGTAACCTAAGTAATGCATAGTTTGCGAAATTAAAATACTTAATTTAAATTATAGGTTCAATTGATCAAAGGTGACTTGCCTTGCTCGAGATCTTGAGCTTCTTCCTCGAAATCCGCGCACTGCGGGTCTTCGGGCTCCGAGACTACACGCGAAACGAGACGACTCAACAAAGCGATAAAAAGAAGCCCTATTAAAGACCACTAAGCGTGCCATTAGGTAGATCTCGATTTTTGAGGAATTTTGGAAGTGGAACGGAGTCAAACGGACGAACGGTTGAAAAGATATGAATTTCCGAAGATTAAAGGATTTTCTGGAATAAAGAAAAGGAATTAATAATTACTTAATAATTCCCTGGAAAAAGAAAAGAAGGAGGGATGAAATCTAGACTTTACTTTGGGCGGCTAAGGGCAGCCCAAAAGAATAGAACGGGCGCGGCCGAAATAATTGGGCCGACGGCCCGAAGGGATCGGCTCGTGGCCGATCGGCGCGCGGGGGGGGGGGTGGAATGGCCGATGGGCCGAAGGGAAAGGAGCGGCCGATGGCGGGAGGCCGATGGCCGAAAAGGGCCGATGGACCGGCCGATGGCCCAAAAGAGTTGGCCCACGGCCGATCGGTGCGCGGGGGTTGGCCGATGGGCCTAGCGGCCGATGCAGGCCTGGCGGCCGAAGCCGACGACGGGAGCCGACGGGAAGAAATGCGGCCGAGCCGACGGCGGGAGCCGACGGGTAGAAAATCGGTCGAACCGACGGCGGGAGCCGACGGGAAGGAGAAAATCGGCCGAAGTCGATGGACGGCGGATTAAGACGACGACCGACGACGTGGGGCTCGGTCCGAGCGCGGCGGCGGCGGCGGCGTGCTCCGGCGAGGGCGGCGAGCGGAGGGGGCGGACGGCGTCGGTAGGCGCCGGTGGAGAGAGAGAGAGAGAGAGACGAGTCCACGGCTCGGATCGGAGCGGGACGCGACCACGGCGGCGGTTTGAGACGACAGCCGACGCCGACGGGGGAGAAAGAAAAAGGGGGTAACGGCGCCGGGCGGGGAGAAGGCGAGCGACGGCGGCCACGGCGGTGGCCGGAGGGGGTTCTACGGTTGGCTAAGCGGCCTAAACCGACGAAGGGAAAAAGAGAGGGGGAGAGGAGAGGAGGTTTACCGCGGCGGGGCGGCAAGCCGGGATGGAGGCCGACGGCGCGGGCGCGGCGCACGGCTCCGGGCCGGGGAAGAGGGCGGCGGAGATGGCGCCCGGAGCTCCTTCGGGCGCCCTCGGCTGCGGCGGCGGCGGACGGCAAGGACGGCGGCGGCAGCGAGGCGGAGTGGAGCGGGCTCGGGTGGAAACGGCAATGGCGGCCCGGCGGAGAGGGGATTTGTAGGGGGGTTAGGTCGGTTTGGTCGGGGGGGGAAGAGGCGGTTCGCGGAGGTCGGTTTGGGGCGCGGAGAGGGGACCGGCGCACTCCGGCGCTAGCGGCCAACGGCGGCAGCGGTGACGCCGGCCGGTCGGGAAAAAGGGGAAAAGGGGGAAGAAAAGGAGGCTTGCCTCCTAGCCGATTTGGGAAAGGGCGCGCGCGCGGGGAGAGAGAGCGCGGACCGGCTCGGGCGCGGACCGGGCCGAGCGGCCTGGCGCGGCCCAGCGGGGGAAGAAGGCGGCCGGGCAGGCGGCTGGGCCGAGGCGGCCCAAGAAGGAGAGAGAGCTGGGCCGGGGGGCGGCCCAGGGAAGGAAGAGGAGAGAGGGAGCGGCCGAGAGGGGCCGGGCCAGGGGGGGCGGCCTAGGGAAGGAAGAGGGAAATAGGCCGGGAAGAATCCGGCCCGAGGGCAGAGGGAGGTAAACCAGACTTTTTCTGAGGGTTTGGTTTTGGAAGGATTAGGGCTCGGATTTGAAATCCGATTTCGCGGTTTTCTCCGGGATTGAACTGAGAGGGGAAACACGAGACCTTGGCACACGACAGGACTCAACGGAAGAGCAAATTTTCGCAATTAGGGTTTTTAGCAGATTAGTTTTTCCGCTAACGCCGCGACAAAACGGGCGTTACAAACAAGAACCAAAATTCACCCAAATCCACCCAAATAAATCAGCAAAGGGATGTTGGTGATATGCCACAATCGTAAAGATGATTGTATTACATACTATGTTTACATTTTTATTATACGTTGTCTTTGAAATAGATAACTTACTATTGATCAATGAATATGTGATTCGTTCGTGAGACTATTTATGTTGTATATTACTATTTCTAAAGGATCCCTGATCAAATACCATATATGGAACAAATATGGTTCAACGATTAGCACATTCATTGATTGATGATCATGTCTCATGGATCATGATATGAAGATACCAAATTAATAATGTAGACACATGTTGGAGAACATGTTGTTGGATAGACCCAACATGAGACATTGCAAGAGCAATATGTGATGTGCCATCAGTGGTCTTATATTAGTATTGGTGTAGAATCCTTAGACCCGAGATTATCATGGTTCCCAACATTTGTAGTAGCTCGCTTAGGGGCTGTTAAACACTACTCCGTAACTGGGTAGTTATAAAAGTAGTCTTCGAGCATGCTATGAAATATGTAGTGGGATATGAATAATCAAGATAGGATTTGCCCCTTCCTTGGAGAGATATCTCTGGGCCTCTCGATCTTATAGATTATGGAAGTGCAAAACCATGCTGTAACGCCCCAATTTTCGCTTCATCGAAAAATCTATTTTATTAAAATCCTATTTTCAAAAATTTGGTTTTTTGAGTGTATTTAGGATTTTGTGCCAAAGATCTCAATTGATTCGTTTCCTTGTGAACCCAAAACCTTGATCATGGTATCGTCTCTCAAAATTAAATTCCTATTATTCAAATTTGAAGTTCGAATTTTCCCTCCTAAACCTTTCCAAAAATTCATACGGTTGAAATTTCGATTTCAGGATTTTTAACTGTGTTGTCAAATAATCTCCTTTCCATTCAAAGAGTCTAAAAATAAATTCCTTTCCATTCAGAGAGTCTAAAAATATTTATTTTTAGACTTTGATCGCCCGATAAATATTTCCTATACATGTACATATCAAAACCACTATTTCTGTGCACGTAAAACCCAAAATCAACCGTCGTTTCTTTTGTTGGATTTAATCGCGCATCGACGGAACCGGCAAAAATCAAGTTTTTCCTTCAATCATTCTTTTCCAAATAAAATCTCTGTGTTCGGCTTTTGGAATCCAAATCGCGTCCTAAATCACCTCCCCAAATTCTATCCGTCCCAAATCATTTGTCTTTAAAGCTCTACTCACTCCATTCGTTGCAAATTATTGTTCCAGAACTAAAACTCCTCCAACCAAATTATCTATCTGTCCAAAAATCCCAAACAAATCAATAAACAATCTTAGTCCTTTTACAAGTTCAAAATTGTCTACAGCCCACGAGTGAAATGACAGTAGACAAGCATGTATGCACTCCTCTCTTTTTCTCCACTGAGACAAGCAAAGTCTATTTTATTTCACGTGTTCTTTCACCACTCATGCGTAAATACACTTAATCTCTCCCTGCCTTAAAACCATGTCAAGATGTCTGCCAAAGTAGGCACCGCCTTGTCCTCCTCCCTGAGCAGCAGAGGACATCTCTACTCTGAATTCACATTAACTGAAGTTAAAAGTTAAGCATCCTCCTGAGCAACGCAGAGAGCAGCAGAGGAAACTGTAGGAGCAGACGCTCGCACAGATACAAAAATGGTTGTTTTCGTCGACGGATGCTCTACTCAAAATCAAGGAAAAGTATAAAAACTCCACGAACATACCTATGAGTCCTCCCACTACTCCACCAAAAATTTACATTCCAAAATTCGTCTTGATTGTGAGTGAGTCGTCGCGCCGAAGGTAGCCGGCGTCGTCTTTCCTCTGCCTGCCCCGACGCCCCCCGGCCACTCCCTTCCTGCTCCGGCCGAGTCAAGCCGGCGCCATGCCGCCCCTACCGAGCAGCCGCACCGCGCCGCGCTTGGCCGAGCCGCCGCCGTCGTTCGGCGCCCGGCCGCGTTGCCGGCGCCCTACGCCGAGCCGCCTCGGCCGGCGTCGCCCAGCCAACCGAGGCCGCCGCCCTTCCACTTCCGCCGAGCCAGCCAGCGCCGCCACCGCCCGGCCGGAGTCGCGTCGCCCTCTACCTCGGCCGGCATCGCCTTAGCCGCCGTCCCCACCACGCCCGGCCGCGCACTGCCGCGCCGCGCCGCCACGCCAGGCCGCCTCCCGGCCGCGCACTACCGCGGGCCGCGCCACCGCCCCTCCGCCGCGGCGCTGCCTCACGCCGCCGTCCCTACCCACACGCGCCGCCCTGGCCTCCTGCATGCCGCGCCGCGCGTCACCCAGCCGCGCCGCCTCTCCCCTCCGCGTGAGCCAAGCGCCGTCGCCCCGGCCTCACCACCACCAGCGCCGCCCTAGTGCCCTCCCTGCCGCCGCCCGGCGCTAGCCGCGCCACCGTGCTTGGGCGCCGCCCGTGCCCCCCAGTCGTCGACGCCTTCCTCTCCTTTCCTCTGGAAGATGCAAGAGCAAGAAAGAGAGAAAGAAAGTATAGGAGAGAGGAGAAGAGGGAAAGGGGAAAAGAAAAGAAAAAAAAAAGAAAGGAGGAGGGACCCACTAGCTTAACTCTCTCCCTGCGGGCTCCTTACTTGAAGACTTCGAAAAAAGTCTATATCGAGTCCCTCTTTCCTGTCGGGCCAAGCCCATAAAGCCCTCCACAAAAGTCTACAAACTTCCCTCTGCATCCATTAGGCTGCCGACTGCAAAGTCTATCTACTGTCCCTCATCCTTCGTTGGGCCAAGCCCAAGCAAGCAATTCCCTGACAAAGTCTATATTACATCCTTTCTCCCAATTTCGGGCTAAAGGCCACCAGCAGCCCCCACCGAGGTGTAATTTATATCCCTCCACACATCCGAGCTCTTCCCTCGAAGTCTATATGGCCTCCCTGCCCGACCTCCCTCATCTCTGGGATAAAGCCCAAGCCTTCCCAAGATAAAGTCCCAGATTCCTCCCTCTCAACATCACAGCCAAGGAATATTCTTGGGAATATTCCTTTCCAATTTAATAAATTCATTTCCACATATCAGAAAATCCATTAATTTCCCAAAATTCATATCTCTTCAACCGTAAGTCCAATAGACTCCGTTCAACTTCCATAATTTTTCTAAAAATGAGATCTATACAATGGCACTATTAGTTTATAACAGTTATTATCTGCTTTATGTTTTGGATGTTTTTTCTCTTTTCGATCGTGTATTAGAGGTTTCAGAGATGTAACGAACGCAGATTTTTTGGAAGATTTGAAGACCAATAATAAGGCAAGCCACTCTACGATCATATTGCTCCTAGTTTATAAAATGTGTTGGTTGTAAACTTGCATGCTTAGCGTACACCATTAATTTGATCGGCCATCGGTCCACGAGTACACGACCGACAGACCAACCTATGTAGCCGCATTACTTTCTGTAGGACCTTGTTAAACTTAACCCTTATCGCTCTACCACAGCAGTACCTCAATACATGTGCTCTCTGGGCGCAAGTGTCCTTTTTCACCATTTGATTATATCAGGTTTGTACATGGTTATTGATGTGAAAAAACTTGGGTTGTGAAAGGTTTATAAAACTCGACTCGAGGAGTTGGTGACTTTGAAAATAAAAATGTTTTATGGGAGAAAACTTGCGGCGAGAATCCTCTCCTGTGTAGTTTGGTTTCGTAGTCGCGCATAAGGACCGATTCCTTTGGGTTTTTCATCCGAGCATCTCACAGTATGACCACACGGGTAGAATGGGATGCCTTCGGCTAAGTAAGTAGCTAAAACGTAGGTGTCTAGCATGTTGGCAAATGAGGAGCACCGATATGGTGGAGTTTACGGTAATCTCCTGTAGTGGGGATATGTCGTAGGGTCCATACAGTGAGGCCTAAGTAGATGAGGGTTTGAGCCTGGCTTGATGCTTGGTGGAGAGATTCCACCCATCTGTGTGACATGGGACATTTATGGGTTGGTTACAGAAAAGTCTTGTAGTGAGCTCTTCTTTGTCGGTCATGTCTGATCCACATATGTTCGGTAATGTGAGAAGTTCACGGCGTGTGGGTAAAGCGTGCAACCTCTGTAGAGTTTAGTAAAACTGTTTAAACAGTCGTGCCCACGGTCAAGGGCAAATGTGAGGTGATTCCCATAGCGTAGATTTGTTTTTAAAACTTATTTAATAAATTGGTTCGTGGGATGGGAAATGTTACCAGAGTCCTTCTTTGTGACGGACGGCCAGCCTTCGTAGTTAGGAACAGGCCTGTGTGACCTGGATGTCGTCTGGCACCATAGGGGTTACCGCTGGTACTAACGTCTGGCACCATGTGACCTTGCATTTATTCATCATGTTACCGCTGGTACTAACATCGTTATCCTGGGACTAGTACCTGTTTTGCGGTTCCGTGGGAAAGCAGTTCGCCGTTCTCTTGCGGCATGCCCTTCTCGGTGCCATTGGTACAGTGGCGCAGGGGCGAGGTGTGACACATGTCAAAAGTAATTGAGGAGTCAATCGCAGGTTAAATTATAGGATCGAGTGAATGATTGAGCTATTAAAGGATGACAAATATCTAGTCTTGAGCTTAATCGATATCGTGAGGCAAAGGGGTTCATACAAGTATACACTAAAAATTCAGCCGATATGATCTTTATGTATGCCCGGTGGGTCAACATGTTCTGCGAGGGGCCGCTGTTGACACGTGGACCGAAAAGAAGTTTTCGGGTTATAACCGAGTGTACATGAACCTACAGGGTCGCACACTTAACGGGCCGAAATAAAGGGATTGGATGGAGATCCAATATATGCTCAATTCGGATAGAGATCCGAGTAGGACTCTTGTGGGTCTAGGAGGCCCAGTTATGGATCATATATATATATATATATATATATATATATATATATATATATATGTCGGTGATACGGGCCCGGGGGTACCAAGACCAAAGAGACGGGCGGCCCCATGTCTCCACGTGGCGCGTCCCCCGGAGGGGTCGGGCCTGGGGGTGACGTGGCGGCTACCCTCCCGTTTTCCTCCGAGGGTCGGGCTGCACCCAGGCTTTCCCCCGAGGCCTGGGTCACCCCGACCCCCTTCGGCGCTAGCGCCACGTGCGCAAGGTTAGGTGGGCGCGGCAGGGCTCACCTAACCACATTTATTGCGGCTCAGACGAGCGCACCACGCCGCATTTAATGCGGCACGGCGCGTGCTTAGCCAGTCTGAGACCGGTCACAATGATTGACCGGTCGTAGACTGGCCAGATAGTGGGTGAGGTAGTGTCAGGGGGCCTGTGCAACACACGCACGCTAGGCAGCCCACGGCACGCCTTGCCCCGTCGCATCAGAATGATGAGAGCTTTTTGCCTCTCGTCTCTCAGCCGGAGTTGGTATGCCAACTCCGGTCAGGCCATCTGCGGTTTTCAACGCGAGTGGATTACGGAAGTCTTCCCCCATTTAATGAAGCTTGACGCGGCGTCCCCGGTGTCAGCCGCCTGACAGGGCGAGACCTCTCCCATGGTGTCTGCCCAGGTGGCCTCCGGAGCCAGTAGCCAGATAGCTCTTAAATGTAAAAGAATGTTTTCTTTCTTAGGCAGCACGTGGCCCATGTGGTAGCCCCTTGCCATATAAAAGGAGGCCCAGGCCTAGGAAAGGGGGACCGGACTGGACCGGTTGGACACTCTCTGGATTCCATCATACTCTCAGATCTACCAGAACACAGGAGTAGGGTATTACGCTTCTTAACGGCCCGAACCTGTCTAAATCGCCTGTGTCCACGCGCTCTTCTCGCTGAGATCCCACAGATCAGGAGCAAAGAATTCCACCTTGCGCCCCCGGCCGAACCGACAAAGGGGGGCCTGCACGGTCTCCCGGTGAGGAGGTTCACCCTCCGTCATCTGGCGCGCCAGGTAGGGGGCGCGCGCGTGTTTTTCTGAGCCCCCATTTCCTTTCTTGTGCGCCAAGCTTCGCCAGGTCAACCCTATGGTCGAAGAGGCAGTGGCTTACGATCCTTCTTTGAGCGCCAGAGGTGATGGCGGGGAGCAGAACCTGCGCCATCGGGCTCGCACCCCGTCGTCCCCCTCCCGCCGGAGTCTTGGGCGGGGGAAGGCGCCTGAGGAGGTCGAGGGATCCGCGACCTCGCCGCTTGGAGGCGACGTAGGAGGACGGCGAGGCGGGGTGCGTCGCTGCCTCACCTACGGTGACGGCGGCACGCCCCAGGGCGCGCTCCAGGCTACGAGCGCGCTCTTGCGTCACCCACCCGTCGTCCCCGATCCAGAGACTCCGGCCCAACGTTGGCTGGATGACGTGGCTGACCTGGTCATGACGGCGTAGCAGCGCCTAGGCACCGGCAGGCGGTCTTCCGCCGTCGGGACCTCTGGCGCTGCCACCGCCGGCTCTATGTCGTCGAGGCAGAGGGCACGGCGGGCGATGGCCGACACCCGCCGTTCGTCCGCGGTTCCCTCGCCAACGCCTCCGACTCATGAGAATATGCATGGGGGGCCAGACGCCCGGCTCGATATCGAGCGCCGCGTGACGCTCATCGCGCCGCCCATGCAGCGGAAGACGCCTCCTCCTCTAGGACGCCGCTCCGTTCTGGTCATGGGGGCTGGCCCCCGTGTCCCCGGTCGGTGGTGCCGGCTGTTGAGCCTTCGTGGCGAGCCTTCGGGATGTCCGTTTGCCCCCGAGGTTCTAGCCCACCATCGCCGAAAAATATGACAGAAGCGTCAACCCTGCCGAGTTTCTCCAGATCTACATGACTGGAATAGAAGCCGCGTGGGGTGACGACAGGGTCATGACGAACTTCTTTCCCATGGCCCTGAAGTGCCAGGCGCGGGGTTGGCTAATGAACCTACCACCCGCGTCGGTCCACTCCTGGGAGGACTTGTGCCAGTAGTTCACCACGAACTTCCAAGGCACATATCCGCGCCCAGGCGAAGAGGCGGACTTGCACGCAGTACAGCGGAGGGACGGTGAGTCTCTCCGCTCGTACATCCAGTGGTTCTGTCAAGTCCGCAACACCATACCTTGCATCCCTACACATGCGGTCATCTACGCATTCAGGGGGGCGTGCGGCACAACCGCATGCTTGAAAAGATCGCCTCCAAGGAGCCCCAGACCACCGCGCAGCTCTTCGAGCTCGTGGACCATGTGGCTCGCAAGGAGGAGGCCTGGACCTGGAACCCCTCCGGCTCTGGAGCGGCGGCTCCGGCTGCCCCCGAGTCCGCCGCTCGTTCAGGGCGGCGGGACAGGAGGAGGAAGAAGATGTCGGCCCGTTCCGACGACGAGGGTCACGTCCTCGCCGTCGAGGGCGCTTTGCGGGCCCCCCGAAAGGGGAGGCCCGTGGGTGACAAAAAGAAGGAGGCCGGCGCTCCCGGCAGAGAGCGCCCGCCCGGCAGGTGGTGCACTGTGCACAACACCTCCCTCCACGGCGACCTCAAAGTCGCGCTCGCTTGTATGGAGCAGCGCGCGGACCGCCTCGCCGCGGTATCCAAGCCCGCGGCGATGAGAGGCCCGGCGCCTCCACTTCGTTCGCCCCGAGGCAACGGACTCAGGCGACGAGGTCCCGGTGAAGGAGGTCGCCCTAGGCGATGGCCCGTCCAAGACCACCCGGATTGGTGGTCTCTTGGACAACAAATAGGAAGACGCGCTCATCTCCTTCCCGCGGGCAAACGCCAACGTCGTCGCATGGAGACCGGCGGACATGCCCGGGGTCCCCAGGGAGGTGATCGAGCACCGTCTCGCCGTGCGGCCGGATGCAAGGCCCGTCCGGCAGAAGGCGCGGCGGCAGGCCTCGGAGCGCCAAGCCTTCATCCGCGAGGAGGTGGCGCGGCTTTTGGAGGCCGGATTCATCCGTGAGGTCATCCATCCGGAGTGACTCGCGAACCCGGTCATCGTCCCCAAGGCGAACGGCAAGGTCCGGATGTGCGTCAACTACACCGACCTCAACAAGGCATGTCTTAAGGACCCTTATCCCCTGCCACGCATAGATCAAATTGTCGACTCCACCGTGGGGTGTAACCTTTTGTGCTTTCTAGATGCATACTCAGGATATCATCAGATTCGTATGGCTAGATAGGATGAGGAAAAAACTGCATTCATTACCCTTGTAGGAACTTATTGTTATACAACCATGCCTTTCGGATTAAAGAATGCAGGTCCTACTTTTCAGCGTACTACTCGTATTTCTTTGGGTAGTCAGATAGGGCGCAATGTTGAGGCCTACGTCGATGACTTGGTTGTAAAAACGCGCAACCAAGAGACCTTGCTCTCGGATTTAGCGGAGACTTTCGAACGTCTTTGCTCCGCGCGCATAAAACTGAACCCCGAAAAGTGTGTGTTCGGTGTGCCCGCGGGCAAGCTTCTCGGGTTCTTGATCTCTGCCCGAGGCATTGAGGCCAACCCCGAGAAGATACGTGCTATAGAGCGGATGTGCCTCCCCAGAAAGCTTAAGGATGTGCAATGCGTCACCGGATGCATCGCTGCCTTAAGCCGATTCATATCGAGGCTAGGAGAGAAGGCGCTGCCCCTATTTTAAGCTCCTTAAGCGCTCCGGGCCATTTGCCTGGATGGAGGAGGCTGAGCGGGCCCTCACCCAGTTGAAGGCATACCTCAGCTCTCCCCCGATCCTGGTCGCCCCGGAGCCCGATGAGCCGCTGCTACTCTACTTGGTGGCAACCCCGCAAGTAGTTAGCGCGGCGTTGGTTGTGGAGCGCGACGAGGACAGCCCTCGGCCCGCGTGCCCGCACCCTGTGTCGACCCGACCCGGGACAGAGAAGGGAGGAGAGGCCCCCGAGCCGGACGGCGGCCTAAGGCCCCTGACGACCGGATGTGGCCCTCTGCCCGCTCGTCCGACGATGCCGGATGCCCCCGACCCCCAGGAAGGCCCCAGGACCACTGTGGGAAGGTGCGGCCCGACGCCCTCCGACCCCGAAGTCGTTGGCACAGAAGCCGAGGCCCCTCGGACGACGAGCGCCCCGGGAACGGTGCCCTCAACGGACGGGACAGGCCCCGCCGAAAGGTGCAGCGGCCTGTCTACTTCGTTAGTGAGGTGCTGCGGGACGCCAAGACCCGATACCCTCAGGCCCAGAAGATGCTCTACGCGATTCTGATGGCCTCGAGGAAGCTGCGCCATTATTTCCAGATGCATCGGGTCACCGTGGTTACGTCCTACCCCCTCGGCCAAATCCTACGCAACCGAGAGGGTACAAGACGAGTGGTAAAATGGGCGATCGAGCTCTCCACGTTCGACTTGCGCTTTGAGCCACGTCACGCGATCAAGAGCCATGCCCTCGCCGACTTCGTGGCGGAATGGACCCCGGCTCCCGAGCTCGATCTTGGACTCTTCGTCCCCGAGGCCAGCACGAGCCCCTCGCAGCTGCCTCACGCCACCTACTGGGTGATGCAGTTCGATGACTCCCTGGCCCTTCAGGGCACCGGCGCGGGGGTCACCTTGACCTCGCTGAGTGGAGACGTCCTCAGATATTTGGTCCGCCTAGATTTCCGGGCAACCAACAATATGGCGGAGTACGAGGGACTCCTTGCAGGACTCAGAGTGGCGGCCGGAATGGGGATCCGCCGCCTCCTGGTTCTAGGCGACTCCCAGTTGGTCGTTAACCAGGTCTCCAAGGAGTACCGGTGCTCCGACCCACAGATGGATGCCTACGTCCGCGAGGTGCGGCGTATGGAGCGTCATTTCGACGGGTTAGAACTTCGGCACGTGCCCAGATGGGATAACGCGGTCGCCGACGAGCTCTCGAGGCTCGCTTCATCGCGAGCCCCGACCCCACCGGGCGCCTTTGAAGAAAGGCTTGCCCAGCCGTCGGCGCGACTTGACCCCCTAGGGGAGACGGACGCGCCTGAACGGCCCCTGAGGCCCGTCGGAGTCCAGGCCTCGAGACCCGGGGGGGCCAAACCCGGCCCCCCAAGATCCAGGCGTTTCTCAAAGATCAAACTCTACCCGAGGACCGCGAAGGGAGTGAACGCGTCAGTCGCATCTCCAAGCGTTACGTGCTGGTGGAAGGGGCCCTCTACCGGCGCGGGGCTAACGGAGTCCTCCTGAAGTGCATTCCTCGGGAGCAGGGCGTCGAGCTTCTTGTCGATGTCCATGAAGGCGAGTGCGAAGCCCACTCCGCCTCGCGCACCTTGGTCGGCAAGGCCTTTCGCCAGGGTTTCTATTGGCCGACGGCACTCCACGACGCAGCTGACCTGATCCGACGATGCAGGGCGTGCCAGTTTCATGCCAAGCAAACGCATCAGCCGGCTCAGGCCCTGCAGACCATACCTCTCTCATGGCCGTTTGCTGTTTGGGGGCTGGACATCCTGGGTCCCTTCAGGAAGGCCCCGGGCGGGTTTGAGTATCTGTATGTCGCAATCGACAAGTTCACTAAGTGGCCCGAGGTTTATCCGGTCGTCAAGATCGACAAGCACTCGGCGCTAAAATTCATCAGGGGCATCACTGCTCGGTTCGGGGTGCCTAACCGCATCACTGCTCCGAGCCGCGCGCTACCAGCAAAGCCTGCGGCGCTACCATCAGCGCCATGTCCGGGCCCGATCACTCTGCGTCAACGATCTCGTCCTACGCCGCGTCCAAACGCGCGCTGGACTGAGCAAACTCTCACCAATGTGGGAGGGTCCGTATCGAGTGATCGGCGTCCCCCGGTCGGGCTCGGTTCGATTGGCCACGGGCGATGGCACAGAGCTGCCGAACCCGTGGAACATCAAGCATCTTTGCCGCTTCTACCCATAAGGGGGTCGGGTGTCGTACCTCAGGCTCAGGCCAACCCAGCGTCCCCCTCGGGCATGCAGGGTTGGCCGGGGGCTCCCACATGCACATGCACATATTCGTTTAATGTTTTTCCTAGCGTTTCAATACAAGCATTTTCAATTTCCTAAGGATTGCGCCTGTGTTATCGTTCCTTTTGAAGAATCTTGACTTGAGTTGATCTGCTTGTGCTCGTCCCTGCCCTCGGCAGCCCGAGTCGTCTAAACCGCTTAACAAGTATCGGCCCGAAGGCCTCATAAGACGAAGGAACCAAAAATTAAAGATACGCGGGGGCCCGGGGGCTCACTTCGACGTGCCCGGGTCGCCGGCCTCGCCGTCGCCGTCTTCGTCGGCGCCATCATCGCCATCGTCCTCCTCCTCGGAGTCGAGAGCGAAGATGAGCCGAGGGGCCGTCCCCTCGAAGCCGTGGACGATTTGATCGGCGGCATCCCGGACTTGCGCGCGCGCGTTGGCCTCGGTTCCGGGGGGGAATTCTTCAAGCGCCGTCCACGGGGAGATGTCGGGGTCCCGGGCTTGGTAGCTCGCCAGTACGAGCTCCACTGCTCTCTGGGCGAGGTCCCTTAAGGAAGACTTAATCGTCTCCTCGATCTCCTCGGGGAGCCTTTCAAGGTCCCCGGCCATCCCCGAGAGGCGCTGGGCGAGGCCCCCCGGTTGGCGGCGTACTTTGGGTACCGCCCGCGCCAGATGCCCGCCTCGTTCGCCAACCGGAGGGCCTCAACCTCCCCGGCGGACGAGTCCAGGGCACCCCGCAGCTCGGCGATGGTACCCTCGGCGGCTGTGAGGCGGGCGGCCAGATCACCGTGGCCTGCAGCCGCACCCCGCCGCTGCGCGCCGCGCGTCCAGCTCCCTTGCCCGCGCCTCGAGTTCGGAGGCCCGCTGGTTCAGCGCGTCCCTCTCGGCGCGGGCGCTTTCCAGATTACGGCGCGCCTGCTCCTCCCGCGCCGCCTCGCTGGAGGAGCAGGCTGTCCGCCAGCCGCTGCGCCGCGGCCTCGGCCTCCTCGAGGGCTCGCCCCCGACTCGCGAGCGCGTCTTCGCGGAGGCGGAGTGCGGACTCCTGCTCGGCGGAGGCAGCCTCGTGCGCCGCCAGTGTCGCCTCCCGTGTGGCGGCGGCGGTCTCGCGTGCTCGCCAGCGCCGCCTCCTTCGCGTCCAGGGCGCGGGCGCGCTCCTCCTGCGCCTCCAGCTCCCGGGCGCGGCGGTCAAGGGCCTCGGCTCGCCGGCGCGTGGTGGCCTCTTCCACGAGCAGGCGTGAGGCCCGCCCCCCGAGCGTGGCGGTGCGCTCCTCCAGCGCCATGGTCCGGGCCTCTAAGGCCTCCTCGCACTGGCAGATCGCCGCCTCGATCTCCACAGCCCGCCGCTCCTGGGCAGCGGCGGCGTCGAGAACTCTGCGGACAGCGTCGAGCTTCTCCTCCAGCTCCGCCATCCGACTCCCGTATTGGAGACGGAGGTCGTCCTGCGCCTCGTCGAACACGGCGGTGGCGATGAGGGCCGTCTCCCGCTCCTCCTCCACTTCCCGGGCGATCTCCGCCAGGGTTCTGCGGTGAGCCTCGAGCTGCGAGGTGTGCAGGCTATGTGCCTTGCGGCCGGCCTCCACCATCGCCTCCACAGAGCGCCGTCCCTCGTCGACGCGCGCCCACGCCGCGTCGATTTCTGCCCGCTCCGCCTGCAGGGCCTGCATTTGGGCGCTTAGCCCGTCCAGCACCGTGCTGTTGGCCAAGGCCAAGGCCTGCAGGAGGGGCTCCGCGCTTAGCGGGGTAGCGGAAGAAAAGGGGGAAGGCCGCCCCTGCGGTGGTGAAGCCCGGCTCGGCTCGCCGGTCGGCGTGTTGGCCTCGGGGGCCTCTTCCGAGGCTGGCTCTTCTTCAGCGCCCCCTGGGGCATTGGGCCCCGGGTGCGCCTCCTCGGCATCATCACGGGCCGTCTCGGTAGCGGCTTTGGCCTCCGGCACGCCGGCGGCCTTGGCCTCCGGCGCGATCGGGTCGGGGACCTGGGTGGCAGCTTCGGTCGCCGGTGCCTCGTGCGCGCGTGCCGCCTCTGCCTCCCGGGCAGCCTCCTCAGCCCGGCGGACTCTGGCCGCTTCCCGAGCAGCCTCCTCGGCCTGGCGGACTCGGGCTGCCTCCCGAGCAGCCTCCTGAGCTTCCCGTAGGCGGCCTGCGGCTTCCTGCAGGTCAGCCTCCCGCCTCTGCGCCTCTGCGGTCGCCGTCTCCCCGGCCTCATTGCCCGAGGGCCGGCCGGCCTTGGAGTGACACGTGGGGCGGGGCGGGATCTCGCTGAGGCAGACGAAGGATATGGAACAAAAAGTAGTAAATAAAAATAAGCCCCGAGGGGTTAGGAATAAGAGTGTGGCCGCTGTGGGCGAGAGGTCAAACCTGCGGGGTGGCCGGCTGAACGACCACTTTGGGGGCGTGATGAGGCTCCCCCTGCACGGCTCGGTCTCCCCCATTCTGCGGAGCCACTTCTTCTTCCGCTCCCCCTCGGGCTGGGGCGCCGGTGTGGTGTCCTCCGGGCGCCTGCCGCTGGCATGCTCCGTCCCACCCCCTCGGGGAGGACATGGAGGAGGGGTCGCCTCCTGCTTCCTCTTCCCCTTGGCGTCGGCAGGGTGGCTGCCCCCCGAACCCCCGCCGCGGGGCACCGAAGCATGGCCCCCTCCGGGGGTAGATTGGTCCCCTCCGCGGCTGCCGCCCGCGCCATCATGGCCGCCGACGCCCCGACCGTTTGCATGATGGCCAAGATGTTGGCACGTTCCGGGTCGCTGCAGAGGGGGAGGATCCCCCGAGGGATGAGGGATGGCTCCACGGAGCTAAGGTTCAGCACCCGTTGGACCACCATCCTAAAGTCCTCGAGGTCCCAATCCCACTTACGCCCCTGGTCGGTCCTCAGGAGGTCCTCGGTCCCGGCGTACTCCCAGGCGCCCCGGGCGCGTCGCCGGAGCGGCGCGATCCGGCGACGGAGGTAATCGCCGAACACCATGGCCCCCGTGAGCCCCTGGGCTCATAGGCCCGCCAGGCGGTCCAGGACGGCGTCGTAGCCGTCCCCCAGATCCACCGTCGCCCGCCAGCTTGGCGCCTACGCTGGGGGCTGGCTCAGGAGTCGAAGGCGCGCTTCGTCGGGGAGGGGGGTGTAGAACCAGTCGCTCTTCCAGTCGTCCCACTTCTTGCGGAGGACGCACGGAATGTAACGGCTCAACACCTGCCCCCGCGGCTGGAAGTAGCAACCACCGACCACCGTCGGCGGCGATACCGGCTGCACGGTGAAGAACCACCGAAACAGCCGAAGGGATGGGCGCACCTCAATGAACATCTCGCACAGGTGTGCGAAGATGGCCAGCGTCATCACCGCGTTGGGGGTGAGGTGCGCCATCTGGAGGCCGTAGAACTCCAGAACGTCCATGAAGAATGTCGAGAACGGCGAAATCAAGCCCGCCATGGCGAAAGAGAGGAAGAAGACAGACCGCTCCGGGTAGTGCGGCACCGGGCGTCCCTCGCCTAGCGCGACCACCTCCTGGGTGGCAGATTCCGGCATGAACCGACGCGGCAGCCCGGCCTGCCTCTCGCTAGTAATGCGGCAAGGCGGCAGCACGCTGCCGTCGAGCGGCACGGAGCTCCGCGTCATGGCGCCGGCGGAGGAAGGGCTTGAGAACGAGAGCGCGTGGCGAGAAGAAGGCGAGAGAAACGAAAGAGTCAGGGCACGGATGGCAGAGGCAAGGAAAAAGTGGCGAGAGGAAGGGAACGAATCCCTTCCTTGGCGCCCTTTATACCCTTGCCTCCGCCGAGCTCGGCTCCTCGTTTTCCGCGCCCATCTCCTTGCCCCCTCGTTTCTCGTGCCCACACCTCCACTAACCCCACTCGCTCATTTTCGGCGCACGAGTTGGTCATGCGGCCGTTGCGGTCGAGGCGGGGCAGATCATGTCTGCATTAACTGCGCACGGTTACTGCGGAAAGCGCCATCATTTCGCTCCCAGGCGAAACGAACCGGCGTATCCCGGTCCGCGCGTCGTCCCGAGTAAGGCGGCGGTTACGAGGGGACCGCCCATTATTACCGAATGGTGTTTCCCTGTTACGCGCGGATCGCGACCGTTGGGGTCTTTTTGCTCCAGGGACCCGGGCCCACTTGTCACCGGGCTTGAGGGGTGGCGCCAAGCCAGGGCACCCCCCGAGTGGGGCCACCCAGGCATAACGTCGGGGGCTACTGTCGGTGATACGGGCCCGGGGGTAGCAAGACCAAAGGGACGGGCGGCCCCAAGCCTCCACGTGGCGCGTCCCCCGGAGGGGTCGGGCCCGAGGGTGACGTGGCGGCTGCCCTCTCGTTTTCCTCCGAGGGTCAGGCTGCACCTAGGCTTCCCCCCGAGGCCTGGGTCACCCCGACCCCCTTCGGCGTTGGCACCACGTGCGCAGGGTTAGGTGGGCGCGGCAGGGCTCACCTAACCACATTTATTGCGGCTCAGACGAGCGCACCACACCGCATTTAATGCGGCACGGCACGTGCTTAGCCAGTCTGAGACCGGTCACGATGATTGACCGGTCGTAGACTGGCCAGATAGTGGGTGAGGTAGTGTCAGGGGGCCTGTGCGACACACGCACGCCAGGCAGCCCACGGCACGCCTTGCCCCGTCGCATCAGAATGATGAGAGCTTTTTGCCTCTCGTCTCTCAGCCGGAGTTGGTATGCCAACTCCGGTCAGGCCATCTGTGGTTTCCAACGCGAGTGGATCACGGAAGTCTTTCCCCGTTTAATGAAGCTTGACGCGGCGTCCCCGGTGTCAGCTGCCTGACAGGGCGAGACCTCTCCCATGGTGTCTGCCTAGGTGGCCTCCGGAGCCAGTAGCCAGATAGCTCTTAAATGTAAAAGAATGCTTTCTTTCTTAGGCAGCACGTGGCCCATGTGGTAGCCCCTTGCCATATAAAAGGAGGCCTAGGCCTAGGAAAGGGGACCGGACTGGACCGGTTGGACACTCTCTGGATTCCATCATACTCTCAGATCTACCAGAACACAGGAGTAGGGTATTACGCTTCTTAGCGGCCCGAACCTGTCTAAATCGCCTGTGTCCACACGTTTTTCTTGCTGAGATCCCACAGATCAGGGGCAAAGAATTCCACCTTGCGCCCTCGGCCGAACCGGCAAAGGGGGGCCTGCACGGTCTCCCGGTGAGGAGGTTCACCCTCCGTCAATATATATATATATGTGTGTGTATCCTTCAGGTGATGAGGCTGGTCGTGATAGAGAAACCCTAGCCGTCATTCCCCTCCCGAACAAGACCCTAGACGCACACGGGCGCTAGCACGACCGTGCGACGTGTTCCATCCCTGGACGTGTGGATACCGGTAGAGACGCCGTTGATCCGCGGTGCTAATCAGCGTGAGAGCATGACAGGGCCTATGCATGAGGAGGAGAAGATCGGGTTGCTGCGATCTACTACTTCCTTTACATAGACGCGCGCTACGTCGCCAACATTCCTTCGGCTTCTTAGCACCTACTTTCGCTGCACAGCGCGTTGAGTGGTAACAATCTATGATCTCATACTTATATGGTTCCTAGTTTACACAGTAAAAAAATCTTTGATTTATGCTATCGTAGCCTATGCGTATCCTAACAAGGGATCCACGGGAGAACTCCAATCCATCCCAATAAAATTAGCATTGCAGCATAAATCAATCGACAAATCCCTTCTTACATATCCACCTTGACCTCCTTCAGGGATGGCGACTAGCCCGGATTGAAGATGAACAACGTTGGACCACTTGATGCTGTGGTCACACCGTTGCCGCTTGCGCCTTCCTCCGCCGCCACCTACAACCAGATCCAAAGAAAGATGAGGTCGTCGCCGGCCTTCGCATTACTCGCTGCCCTCCACTAGTCCACCCATCGCCAGCCTCCGCTTGCTGGCCGCGCCCTCTGCCAGATCCGCCTGGCCACTGCTGCCGCCTTCTCCTCCTATTCGCCGTTGTCATTGCAGTGTCCCTAGCGCCGGCGCGGGGATAATGCGAGATGCACCGCGGGCGGCTGGCGCGATGTGGTGGTGGCATCGAGCTTGATGCGGCGCATGCGGTCGAGCGGCGTGTGGGAGTCGAGCGACGCCACGACGGGCAGGAGGAGAGAGGATGCTCGGGGCGGAGGATGAGAGGAGGAAAGGAGATGGCGAAGGCGAGCAGAGGCGGAGGTAGCGAACCAGAGGCTACTTGCCTGCTTTGCTTGGAGGAATTGAGATTGGGATGATGAGTAGTGGGTTGGTGGCGGCTGGGGTTGGTGGGGAGTAGGGAGAGGACAGGGATAAAGACTGTAGGTGGCCTCCGGCTTTTTTTTTTTTCGAGCTTCTTTCAGTTGATTTTCTTTTCTTGCATACGATTCGTGTCTTGCGGGCACGCATCACAGCTGCCACCGCATCATTTACAACTGTAAGTTGGAAATAAGTAGATATAGTAGTATTATTTATTTCATAATATATTTTTCTGGTAGTAATACTAATTTATCTCTTAACTATTTAAATAATTAGTAACTTTCTGATCGTCAAAAAAAAAATTTGTCCGTCAAGTCCGACCGAGCGGTGCCATCTGTCCCTGCACATGCGATTAACAAATCATGTACGCGGGTCAAAGAAAAAAAATCAAAGATTGATACAAAATCCTAATCACGTAACACGTGCAAATCAGATCGATTAAAGAACTAATCGAGCAATCATCACTTACATGTATCATAACTACACCCACATCGTGTAAGGCTTTCATGAATTTTTTTCTCAGACTTTCCTCACGCTAACCCTAATCAAACTCTTTCAAAAATTCCAAACAAATCACACATGAACAAATCATAAAATCCCCTTAAAAAATCCACTCCCTGGACAGATCAGGACTTCCCCTGGCAAAAAAACGCAAGTAACTTCAACCAAACATACAGATCGAGGCTAGAAACAAAAAAACCAAACAGATCGTCCGAGCCCGCGACTACTCCTTCTCGCTATCCCGAACAATCCGTGTCACCGGTCACCATTCCCAAGCTCCGGCGCGCAGCATTTCGATGGGCCCATCGCCCACGTCGATCATCCTCGCCGTTGTCGAGCTATCGCCACCTCCCAAGGTCTGGCAAATATGGGGCGAGGAGTCACCGCTGGAGGAGGAGGTCGAGCTTCCGCCGCCGCCGTTGCGAGAGTGGCGCCGGCGGAAGGGGAAGGAAGAAAGGCGCTGTCAGTGGGGGGAAAGGGAGCGGTGGAGAGGGAGGAGAGCTACAGCTGGTGGTGGAGGGAAAGAGAGCGACCCCGGCCATGGGGGAGGGAGATTGATGCCAGCGGTGAGAGGGAGGGAGAGAGGCGGAGAGGGGAAGGGTTAGAGGGAGTGAGAGCGACCTGATGAGGGAGGGTGAAATTGTTTTTTCGTGCTTTCAAGGTGTTTGAAGTAAAATATTAGGTTTCTCTATAAATTACAAATATGATGACTAAAATAGAAAATGATATGGGTTGACATGCAAAATTAAAACACCCCTAGAACTGCTTTGCACTATGGATAAAGTGATTTGAGTCCCTAGTCTTCATCTTATATGACAGTCTGAGGCTTCCCATAGCAGTGTCTATATTGTGAATGGCCTGATGGAGCACTCTGCCACTAGAGAGATAAGGATGCAAGAGTTTATGGTGCCATAGACATGGTCTATGGACCATTGACGCATCGTGACCATGAAACCAAAGGGCCCATTGCATGCAACAGTGAAAAGTAAAAGACAACACACATGTTCGTCTCTCTCTCGCGTTGATTTTTTTACTACTACTTGCCTGTGATCAGTTCAGGTACACACTTAGCTTCATCAGTTATGCTCCCTCCAAGGAGCTAAGATAAAATTAGGCTACAAGACAACCAGCATTGTACATGCTTGTGTATGTGCTATTGGTTTGCCTATTCTTCTCTTGAACACATGTAGGATCGAAATTTTGGAAATTACGGTAATTTTGGTCTGGATTAATTTAAAATGTTAAACCAAATTTGATCACATCTAAATAAATTTTGCTAAATTCAATTTTTATTGAAAGATTTCAAAAATAATCGAGAGAAATAGTTTCTTGTCAGAAGGGGGGATAGAATCCGAAACCTTGATGGTTTAGATCTTGTTGGCTGTTGGGAATCAACCTTACATTTCAGGGATACATATAAATGCAAAATAGTTTGAATTTGTAGGTTATCCAATCAGTTTTTTATATTTTATAAACAATTATTATCATAACATTAGTTTTTCCCATTATAATGCATGGACATTTTTTCTGTAAAAAATAAAATTCATCCGTCAAAAAATTTCGTTCGTCAAAATCCGATTCCAACCAAACTTTTGTTCGTCTGCGCATCGTTGACTTCATCCGCGCGTCCGTCCATAGCTGACGAAGTTCCAAAGCGGGTCGTCGGTCGAAGGGCGGGTTCAGGTCCGCTAGGGTGAGCCGGAGTCCAGGCAAGCCGTCGACCGCGAACGGCTCAGACGGCGAGCCGACGCGCGCGTGTGGCTTGTGCCCGTGACCGCCTCGGCGACGTACATGGCAAAGGCACTCATGCCGTTGGAGACGAGCCATGGCACGCCGCCAGCGCCGGCCTTGTCGGCGGCACGCTCGGCCCACGGAAGGAAGCAGGCGTGGACGAGCACGTCAGGCCGCGGCTCGAGCACGGCGAGCGCGGCCGCGAACGCCGGCCAGAGCGCGGCGGACACGGCGACCATGTCGCCGAGCTAGGACGGGGACGCGAGCTCGTCCATGTTCTGCGGCGCGCCATCATCGGTGGGGAAGCGAAGCTCGACGACGACGACGGATCCTGCTCCGGCGAGGCGCGAGGGCGACGCGGATGAAGGGCGGGTCGTGCGGTGTGGTGAAGAAGGTGACCTCGGACGCGAGGCCACGGTAGAGGAGCCGCGTGAGGTGGAGGAGCGGCATGGCGTGGCCCTTTGCCATGAACGGCAGCATGGCCACGTGACGGAGCTCCGGCGAAGCAGCAGCCATCGGAAATCTTGGGTACTAGAAACTACTAGGCGTTTGTGTGCGTCTTCAGTCTTCAGAAAATTGGGGCTAGATATTGCGCTACTTCAGAATATCCTCCTACGGAGTATTTCTTAAAGTTGGTATCATCTTTTCCGATCGGTATGGCTAGATTTTAAGAGTATGAAAATTTCTGAAATTTCATTCACATAAAAATTACACATTTTTAAATCTAAAATTACAATTGTTTATAATATACAAATTTACTTCTTTTAACTGCAATTTTGACAGTATATATGGTTTTACTTTATTTTTATCTTTTTATCTAAGTTTAAATATTTTTACATCAATTCTTTTATGAATTATAAGTTTCTTTCAGGCAGTTCGGTAATTTTTATTTTTAGGTTAGAATAGATTATTGTTTTATTTTTTACCTAATAAAGAGAAAGGAGTAACGAGAATTATTATAATATCATCTAAGGGATGAGAAAAGTGGAACAATAAACTATTCTAACCTAAAAATAAAAATTCTCATTTCAATCACCCGAAATCTATACACTCACTTTTTCAATCATATGAAAAATATATGTGCACTATACGCATACTTTCGCTTCCTTCTCCAACTCAGTCAAATTCCTACAAATCTCAATAGATAAATAAAAAACGTGAGAAGCAGCCCCGCAATAGCTCATGCATGCATGTCTCATCGATCGTCTTGCCAACGCCGCCCACCGGTCGATGCACTCGTGCGTGAAGTCGCGAGATAGAGAGCGCTGCCCATTGCTGTCGGCTGATGCTCGTGTGTGTCTCATCCATCTGATCGATCGTGCCGATCGACATATGTTTGACGTAATGATTGATACTTTCATGCATGCATGCCTCTCATCCTCATCCTCATCCCCCTCTAATAAATGATTAATCCATACGTGCATGCATCAACATCTAGCAAATTGCGCGCATGTCTCAACCTCTAGCAAATTAAGAGTAAGGGTACCATTTCACCCTGATCTCTAGCGGGCTAAGAGTTTTTTTTTTGCTTGCGCGCGGTTGTTGTTGTCATGGCTGCATGCATGTGAAGCCATATCCCTTTTCTCTCTCGGACACAAATTGAAGTTGATTACAGAAAAATCATGCATGCGTTGAAGCTATTTACAGTGACCTTGATATTGCTGATTAGTATAGTTAAAGGATAATTTATGCATTGTTGCAATATATGTTGCACAAAAGCCAATTGATCATAGTAATTGCATCCATGTTGTATGCGTCTCTCAGTTCATTTTATTGTCTATTTATTTACTTAGTTGATTTTCATGCAATATATATGTAATTTCTAAATATCATTTTCATGTTTTAGCAATCTAACAATCATGTTGCCCGCTGAATTTATTAAGGCATTCGGTTTTGTTTGCAATCATAAATTTATTCCTGTTGCAACGCACGGATACTTTGATAGAAATGCATCTCAAATCAAAGTAGAAAAGAGACACATACAGATGGATAAAAAAAATCTAATACTCCTTTCCAACCGGGATTGGAAGTGGTACAGGGGTCCTCGCGAGGCAACTCTCGTTAACAGGACGAAGCCTCTGCCGAATAGCACGGCAACTCTCATCCGCTGCGCCTACCACTAGTCTCGTGGCCATAAAAGTCGCGGCCGTGATAGTCCAGCAGAGAAAAAGCCTTCACGTACTGTTCAGAACCATGGAGCTCCACCCTCCTTCCTCCTGCGACGACAACGCCGGCGACTGCCAGAAGGCGTCAGCGACGTGCAACCGCCAGCGCCGCAAGATCTTCATCGTCAACCTGCTATATGAATTCACCAATTTCGTTTTCATGTTCCCATGCTTGTATCACGCGTTGTACAACTTCCCATCCGAGTTCTCCGTCTAGATCACAGCCATCCGCGGCCTCGACGTGGCGCCGGCCGGAGCCGCCAGTGCGACGAGCATCTCCCCTGCCATCGACGTTACACTACACGTCAACAACCAGCGTGGCACGGCGAGATGCTACCGCGGTGGTGAGCTACGAGGGCTTCACCGTCGCGTCGGGCACCGTGACGGGCTTCTGCGTGCCGGGGAAGGGGACACGGGAGGTGCCGTTCCTGGCGTCGGTCGACGGCGTGGGTCTGCCTTAGGTCTCAGTGGCTTCGCGACCGCATGGCCCTGGAGCGGCGTATCGGCGCCATGCAGCTGGAGGTCGAGGTGAACACTACTACAGAAAGCATTTTCTGTACAAGGGGGGGCTATAGGTTCCATGCGGACGACCTGTGAGCGCGCCTGCAAAAATCGCCCCCCCGGGGGCGGGTCAAACAGCCGCATGCAAAGATGCATTATCGCATGCGGCTGCTTACGACGGCCGCATACGAAAATAGGCATGCGGCTGCTTACGACGGCCGCATGCGAAAATAGGCCTATTTTCGCATGCGGCCGTCCTAAGCAGCCGCATGCAATAATGCATCTTCGCATGCGGCTATCTTAATGGACCGCATGCGATGATAGACCTATATATCCTTCACTAGACCCGACCATAACCAGTTCAAACCGAAGTTTTCTCTCTCCTATTGCAAGCAACAAATAGGGGGAGGTTTTCAACTCAAAATCTTTGCTTGAAGTTTATATGAAAGGTGAAGAACTCTCTCTCCTCCTTCATTTGGCTCCATTTTTATTAAATTTCATTGGTGAAAATTGGAGTTTTTTTAAAATTTTGACAAGGTTTGTTTTAGCTAGTTTTTATAAAATCTAGCTTCAAAATATATGTTTTGATGGGCAAATTTTGGATGTAAACACTTGTACATACTAGTTACTTGTATTGTTGTATTTTTTTGGAGGGATAATTGTATTTACACGTTCTCATAAAATACCTGCGGTCTATTATTTGTATCTGCAATTTTTTTTTGTCTTTATATATAGATGGATCGGTCGTCATGGATGTATGAGATGTGGAGAACTCAGCCAATATTTATGAAGGAAGCATCTAAATTTATTGATCAGGCTAAGGCGCATGCTTTGAGGGAGAATATGACAAAAAAATTTTGTCCGTGCCATCATTTCAAGAATTAGAAATTGTTGGTAGATCATGGTGAAATATTAGGACACATAATGCAGCATGGATTCACCGCCAATTACAAGGTTTGGACCTATCACGGGGAAATCGCTGATCCCCAAGATGACGATGAAGAGTTAAGTCTCGAGATGAATGAGGCAGAGAATTTTGTAATCGAAGACATGTCCTGTGAAAGGATGAATGTAGATGTTTCCACAGATAGTGATGATTTTGAGGATGGTTTTGATATAGAAGATATGCTACGCCATGTTGAACCAAAGGTTCTAGCGGGTAGATCACGAGGGTTAGAGAATTGGCAGGCATTGGAGAAGGCATCGAAGGATCTTCTTTACAATGAAACGAAGGGATGTGATAAGGATTTCACGGTACTGCGTTCAGTGCTTGAACTTCTGAGAATGAAGGCTAAACACTGATGGTCGGATACAAGTTTTAATGATCTGATGAGTTTGTTGAGTGTGTTGTTTCCTAAGCCTAACTTTATACCATCGAACACATATCAAGCGAAGAAACTCATATGTCCTTTATCTCTTGGTGTTGAAAAGATTCATGCTTGTGAGAATCATTGTATATTATATCATAAAGAATATGCAGACTTGGAAAGTTGCCCAACATGTAGCACAAGTCGGTATAAAACGGGAAATGGGCCCGTTGATACAGAGTCTACCGACCCAGATTCATCGGAGCGTAAGCGAAGAAAGATTCCGTCAATGGTGATGTGGTACTTACCAATTAAGGACCGCCTGAAGCGTCTGTACTCAAACCCGACTGATGCTGAGTTGATGAGATGGCATCAAGAGGGTCGGAAGACAGATGGTATGATTCGACATTCTGCCGATGCTCGCCAGTGGAAGACATTTGATACAAAGCACCCAGAATTTGCTAAGGATCCAAGGAATGTAAGGTTCGCGTTGAGCACTGATGGAATGAACCCGTTTGGTGATTTAAGCAGCTCACACAGCACATGGCCAGTTCTTCTCACAATGTATAATCTTTCAACATGGATATGTCAGAAACGAAACTATATTCTTCTCACTATCCTCATACAAGGTCCGAAGCAACCTGGAATCGATATAGATGTTTTTCTTGAGCCTTTGATGGAGGACATGGAGGAGCTATGGAAAGAGGGTTTACGACTGTGGGATGAGTTTAAGCGGGAGCACTTCAATCTACGTGCGATCATATTCGTTACCATCAATGATCTACCTGCAAACTTTTCATTATCCGGTCAGATTAAAGGGAAGACTGGATGTCTGATATGTTTGGATAAAACATCGTACAAATACCTGACGTCGTCTAAGAAGATAGTATACATGCGACATCGACGGTTCCTACCACGAAAACACAAGTATCGTAAGATGGCCAGATTGTTCGACAAGACACTGGAGAACGAGACTGCCCCTAAAACACGAAGTGGTACTTACGTGTATGAGATAACAAAGAAGATTAAGGTTGTATTTGACAAGGGAAAGAAGAAGACAGCAAAGAGGAAGAAAGTTGATGATGACGAAGATACTACATTGCCATTCAAAAAGCACTCAATTTTCTTCAGATACTTAGATTACTGGAAGGACCTAGAGATTCGTCATGCAATTGATGTTATGCACCTCGAGAAGAACGTGCTTGATAGCACCATTGGTACCTTTCTGGACATCCCGAGTAAGACGAAAGATGGACTGAAGTCACGTAATGATTTGTAAATTTGGACATAAGGCATGACCTTCACCCAGTAGAGCTGGCAAGTGGAAAGACCAAGATTCCTCCTGCTTGTTACTCGTTGACACTTGAAGAGAAAAAAGCATTCTGTAAATGCTTGCAAGGGTTGAGAGTGCCTACTGGTTTCTTATTGAACATCAGGAAGCTAGTCTCAACGAAAGATTTGACCATTTCCAGATACAATGCGCACGACTGCCATAGGATGCTAACGGTATTCCTACCAATTGCTATAAGGATAGTCAAACTTGTCCATACCAAGGTGGTTATAACAAAGTTGTGCTACTTTTTCAATCGAATATTACAGAAGGTATTTGATCCTCTCGAATTAGGTCCCCTTCAGACATTTGCTATCAAGACCGTATGCAAGCTTGAGAGGTATTTCCCACCATCATATTTAGATATGATGGAGCATTTGATCGTTCACATCGTCCCTAAGATTATTGAACTTGGTCCCTTATACTTACACCAAATGTAGGCGTATGAGCGTTACATATCGATCCTCAAAGGCTATGTACGCAATCGCGCTCACCCCGAAGGATCAATGATAGAGGGATACACAACTGAAGAGGCAGTCGAGTGTTGTATGGATTACATAAAGGATGCTAATGCCATTGGGATTCTTGTGCATCGACACGAAGGGAGATTATCTGGAAGGGGTACTGTTGCTAGGAAGCAGTTCTTCGATAATGATTACAAAACGGTGGCCGTGGCACACAGTAGCGTTCTACAACAGCTCACTATCATTGAGCTATTCATTGAGCGACACATTGAAGAAATCAAAGCCTGCTTCCCAGGACGATCCGCCGATTAGGTATCAAGAGAGCACAGGCGTCGATTTCCTCAGTGGTTCAAAGATCTAAACCTGCCAGTCGGTGATTCTATGGAGCAACTTACTTTACAAAGATTGGCAAGTGGGCCTTCAAGTATTGTCAACTCATGGCAAGGGTACGACATCAATGGATTTACCTTGTACATGACTACGAAGGACAAGAAAAGCACAGCACAAAACAGTGGGATTCGTGTCGAAGCGATTGACACGACTGGTGAAAAGAAGTTGTATTACGGGACCATAAAGGAAATATGGGAACTCGACTACGGCCTGAACATCCAGATCCCTGTGCTCCGTTGTGAATGGGTGAAAGACACAACAAGGGTTTCCGTGGACGACTACGGGCTAACGATAGTCGATCACAGTAAAACCGGCCACAAGGATGATCCTTGGGTTTTAGCAGAGCGTGTGGCTCAAGTTTTTTATGTGAAGGACCCTTCGGATGAAAGGATGGATATTGTCGTATTCGGAAAGCAACAGATTGTCGACATTGACCACATCGAAGACCCCGCTGATTACAACCAATTCGACGATGTACCATTATTTACTGATCTTCCTATGCGAATTAAGAAGGTTGAGCGAACCATCGACGAAGCTAATATGTCGTACGTTCGATCAGATGGTGTTGCAAAGATAATTAAGCCCTAGTTCTTTTGCAACCTTTAGTTGTCATGGTGTTCTAAATTTACCGGGATGAATTAAAGTGGCCCTTCTTTTGTACTCATTAGCATGTAACATTTGGTAATGAGTTTATTTATTGCCAAAATATATGAAATTTTAGTTCTACCAATTTATTGGAAAAAATTGTCTGTAATAAAAAATTTTAGTTGTACCAATGAAATTTTAGTTTATTTAGATGAAAAAAATGTGTAACTTATTATATGTAATAAAATAAAAAATTATTTTCGCATGCGGGCCTTTAAGCAGGCCGCATGGAAAGATAATTTTCGCATGCGGCCGTCCTAACTGGCCACATGGCGAAGTTCATTTTCGCATGCTGCCGTCTAAGCCGACTGCATGGAAAGATCATTTTTTCCATGCGGTCGGCTAAGCCGGCCGCATGGAAAGATCATTTTTCCATACAGCCGCTTAAGCCGCATGGATAAATAAAATTCTTTATGTTTGAATAAATTTATAAATAAAGTTTGTGATAAATTTATAAATAAAGTTCTTTATGTATTGGGCCAAAGGCTGCAATTTACTCGGTAAAATAAGATACGGCTCTAGTATAAATTTTGGGACTATATGAAATATAGACAATTTTGGGACTATAGTACAAATTTTGGGACTATGGAGTCATAGGGCTAGTAATGAAATCAAATTTAAAATCAGCTTTTGGTCTGCAAGCATGAACTGAGTCCTTCCTTTTTGAAATTTTTGAAAGTCATCTCTTGATCTGATCTGAAATTTGAAATCTGAAAGTCCTGCCTATCTATGCATATAAGTTCAGAAACTGTTGTAGATTGTTCTGAAAATGGATGGGTTTTCAATTTCAGTAAAATGGATATAGTATAAATTTGGTTTTCAATTTTTGACATTTTCCAGAACGATGGCTGTAGTATAAATTCTCTGAAATGGATATTTTCAATTCTCTTAAATGGCTGTAGCACTGAAATCTGAATACTAGCACTTGTTCTGAATTGTTATGAAAATGGTTGTAGTATAAATGCATTTCTATGAGCAACAAGGATGTGAATTCTGAAATCTTGTCTTGTATAATTTTTGTTGGCCATAAGGCCCATATAGCCTTTGTATAAATTTTGTCTAAAATCTGAAATTTGAAATCTGAAATCTGAGACTACTGAATTTTTGAAGGGAAGTACTATACTGAATTTTGAAGGGAAGTACTGTACTGAATTTTGAAGTACGATACTGATATATGCTGCCTATATATGGATCAATATTTGGGATTAATACAGTACTACTGAATTTTGAAGGGAAGTCCTGTACTGAATCAGCACTTTTCAGTACTCCATCTAAAAATATTTGGGATTGATACAGTACTACATTAACCAAATATTTAAATATCAGCACTACATAAACCAAATATTTGGGATGTTGGGATGGATATATTATACTATAAGTTCAGGGAGCACATAACAACGTTGAGCCATATATATATATATATATATATATATATATATATATATATATATATATATATATATGATATGTTAACTTTAATTTTCTAAGGCACGTATAAACGATAATGTCTTGAGGAATTAATCCTTAAAAGGGTTTTTAAGAATAATACTCCATCCGTTTTATATTATAATTCATTTTAATGTACTCATTTTTCTTACGTCAATGTGGAAGATGTCGAACGACAAGGTTTCATCGAACGCACCAGTAGCGCCTAAAGAAGGCAAAGCTCCTCAAATTTCCGGTAGCAACAATCAAGCTGACGCTTCTAGTGAAGAAACGTGGCGCACACCGAGTGACCGGATGGAAATAACACAAGTCGCCCCTCGTGATGATGATCCGGACTACATACCTATCGAACAGGCCGTAAGTGCTGAACATCGTTAGCCATATATTATTTCCTACCTAAATACCAAATCCGTCTAATGGCATAGAGAGTTACTTAAATTGTGCAGATGGTAGTCCGACGCCGCTCGAAACGTGAAGCCGCGAGGACTCGCAGAGCGGAAGAAGTTGAAATGGACACTGCTACGTCTGCCCTGGATCGTACGGATACATCTGCGAGTGCAGGCGGAAGTGGGAAAAGAAGACGTGGTGAGAGAAGCAAGAACAAATTACCAAAGGAAATCTACAACGTGATTGCTCTCGATCAGGATGGGAAGCCCGTCGAGCCACCAATTGTGAGGTCCAGGTTCAGCAACACCTGTGGCACTCTAGTCAGGACACGTTGTCCAATCAATGTCAAGTTGTGGAAAAAGGTGGACGATAACATCAAGACACTCCCCTGAAATGATTTGCAGAAGTATTTCGTGTACCCTCCTGTAGCGGAGGTCAGAGGCAGAGAGTACGCATTGAAAAAGATGGGAGATCGATGGCGACAGTGGAAGTCCGATCTAAATCGGGATTACGTTCAGAAGAATCTTCCCACATTCAACGACTATGGACATATATCGCAGGCTGACTGGGATACGTTCGTTGCGGATCATACCACAGCTGAAGCATTGGCATTGAGGAAAAAAATGTCAGATTTGGCGAAGAAGAACAAATATCCCCATCGATTGGGGTCGAGCGGATACGCTGGGCACGTCGATCAATGGCGAGAAACCGAGCAAAAGTTTGTAGCCGCTGGCAAACCTTTGCTGGTAGACCCCATGGTGGAACGAAGCAAGAACTGGGTTTGGGCGCGTAGTACAGGTCAAGTCTCAGAGGAGGGAGATATACTATTCGAGACTCCAGACATAGAACAGGTGACATCTAATTTGCAGAAGATCGCCGAGAAAGAAAGAGCAGGACAGTTCGTCCCACGGAGGGAGAATGACCAACTTACTGCAGCGTTGGGGACCGCCGAACACTCTGGACGTGTAAGGGGTTTGTCCTCAAAGACGAGTTGGAGGATAGGGTTCCCACAGGACGCTTCAAGTTATAAGAAGAAAGACAAATACAAAGAGCAACTATTAGACAAAATCTATGCGCAAGTGAAGGAACACTTCTACTCGTTGGCAGCTGAAAACCCCACAGCCTTTCCAAGGCTATTCCCTGAGAGCCAGCAAACCATTCAATCTCCACAGCAAACAACTCAAGTACGTAGCAGTGCAAGCTCAGTGGACACAACTCCTTGCGCTGTGGATGGTATGACTGAACCAACTCTGTGCTCACTCGTAGTACCTATTGGCCGCGCTAGAAAGACTAAAGAGATTGCAACGGGTTTAGCGATACCCGGGCGTCAATTCCACAACACGGCAATCCCTGAGGATTATGCAAGGGTACAAGTCGCTAAGGTACATAGCGAGTACACTTCTATGGAACTAGACATCCCTGCACCGGAGGGGATTGAACTTCTCGGTGATGCAGTAAATCAGTTTATATTGTGGCATCGTCGAGACATAATCCTGACAGCTGCTGCTCCAGCACCAACATCTTACACTCCATCCTCATCGCAAGCAAAGACAGCTACCGCTCCAGCACCACCGTCGCCTCCGGGACCACCTTCCCCTCCAGATCCAGCGTCATCACCACCGATTAGGTCCCCGCCTCGCCTACCTACTCCACCACCCTCCCCAACTCAAGAGCCAGCTACACCAACTCCCCCCTCTCCGTGAACAATTCAACCCTCTCCACCCACACCCCAATCTGTTCTGGTGGAACAAGTGCCCATACCTGAAGGAACTAAATCCGGACCGAAGTCTAATCCCTTGGAACCTCGTCATCTAATTCCAAAGTTGATATCAACATACGACCCAAAGGAGATTGACAAGGATAAGGAGAAGTTCATGTTTTCAGCTTTCAGGAATTCTGATAAGTCAAAAGAACTTGCTCACGTCATGTCAGACTGTCAGAAGTCAGTGCTAAGAGCGCAAGATGAAGTGCAATCTTGGGTATCTGCAGATGTGCCTGAAAATTACGAATATGGCAAGTCATTCTTACCAACTTATCTTCTGAACAACCTACCCTGGGAAATGAGGGTAATGCATGAATGGTACATCAAGGCAGCTAGGAAGGGTCTCGGTTTCATAAGCGTCGCCGTCCCGAAAGGCGCTTTCATGAGTGGTCCTAATGGGATATTCTTTATCTCTTTCCGGGACCTGTACGTCATCTACAAGCTAGATAAAATGGACGTGAATCTCGTTGCCGCGTTCTGCCTGTAAGTCTGAACTCTTATATATTACACGTATCATTCCAAACAAAAAAATCATATCTCATTACTTCAATTTACATTGTATAGGATGCAATTCCACGAAGCTGATAGAACTAGATCACCGGTTGGATACATCGATCCAACAAGGATATGCAAAACGCAACACACCGTACAGATGAGAGCCGACTGCCCGGAATTGGTTGACAAGACCCCTGAAGAAAAGGAAGAATATATCAAAAAATTGCACAAGACCAAGAAGCTAGAGGTAGCAACATACTTGGCAATAGCAATGTTGGCGCACGCCGACAAAAATATCTTAATGGTCCCCTACGTATTGAAGTAAGCTTTCTCTTCTATGTGTTAAATTAATTTATCATTTTTGGAATTCTCTGTCTCTAATTAGTCTTTCTTAATTGCAGCAACCACTACATATTATTCCTCGTATATCCAAAAGACCAATTGATTATTGTTGGACCCCGCACACTATGACAAGGAGACGTTTATGGAATTCCTCACTATTTTAAATTTGTAAGTGATAAACATTTCAATAGACATTTTTTGCGACTTCCAATGTTCTAAGTACTGAAGAAACAATTGTTTTGTTCAAACAGAGCACACAAGTACTACCGCAAAAGAGGTGGACCAGTACATAATCCGGCCAAGAAGAAGTTATCCGTCAAGACTGGCTGGCCGGTACGAACATATATATGCCAATACAACAAACTATCGTACAGTAATTCCTGAATTATGTCTAATAATTGGTCCCTTGTAATTATATCGCAGTGTTACAAATAACCAGCGGGAACCAACTTGTACGGATATTACGTGTGTGAGATGCTCAGAGTCAACGGGAGGTACCAAACAACCAGTGACCGAGTAAGTCAGCATATTTTTCTTTACAAAGAAACCCAACTAGAACACACATTTCACTTAGTAACCTTTTATTGACTTTTCTGTGCACAGATCCCAGAAATCCTTTATATTGCACAACGATTCAACGACAGGACTATCTGGATCGTGTGCGCTGACCTTTGCCGATTCATCCGTCGTGATGTCTGCAACGCAAGAGGTCTCTTCTACGACAACCAGAGTGAACTCGCATTGGAAGACAAATTTCAGCCTTTCAGAGAGTGGGAGAAAAAACATATGCAATGACATGTATACTACTTATATATGTGATGAAACAATTGTGACATTTGTAATATATGCTTCGTATGTAAACAACGTTTGAATTTATGGTTATGTATTTGATATTTGTTACAGTAATAACATCAATCCAACTATCTCATATGCTTACTATTCGAGAATACGATAATAAATCATACAAAATATAACATTAAATATGATAAAATATTAATTTTGCTTTTGAAAAATTTATTTTCCCAAGCGGTCCACTTACAAAGACCGCATGTGAAGATCTATCTTTGCATGCGGCTGCTTAAATAGGCCGCATGCGAAAATCGATTTTCGCATGCGGCCGTCTCAAGTGACCGCATGCGAAGATCGATCTTCACATGCGGCTGGGCCGGCCGCATGCGTAAATGGTGATCTTCGTAGACCATTTCGCGCATACGGGCCGGCTAACCGCATGCGAAGATCGATTTTGTTCGTCTGCAAAAACCATTTTTATAGTAGTAGTGGAAGCTGTTGGGGCGCGACAGCGGCTCGACGCCCAGGCCGATGTGGATGTCGTGCGGGCTGAGGATGGATGAAGCGCAGCCGACGGAGCCGGACACGGCACATTGCACGGTGTTGGCTTTTGCAGAATTGGTTCTCTCAACCCTTGTTCGGATAACAGAAGATCTTTTACAGTGGTCAAAGGGAAATTAAACTAAAAAATCTCTGCCGATCTATAAAGGGATCGCCAAAGGGATTTCCTCTGGTTCATGAGAATACCGCAGGTGTTACAATTAGTTAGCGTAGTTACATGATTTCAACAGCACTCTTTCTTGTATCAGACAGTAATTGCATTGATAATTACTTCAGCTTGGTCGGAATAATTAGTAAGGCAGCTTCAAAAAAAGATTTAGTTGTGCACGCTATTTTTCTGTTATGTATTAATTAAGGGTAATTTTATTATTCTTGAGAAGGTACGTGAAGTTATCATATTTTTTAGTGTAAAATTTGATATCTGTATGTACTAAATATTTCTAGGTACCAAAAAAATTAGTATAAAACTTAGGTACCTCGAGGTATTTTATAAAGTACTGTAAAATTCCTCGTTAATTAAACCATAATTTATACGAAAGACAAAACATGTAACACCGATCGTGCCGAATATCTTCAACACTCCCTGCAAAAATAAACAAGAAGAAATGTAGCATGCATGACAAGATAACGGGCAGATATCATGTGTTGTGATGTATCTAGAATATGAGTGGTCCAACTTTTATATATAATATATATATATATATATATATATTATATATATATATATATATATATATATATATATATATATATATATATATATATATATAATACTTTGAATATAACCTAAATTGTGTATCTTAATTTTTATCTATTATAAAAATTAAACTTGATTCTGTACTATCGTTTGTTTCGTCCGTCACTTCCCGAGCGAGTCCCGATCGAATTTGTCCATCGCTCCCGATCATTTGTTTTTGTCGTCTGTTTCATCCACCCACTTGCGTTTTTCCCATGTCATTGGTTGTCAAATCCTTGTTCGTTTCTGTTCCGCTTCGCTGAAAACAAAAATCGGACAGGAGTTAGGAGATGTGACTTACGAAGAGTTCGAGCCCTCGAAGGACATGCGCCCATTGGCCTTGTGGTTGTTGAGTTTCTTTCTCGATTTATCTAATAACTTGCTTCGTTCACAAGTTGATTGGAGGTCTTGATCTAGATGATCACAACCTGTGCGAGCTCATCTCCACCACTGGCCCACTGCCCGTATGCTAGCGCAGTAGTCTGACGATCTCCCTAGCGTTTCAAGGCAGGGATGTTGGCGCCGAGTGCAACGCCGCCGATCTAGCTTGCCCAAAAGTCATCTCCGTGACCAAACTAGCGTGGAGCCATGGACGCGTATGTTGCTGATTTGTTCAGATCAAGCTTGCCAGACTTGGTGAAGATGCAAAACGGAGGCCACCGTGGCCGCGCGCCTTGACGTCGTCGACACCACCATCATTGAGGCAAACACCACTGTCGCCAGGAGAGAAAGGACGACATGTGAATGTGATGTGATAAGCGGAGAGAGGACAGAACGGGTTTTTTTTTGGCTGGAACGCGCATATCGGCTCCACGTATCTGTCTGGAAGCGATGAGCCTCATCGACGGTGGGCTAGCTCTTTGTTTTCCATGTCGGGGAGGCTCTTTTTTCCTCTTTTCGGCCGGAGTTCTCTTACTGTCAGTTAATTCTCATTAGGGATTGTTTTGATCTCTAATCTGTTCTAAAACTAGACTTTATATCAAACAAAAGTAAAGCCCAATGATCTAAAATTCTGTTTAAATCACATTACAGTTTATTCACTATATACTTACCCATGTTTTTTTATGAGATCTGAACTGAGTTTTAGATTATCCGGCTCTAAAAATTGTTTATTAAACTAATTTGGGGTTAAGAAGACAGTATATTCTCTCCCCTTGTTAAGATTGAGATGGTTGCAAATTTCATGAACCGTATAAGCCATATGGATCTTGATCTTGATCAAAACGTATAGAGCAAGTACAGGTCAATCAAGACATTAATCGTTTTGTTACAGATTTGCTATTTCACTTACGACAGATTTTTGGGTTTCTATCTTATAATTTTTCATCCGTATGATCTTGCATAAAATTCGTGTTCCGGTATATCGTACATAGCATTTACACTCAGTTACAATACAATTACATTTACTAACATAGCACTTAAGTTATAGTGCATCAATTTACAACAGATTTTTTTCTCTAGATTTATGATTTTTGACATATTTATTTTTTTGTTTTGTTATTTTATTTTAAACGGGCTATATTTATTAATTAAAAATTATGTAAGATTCAAAACTAAATTATGTCAAAGAGTAATGGGTAGTCCCTCATCATTACATAATGATGGTTGCCTGGTGTGCAGAGTTAGCATACGTAACTACTGTATTTGTTTGTAGAAGACCAAGGTTGACCTAGACCATATAACCGTACAGGTACGAATATATAGATTCATCGTAACCTATCCACGTTAGTTGTGTACACGCACAACATATTACTATACGAAAACTGTACTTCGTAATTAAAAATACTAAAGAACATATATGAACAATGATAATTTCCATTACAACTCATCGACCAATATATATATATATATATATATATATATATATCTCGTGGATACTCAATCTCATCATAAATATTTGACATTTAAAATTTCAGCATTTCAAAAAAAAATTAAAAATTTCAATCATCAATTTTATATTAGAATAATTTTATAAAATCTAACGAGTTACTTTTTGAGTCAAATATATGTTTACTCAATTCTTTTGTTTTCTAAAATCATTTAAAAAATTATTGGTGGTCGGAATTTTAAAAGTTTAACCAAATTTTATTTCAAACATTATTTTTTTTAGATCAGAGGTAATAGTTTTGTTCAGTTATTTTAAAATGGTTTTTACCCATTGCAACGCACGGGTATTATTGCTAGTATATTAATAAAAGAGTTATTTTTTATTTTTTCAAAAAAAATTTTGGCCAACACAACAATCACGTGTTCATATCTTAGCCATCATCAACTGATCGGACAACTTACGAAAGGACAGCTGGTTAAGACCAAACATTACATGCTCACTGGATAGATTTTACCCAAAGAAAAATAAGTACTCTCTTGCGTATGAATTTTGAACTAGCACCTGGTCAAACTATTGGCAGGAGTACCGAGTACTGTTATCTTAAATATTGTGATTGATTACGTGAAAATCAATTTTAGTTACAACAGAAATCAGTGACAATAATGTACAAATGCACGAGAACACCTGACAATCTTTCTTCTTTTCTTTTCTTTTTTTGCGAGGAACTGAGAACTTACATAGTGACAATAATGATGACACTATACTTTTGACCAGTCGAGCATAATATATGGCAACAACGAGAGAAAATTTTAAAAAAACACACATAGAAAAGTGTATCCACCACTAATAACTTGATTGAAAATCAACTTAGTATTTACATATCCTTCACTCCACTTCTGACTTCTGAGAACTAAGATATAAAAAAGAAAAAGAAAAACTGCTGCTGCTTGCACTCCGCAGGTCGCTCACCCTGCTGTCCAGCAACTCTGCCAGCCTTCCGTTCAAAATAGAGGATTAACAATGGAGATAAAAGCATCTAACGTTCTAATACCCCAGTAGAACAAACGACACTTGAATGCCTTATGCTTCTTCATCAATATATTCGTCGTCGTCGTCGTCGTCTTCATCATCCACCCAAGAAGCCCCATAATCCTCGTCTTGAACAGCCTCTCCAGTGAACCAAGAAACAGCGTGTGGTATAATCTTGTCCCTGAGAGTAGATCTGGAAACATGGGCAAGCTAATTTATAACCAGATAATATATACAGGAAGTATGCTGTTTCATAAATAATTTGAAGAATTGTGTATTTCAGTATAATGTATTATGCATAATAACACAATAGTAATCGCTTCTCCTTTCCAAAAAAAACAAACAATTCTAATCGGTTAAGAATATAATGGAGCATAATAGCTTACGCAATGTCATAATCTCGTTCCATTTGGTTCTGCAATTGTTCAGCCTGTTAAGAAGGAGCAGCCAAAAAGGCCATAAGTTTGGGCATAATGTTTCAGGAATCAATGTGTATAGAATAATTACGTGTTCAACTTACGGTATTTTCGTCAATTTTTGCGTCATCATCTGGAACTTGAGGGGGGCTGAAGAAGTTAAAGAAGCTCTCACATTCTTCAGTCTTTGTTATAGGTTTAGTGCTCTCTGAACTCTTCTTTGTTAGCACCTCTTGTGTCAAACAATTTCCTGGATGCCATTCGATTTCAGTCCTAAAAAATAAAGCAGTCAGCGAATATTTCAAATAGGAAATGCAAGAGAGATTTTTTCATCCTAATAAAAACACAAATTTGCAGAAACAAAGTGATATATACCCAATTGCTTTCTCTAGGATGGGTTCATCATCTTCATCGATCATGTGGTATGTTTTAGTCAGCACTTGATTTTTAAAGAAGGGATTTGTATCGAAGAAGAATTCGAACTTAAAACCCTTTGGATCATCAATTCTGCACCATTTGATGTCCTTAGGGTCTGTTCGGCAGCGTAAGTTCCAAACGCGCACAGTAAACACGGAAAACGGAGCGGTCATTAGCGCGTGATTAATTAAGTATTAGCTAAAATTTTTTTCAAAAATGGATTAATTTGATTTTTTTAAGCAACTTTTGTATAGAAACTTTTTGCAAAAAAGTTCACCGTGTAGTAATTTGAAAGCGTGCGCGGGAGGAAAAACACTGTGCGGCACTGTGCGCGTTCCGAACGCATCTTTCCGAACAAAGCGACACTGTGCGCGTTCCGAACGCATCTTGCCGAACAAAGCCTTAAGGTACTTCAGAGCTTCCTCATCGCTCTCATGGATCTGGCAATGGAAAAGGAAAAAATATTCATTACAAGAATCATTGGCACTAAGCACACTGAACAAATAAATAAGCTCAACATTGATAACTTTGGAAAGTGGAAATTTACAAACTAGAAAAGCCTCTCACCTCCTCAGCAAGAATCTCATTGTTCTTCATTGCATTGAGCCAGAAATCTGGAACACCCTTTTCCTCTGCATGGAAGCATCGTTACAAGATTATAGAAAAAACGAAAAGGGTACCCAATCTACCAATAACCCCATAAGTGCCCAGAACACCTATAATATGAACAAGAATGATATATCACCTCTTTCTTCGGTCTCGCCCTCTACTTCAAGAACACCAGTCACAATTTCAGAACGCTGGAAATTTGCAAGCACAAAAAAGGTCACCAGAACAGCACATCATATTGAAAACTCAGAAACATAATTCAAGATATGTTTCTTAGAGAAGAGCTGCCTGTACACAAAACAGGCAACTCTTTTTGAATAGAAAAAGATAAGTGGGGTAAGGCCAGATTTCGTTACATTGCAACAAAAAGTATGTGCTATACCTTTGAGTACAATGGTCCATAAAGCTTCTGATATTTAGCTTCTAGAGCAGCTCTTTCCTCAAAGAACTTCGCTTCTAGTTCATCATGTCTGCTCTGAAACATTTAACATGTTTTACAAACTTTTAAGTATGTGGAATAAAGTTTGTAGCAAATATAACTCAATCAACTAAATAACATTAAAAGGATATAAGGTATAAAAAAATTTTCTTTACGAAATCAATGGATATCGCTGGCATACGAGCATACGAGCATAATTTGTACTTTCTTAGAGTATAGAAGCAACTAAGGATAAAGTATAAAGCATCTAATCCAACCGTTTTATACCCATGAACCAAAATATGCATAAGGAGGGCTCTGCAACAGAGGGAATTAAATTAACCATGTAAAAACTCATAGACTCAATCTCACGTTTCATTGAGAATGCGAGTCACACAAATACTAATTGTCACTATGTATGCCACGGTGAGTTTGCTTAATAAACAGTACGATGAACAAAAATATGCCGCGAACGTCACCGCCTCGAAGCTCTCTCTAGTCTTAGCAGTTCTATTATTTTTACCTGAATCTCCATGAGCACATCGACGCGCTTCCTGACCGTGGGCGTCAGGCTCTCGAGCACGTCAACATGTTGCTCCGCCAACGCCTGCAGCTTGTTCTGCACAGATGAGAGAAGCACATCGCCGAATCAACAAAACATCATTGCACGATCGCTCCAATTGAAACCCAGCAAAGCACACCGTAAAAAAAAAGCGATCATCACAGAGAGAGAGGAAGAGGTTTTACCTTCAGATTCTGCACGAGGTCGGCCTTGTCCTCCGCCGAGAGCTCTGCATCAGAAACCCGCCGCCGCAGACAGTAAGCCGTAAACCCAATCAAGGAATCACCCAAAAAAACAGCAAGGGCGACAAAAAGCGAAGCATGGGAGAGGCGAGTTCTCAGTTTCTCACCGATCCCGCTCATGGCTGCTGCGGTGGGAGATGGCGGTGATGATGCTCTCCGGCAGGACGGGAGGCGGCGAATTTTCGAGCGAGGAGAGTTTGGGCTTCGGATTAGGCGGCGAATTTTCGAGCGAGGAGAGTTTGGGCTCCTCAGCTTTCCTTTTTTCTCGCTATTTTTTCGCGGGAGTGGGCCGGTTTCTTCCAAAATTCAGCGAGGCTGTTGCTCGCAAAGGCAAGAGTTGCCATGCCAGCCGGTCCGGTATCGTATCCGCGTCTCCCGTTGCGTGCTTTTTGTTGTGTCGCGTTAGAGCATCTCTAACAATTTGCTAAAAGCACTTGGCATTCTAGGATTTTTGCTAAAACCACAAAAAACAGCCTCCAACAAGTTGGCAAAACTACTTGACATTTTTGTGAGCTTGGCAAAATTCTCCCTTCACTTGCCAAATATGCCAAGTCCTCCATCGCTTGGCATCACGTGTATCCCAATTTGCCAACTTGTTGGAGGCTCAATTTTGTGATTTTGGCAAAAATCTTAGGATGCCAAGTTCTTTTGCCAAGCCCAAATAGCAAACTGTTGGAGAATGCCTCTTTTTTCACTTGACAAATTATTTTAGGAGTTGGCAAAACACAAAATTTGCCAAATTGTTGGAGATGCTCTTAGGTGGGAGCAGGAGGTGTTCTGGCTTTATGATTGGTCTAGCTCATTATTTGCTGGGCGATCCACACACACGTGACAAGTTGTACCTTACGAGCTCTCACGATGACCGGCCGGCGATTTCACCGCACCGTGTGGGCGTGAACTAGTGACGCGGTCGGTTGTCCGATGGAACATGGTGCAGCAAACGCCTTCGTTTTGCCTACGAATCGACAGATTAACAGAACGGGAGATGACAATGGATAGAAACCCTAATAAGAACAAGGAGAACCCACCGTTCGCAGGATGCAACCAACTAGATCTAGGACCACCAAAACAGAGGACATCATAACATGTTGCACATTGTGGCGTAGGTAACGTGTTTTCTTTCAAGTTTAAGAGAAGGTGTGATTTATTCCATGATAATCATGAGAATGAATCATTTCAGTAAGTTCTTGGTTCGTTCCGTAATTCATCACTAGATTCGGTGCCAATGTTCTTTAAAACAGTCAGCACACTAGATCCTTCATGAAGTATACAGCAAATACAAACCATCCAATCAAGAGAGAAGAGAAGGCTGCCATCCCTATTAGGAAAGGCCAGCCAGCCATTAAAATGCCAACGCATGTCACAGTTAGAAAAGGAAAGAATGAACGAACAACAGACATTTTATCCACCCATTGGCCATGCAACCAAACAAGAGCAGCCACATTCAACACATTCCACTTCACGGAGCCATTGTAGGCAAGCCGATTCAAGCAGTTTGCCACAAATGAGTAGCAATTGCAGGTGAACAGATTGTAGAACTTGTGCTCGAAACGTCTCATGCCCAGTTGCAGAGCGTCGTCCCAGGAAATCGCCGTTCCTGCTTCTGCATGCTTGTAGGACCGCTCACATACATGTGCCGCGAGATTAACAGGAAAGCAACACTAGTCAAGAGAAAAAAAGAACATACTGCGTGTCAAGAAAAACTTACCTATTTGAAAGGAAACTACTAAGTTTTTTTAATGAAATGACAATTGACAAGAAGTTTAATTATGGATTAAGACGATACAAAACATCATATGCAACTTCAGCACATAATTGACGTTTTTGACAAATTATTTATAAATAACACATTAACACTGGTATCATTAAATAAACATTGGAATTGATCAACAGATTTTCATGAGCAAACACTAGTAATATTCAGCCTTTGCCCAATTGCCCTTGTTCTAGCCGTCTACTGTCATGATCAGTCTGTGATAGCTGGCTCTGGCTGAAGCCCCAGGTTCAGTGTCCCCAACTCATTATTTTTATTTTCTTTCACTTTTTTCTCAAACATGGAAATTTCAAAATATGTTTTATCATTACTTAAATAGCCCACTGTTTAAAGAATTCTATATTTAGGAATTAGCTTGGAAAATGTTATCTCTTTAAAGAACAGTAAGATCATGAAAAATTGTTTCATGCAACTTAAGTAGAGAGGAAGGAAGTTCGGATTGTTTTCTTGCAACACAAATCATTTTGAAGCTATTGACACACAAAGTAAATGTAAAAATAACATACTAGTAGTGTTTTTTTTTCTAAGTCAACAAGGATTTATACCAGTTTCATGGATCCTATAGCTATGAGGGTCGCCATTTTGGATGAATAAACTACTATCAAGTAGGTTGAATTATGTGCGCACCAAATGAAGAAATGAAAAATATCCGAATCATGCATACCTTCTTTCTGTCAAGCTGGAGATATCTCGCAATAGAACCATATGCAAAATTATCCATGCTCACCAGATTTGAACCAGCAAAATCCAAGACAGTCCCATCCTCCTGACAGATTCCAGCATGCCCTATGTAAGGAGCAAGCCACGAGACAATAGGAAGAGGAGTCCAAACAATGCAACATGGAAATCTTGCTCTCTTAGGATCTATCTCGCCAACTGGCCACAACTCCTGCAGTGAATTGCTGGAACTAGTATCTTCATCATCAAAAGCTGCTCCAGCATCCATTGAGGAAATTTTGTGTGGTGGCATTAATGTTACTTGTACTTAAACAAAATCAGATTTGACTAGCTTCCATCGCATGATCTTCGCATTCACTGAAATTAATGACTAAAAATTTAGGCCCCCATACTTCAGGACAAAAAAGAATAGATGAAGACTCAATCATATATCCAGTTTGGTACCTCTGTTATGACAAATACACAAACAAAATGTCATATGTCACAATAAAATCTAATAAAAGATGTTGAATGAAAGGAGCCTAATATTCAACATCTTTTAAAACTCTGTTTCTTCTAATATATTGATGTGCAATCCTTTTGCGCGTTCGCGAAAGAAAAATGTGTTGAATATGGAAAAAGAGATGAGAGCAAACAATTTTTTGAATAGAACAAACTTTGTCAACTCCCTTTGCAAATTCTCCTCAGATCAAATCATTAGCTATGCGGCCATTCATTACAAACGTTAGTCCTTCCCCAGTTCATCATCTTTCAAACTCCTAATCCCTTTTTGGCTAGTAAAATTATTGTAGTATCTCAATTCTCAAGAAGCACATCAATGCATAAAAATGAAAAAAGAAGCAGCTACAAGGGCCGTGATTAGCACCAAATGACAGTTTTAGACTTTATACTACCCCAAATAGTATACTACTTCAACAAAGATCATCAAGAATACATGATCAAATGGGCATGAAACGGCAAATGATGAGTGATTAGTGCACTCGGTGACATCATCTTCCGAGCTCAGCTCACGCGAGGGGCAGAGTTGCCGCCACGGCGAGTACCTTTATTAGCCATTACAAAATTTGTTTGCACCCGACCGCACAAACTAGTACGCATATGTCGATTCGAACAAAAGTACTACTCCTATACATTCCGAATCAATTATTCGATTTGCTTCGATACCACATAACCACATATATGTAATAGTTCATCCTCGCTGGGGGCAAACACAAACACAAGGGAAAATCGAACCGTAAACTAGCCCCAAAAATCCTCCGTCCTTCCCCAACACTGCCCCAGCCAGCACAGCCACGAACCAACCGAACCTAACAGAGCAGAGATCGGGACGGGGGGCAGCTCACCGCGGTAGCTGGTGCGACGGGAAGAGGGAGGCGGCCCCCGCGATCCAGAGAGGAGGGGGGGGAGAGACTCGCGGGTGAGCTCTTGCGGCCGCCGCGTTAATCACTTCGCTTCTGGCTTCGGAGACGGGGAGGCGCGGCTATAGAGGAGGGGAGAGGTGGAAAAGGTGCATGCACCTGCAGCTGCAGCCGCTAGCTGGACGTGATGGGCGGCGCAAATGGTAAGCGCACACGCCGGATTGCGGACTGTTTCTTGCTGCAACGGCGCTGCTGCTGGAAGAGTTGGTTCCACCCAGCTTGGCAGTTCTAAAAAAAAATCCCAGCTTGTCAAAGGGGGCTCCATGTGTCAGTGATAGGCTCGTTCGTTGCCGTGGCGGGAGATCCGGCCGTCCGTTCGTTCGCGCGGCGGTGGAGATGAACGGCCACGCAGAGAGCTTGAGGCTGGAGCTGCTTATTTGCTTTATCCAATCCAATGGTTGAGTTCTCAAAAAAAAAATCCAAAGGTAGGGACGGCTGATCGGTGTTCTACTGTTCTTTAAATTGTGTCCAGAATTTTCAGAGGATAAACCTTTCCTTGATTTGAAGTGCATAGTAATGAACTGATGATCATGCTGGAATTGGTTTCTATTCCTTAAAAATTGAGAGTGATCTTGCTGGAATTGTTTAGAGAAAAAATCGTGACCTTCGATGAATTGGCCAATGGGGGCTACACGTAATAGCAACACGTCCATCTAACAAAATGAACCACTGCGGATATGTCGCTGTCAGATTTGCACAATGTGAATGTATCATGGAATGAATAAATATAATGATCATACACATGTCGACTTTTATAACAGACTTCGGAGAGTGTTGAAATTGACCTCTCCGCTAACAGCTTGCCTACTGATCTACTAAACTGGAGACTGAGCAGTGAGCACCCTGGTTGGTGATACATCCAAATCCGATGCATTCTTCAATCTCTCTTTTGTTAAGAGTACCACATGATTTTGCAGAGCTGTGTCTTTTTTCCCACCCGACTCCCTATCATCTTATATTGCTGAACCACCAAAGTGTGTCACCTTATTTCCCCCTAGTCTTCAACTTGTGTATGGAAAACGAAGCTGGGAAACGCCGCTGTAGTGTCCCTGCCAGGCAAAACTAAATTAGAATGCTCTTCTTTATACCATGGCGATGTATCATTGGCTATTTTGTCATAGTGCAAGGCAAACCATATTGCATGAAATAAGATAAGTTGATAAAAAAGCAGGAAGCAAAAACAGTATCATACTTCAGGGTAGGCAAGGTCATCTTCTTTATAACAGACGGGTGCTTCAGTACAAATGCTTTCCACTCCTCTTTGCTAATCCTGTTATCCTTGTCAGTGTCAGCATCCTCAAATGTCTGCAGAATAACTCAATTAGAGATTCCTAGTGCTAGGTGAATAAACAAAAAAGGGCTCAAGGAGAAGAAAATGCTAATACCTTGTCTAGTATGGCTTCCACAAGATCATCAGACAGCTGCACCGCTGACTCCAATAAAGTAGCAACAACCATTTGCTTTACCTGAACGCGAAAAAAAAAGAGGAGTTTGTGGTTAGTTTTAACTTCACACTGGAAGCAGGCTGCAGAGCTGGCTTTTCTACATTTCAGAATTCCTTACATTTAAGAGTAAAGACTAATTATGATTTATTTCATGTCGTGACTTTATCTAGTTTGCTCATCAAGTTTCACAAGGAAACTACAACAATTACAAGCTGATAGCGTGGTTCCTGAAGATGACAAAAACTGCCACCAATTTCAGTAATTCGTGATAAGGTTCACTATGAAACTCGAAGGATTCCAATTATTTAGAAATGATGCGAACAGAAATGATCAGCCTCGAAGCTGGGGGATAGAAAGACTGACACTGGGGAAAGTGTTTTCATCCCTCGAGGGGATATCCCCTCATTTCTTGCATGTCATCCAAATAGTTATAAAAAATTTTGAAAAAAATTGACAAGATAGATTAATATGAAATATATCACTTCACAAACATGCAAGTTCAAATTCAATTTATAAAAGTTGTAACAAAAATAACAAATATAACTGCAAATACACATTAACTATTTTCAGTTTAATTTGTTCTTTTTGTTACAACTTGTAGAAGTTGAATTTAGCCTTATATGTTTGTGGAGTGATATATTTCATACTAATCTACATTATCATTTTTTTTAAATTTTTTAATGACTATTTAGGTGACATGTAAGAAACAATAGGATGTCCCCTTGAGGGATGAAAATCCAATTCCCTGACACTGATATGGCAAAGTCTTGAGTACCAAAAGTTCTCACACAGTACACTTGGTACAAGATTAATCAATGGTTTAATATATCTGTTCAAAAGTCAAACTGATGTATTAGCAAAACAATAGAGCATACCTCTTCACGTTCAATGAAACCGGTTTGCCTCAAATCATATAATCTGAATGAAACTGAAAGAAGCACAAAACCACCCAAAAGAATTAATGGTTGATATATAATTCAACTTATGAAGAAGTTCTTAATGATCACCAAGCGGAACCACACTTACAATCAATTTTGTCTTCAAGAGGAGCATTTGGATGAAATACACTTATTGTGTGGATAAACTCTTCAAATTCAATAACAGAATTTTTCTTTTCATCAAACAGATCAAAAACCTAAAATAGAGAAGAAAAGCTAACTCAAATGGTAGCAAAGAAAAATTCAGAAATTGAATTTGTTTTAATCATAACATGTAACCAGAGCTTGTGTCTTGACATTACCACAAAGCATTGCCTAACAAATAATAGGTAACAAGAACAATGGGTTTGAATTAGGATCTTTACTTTGCAAGGAACACCATTCCCTATTTAATTTTTTGCATCATATGTAGAGCTTAAAGTATGCGTAATGTGTTCAAAGCAAGTAAAATGATACCCTTCTTAGCAAGAGCAAAACCCTAGATCTCATGAAAGAATCTCAATAAAGCATTTGATACAGATAAAACTATGAGAGTCAATGTCAATTAGTTGGTCATCCTAGGAAACTCAAAACAAAACAACTCTTAAAATGCTTCAGTAGACAAATGCCCAAATGGGTAAAAAGGGCGGGTATTTGAGTGGAGAGGAGTTCGAGAACAAGCCTTTTCACTTACTCTATCTAGAAAAAGGTTCTTTCCAGCCGGTGTTCTGAACAAGGCTAACTGCAGCTCTTCCTGAAAAAACAAATAAAAGCATTCACAGTTGGTGACCAAAAAAAGGTAACACTAACATTTTTCACTGTAAAATCTTCACCTGGAAGATATCATCCAGTTACAAGCGTACAATTATAGAACTTCTATTGGGGCTAGTTGCGGCATATCTTTCAAGGATTGATTATCTCTGATGTCTACATTTCTACTCTCCATGTAAACATTATGGTCAATTTTACCTTTTATGCTCTCTGTAAAGTAATAATCAGTAAGTCCTTTTCAACATGCATGAGCGCACCACACTTGACTACTGGATTGTAACCTGGTCAACCCGTCCTAATTGGTTCAGAAGACCTGTTGATTTAATTGTTCCTTGTTGAATAGCTAAAAATGAAGAATTCCGGTGTCCTTTTCCTTTTTGCAAGTAGAAGGATTACAGAGTTTAGTAAACCCAAATCTACTAGCATCGTAACCATAGTTCCAATTCTGCAGTATGGATCGACCAAACTGAACCAATTGGCTAAAAAGAATCGAAGGAGTACACGTCTCACCAAATGTGCCGTAAAAGAAGAAGAGCTTAAAATTAACCTTATGGATCAGGCCGTCATCGACGATGGAGCAGCTGATCTTCTTGTAGAGCTCGTACAGTGCCTCCACCTCGTTCACCGAGACTGCCGGCGATCACAACCCAATACCATTTAAGGCTACGGATGAAAACGCAGAAGCTGAACAGGGGTGGGCCGCTCTGTACTTACAGCAGTGGGACTCGTCGGCGAGGTCGGCGAGCTCACGGAAGGTGAGGCGGCCACCGGCCCGGCGGCGCGCGAGGGCGGCGAGGGTAGCGGGAAGTAGCCCGGGCGGGCGCTTCTGGAAGCATTGCGCGGCCGCGAACACGACCGCGTCCACCAGGGCGAGCACCGGAATCAGCGCCGTGCACGCGAGCTCCCCCAGCGTCAGAGAGCTCCTCGAATCCTACCAAATCCGCAATTCCGCAGACGACGACGATCAGATCAGAACGAGCACGAGACCCACAAAAGGGGAAAACAAAAGACCCAGATGAAATGCGGTGGCGAGCCGCGGGGGCGCGCTATTACGACTTACGAGAGAGTTGGACGAGCGGGAGGAGTCCATCGGCCGTGCCGCCGGCGGCGAACCATCGAGTGGCGGGGGGCCGCCCNCTGCCTCCTCGGGGTACGTCCTTGCAGCTCGCGGCGGCGCGGCGGGCGCCGCAATGCCGTCGAAGTGGGGAATTGCCGAATTGGCGGGTTTGTGCCTTTGGGGTGTCCGTGAAATTGCTGTGGATGGATCAAGTTCTGCCAGATGCGTGAGTGGTTTCGATACGATTTGCCGCTTGGCGTCGTCATCCAATCAATCATTCACAAATCCACCGTGGCAACACACCCTCGCTGCAAAATGATTGGCTCACCGGTTTTAGTTTGATTCTTTGGTCTACGCGTGATCTTCGACTCCTTCCACACCTGCTTAATAAGAGAATCTACATCACCGAATCCCGTTGTGTAACGAGATGATTAATTAATAAAATAAATTAGATACCGTCCAAATTAGGATCCCCTACACAAGAGTGATGAGTTTTATGTTTAGCCACTCAATCAACCAATTAGGATCCACATGTTCACACGTCTACTGATTACTGGGAGTACTTTATTTGTGCTGCATGGATAATGTTAAAGTTGTACTAGAGCCTAAAACTATCCAGCATGCTACACGTCATGATTGATGGCCCACACTCATGTCTATGTTTTTAGGCCACACGTGAACCAGTCTATCTAGGCTGCTAGCATGATTACATTAGGACCATTTGTTTTCTAATTCTATTTTAATCATATGTATTAAGATGAAACACTTAGCTACCAAAGTTTTTATTCTACGTGTACAGTTATCTCAACACTATTATGATATCCAAACATTTGTAAATTTGATACTGGTACTATATGATACCTTTGGTGTCAATGATGATACTCTTACATGTACCGATGATGATACTTTCATAGGTACGTGATGATACCTACTTGGTATTGGCAATAATATCTATAGGTATCAGCAATGATACTTGATACATATAAGTACCGATTATGATACTTATAAGTACCAGATACTACATAATGATACATTGAGGTATCGATGATGATACATTAAGCTATTGACGATGATACCTTATACTTGCAGATATCGACCATGATGCCTAACACGTACATGAATGTATCGGTGATGTGATACATGTTGGTACCAGTTAACAACGAAACGATGCTACACGTAAGTATCACGTACCAGTGCTGATATCTATAGCTAGCAGGTACCGTTAATATACCTGATACGAGTAGATACCAATAGCTTTGTTTGGTTAGTGCTATATTTTTCTTCAACAAGTATCTTTTTTCTTTTTCTCTCTTTTTCTAAAAAGAAAAAGCTATAATGATTCGTCGTGGGGATATACATGCAAGACCATCATGGAAGAGAAGAGAAGCGGGACCTGCCAAATGCATGCACGTCTGCTGTCTGAGAAGAGAAGCGGAAGAAGCGGAACCACGTCTGCTGGCCTAGTGCATGTTTGTCTACCCACGTAATTACAAACATCAGGATTTGTGTAATCCATCCTGTTGGTCGACGGAATTCCATCATGTAATATCTCTCGCTTAATAAATATATTGAGTGAGTTGCATTTTGGTTCATTTTTTATTATCTAAGTTTTATTTTGGACCATCCTTTAATCAATCTTTTCGCTTTGGGTTAGTTAAGATTATCTTTGTTGCACTTTATACCCTCAAAAGTTTTTTTAGTTGTATTTACACTCTCATCTAACAAATAATAGCATATGTGTTAAATCGAGATGATTGATTGTATACAACTACCGATGTGCTTAGGAAAAAAATTTTGGGATGATCCAAAATAAAACAAAGGCAGAATAACCTAGTCCAAAGTGAAAAGATGAGATAAAGGATTATCCAAAATGAAACTTTAGTAATAAAAGGTGGACCAAAGCGTAATTCACTCAAATATATTTAATGAACTTCTCACCTCTGGCATATTGCATCTTTTACTTTAGCAAAAGGACAGGAGATTTAACTAATGCATTAAGAAGACTAATAAAAAGGACAGAATCAATGGCAATGGCCAAAACCAAGAGAAAATGGAGATAAACATGAAGCCAGTTTGGATTTATATCAAAACTTGCCCTAATGGCTTCTAATTTGGATTGAATCCAACATTTTCCAAATCAATTGAGATGTGCCAACACTGTCCTATCAAAATTTGGTAGCACCATAACTTGTCCATGATTTGTCGCTATCAACATTGATAGGAAAAACATATCCTACACACACAAGCTTTTCATGTACACACCATGCACACCAACTAATAATTTTCATTAAATTTTTTTTAAAAGAATTGTATATGTACATCCAATAGTATTACACATATCTGTAAATTCTTAATCTCAAATTCATCATATTTTAGCCGTAACAAAAAAGATAAAAAATTCTGACGGTTTTAAGAGTATAAATCTATCAGAATTTTATCTTTTTTTTGTTTCCTAAATATAATAAATTTAAAAATAAGATTTTACACATAGATGTAATACAACTAAAAATATATGTATAATTTTTCTAAAATTTTTGATGAAATTTGTTAGTTGGTGTGCACGTTGTGTACATGAGAAGACTTGTATGCATAGGATACATTCCCTTGATGAGGTAGCAAACCAAAACAGGCTACTGTTGCCATCCAATCTGGACTTCGTTATGGAGAATCCTCTATTTATTTTCTTTCAAATATTTGAATATATGTATAACTCACAATCTGCGTTTGTACTATATTTCTAAAAAAAAATATTCCAACTTCAAATTTGAACTTCTTTTTGTTGTTTTCTCAATATGTTGCTACTAAGCTACTCCCTCTAGTCAAATATATTTGATGTTGGAATAACTAAACTTAGTTGGTAGGAGTACAAAGTTATGACTTTGTCTTAGAAAAACTGCCATGAAAACAATTTAAAATAAGGATCAAGCGATACTAATACATACTTACTCCGTCCCATAAAAAACAATTTAGTATCGGATGTAACACATCCTATATATCCAGATTCGTAGAACTAGGATGTGTCACATCCGATACAAGGTTGGTTATTTATGGAACGGAGGAAGTAGAGCTGATTGTTTGTCAAGTATGACCAAGTTTAAATCTCAAAACATATGAATCAGATGAGATAGTCATTCTTATATTCTTAATTTCTGGTTTGGTAGACTTGCATTTATACTGTGAAATAGATGGAATCAAGTACAAACGAGTAGTTGTGCATAAATCAGACTGTAGGTGATAGGAGACGTCTAGTGCTTTCTCTGTAACACAACTACTCAGTAGCATCTTGATGAGTTGTTACACAATCCTGCTGTTTAGTACAAACACTTCTGCTTCTTCTGTGAAGAAGAAGCATAAATAGACCCATATGACAGGAACTGCCTCAACTGGTGCCACTCATTCTCCGTTCAAAAGGAAATGTCATCACTCATCCGCTCATCCCTAAATATTCATAAATATTCTTATGGATGAATAGAAAAGCTAATAGAGTAGCCACCATTTTCGTTCCTTTCTTTTCTTTTTATTTCCCTATATGGATAGAGCGCAAGATGGATCATAACTTCTTTTTCCTGTATTCAGAAGTGTAGCAATGCTAGTCAATAAAGCTAATTTCACCTTTGAACGGGGATGGGGAAGCAATGGAGTACAGAATTACAGGAGAAGGTGGCAGCTGAGGAGAGAATCAGGAGCTGTCACAAAGCTATATACAAGTTCAGAAGCTGAACGAGAAGAGAGCATGCTTCCCTCCTACAGGAAGCATTATGACTTCTTGGTGCTGTTTTACAAATCTGGGTGATTATTGGAAGATCATGCGGTAGCAGCTGCAGCTTCTTCTGCAACTTGGGATCCCTGTTGCAGAGTGCAGATGAGGTTGCGATCCCCGTACACATTGTCCACGCGACCTGGTAAAAGCACAGACACAGCAGAATAAAGATTACTAGGTGTCAAATTGGTAAGCAAAGAATGGTCTTTTGGAGACAGAGAAGCAAGCAAGTACATGTTGTTGGCCAGAACTTGGCGCCCCGAAGCCATGCTGCAGGGAACGCAGCATACTCCCTGGAGTACGGCTTAGTCCATGAGTCGCTCATCAGAAGTTGGGGCGGGTGAGGAGCACTCTGCACAACAACGAAACAAAATAAGAATCACGTGTCAACATCCTGGTGATGCAAGAGATATGCAGTCGCCTCATGTTTGAACTTGAGTTTAGACCATGCTAATGTATGCATCTCCAAAATTACATACAGCATGAGGACTAGGATTGAACAGGGACTACTAGCATCTTATATAACCTATAAATATTGGGGGTAAGAACACAATTGCCCGTATATAGATAGATAGGTGTTACGAACTTACAATCTACTATATGAAAACAGATAGCGGTATACTAGTATTTTACCTTGAGGACATTGTTGTTCGCATCTGCTTTGCCACTTTCTATCTCCGCAATTTCTTCCCTGATTGAGATTAGAGCATCACAGAACCTGTCTAGTTCGGCCTGTGAGATAAATGATGTGACATTAAGCTCATATAAAAGAATTTGGTACAATGACAAGGAATATAGTAGGCGTTTTTACCTTGCTTTCACTTTCAGTGGGTTCAATCATAAGTGTGCCTGGAACAGGCCATGACATAGTAGGTGCATGGAATCCATAGTCCATCAAACGCTTTGCAACATCCTCTGGCTCTATACCAGCAGTCGTCTGCAAAAGGTTCCAATATCCAATTAAGAAAATTGAAATGCATAACTCAAGGTCCAAATGCAAAAATAACTATGTTAAATACCTTAAATCCTCTTAAATCAATGATGAACTCATGGGCAACAGTTCCATTGACTCCACGGAAAAGAACTGGGTAGTGTTTCTGTACAAGTAACATGGTAAAACTTAGAAAACTAGTTCAAACACAATCAAACTAGGTAGCAATGGGTAAGTGATCACAAGTAACAAAATATACCTCCAGACGCTTTGCCATGTAATTTGCATTCAAGATTGCAATCTTTGAAGCATCAGTGAGACCCTTAGAGCCCATCATGGCTATATATGTGTAGGAAATTGGCAGAATCAACGCTGATCCCCATGGAGCAGCAGAAATGGTACCAAGAGGGTCGGTTTTCTCAGGGAGAGGGAAGCCACCAGTGGTGATCTGATAATTACAGAATTAGTCTGGTTAATGAAGCAGCATCTGCCTTTTTGGTTAAAAAGAATGATGAAATTATGAACGAACTCTTCTAGTTTTAGTACCAAATGTGGTTTAGTAGTTTTATCATCAACAAAAACTTCTACAGCAATTTTACATAATATCACCCTATGGTGATTTTGATATGAAAAATAATCCAGGCAACTCTTGCTTCAGGAGTTTAGGTTAATATAAAATGGAAATAAAGTGTCACTTAGCATACCCACCTAAGCTAATGTGGCACCAAGAAAGCGAGAAAATAAAACCAGCAATAGTTCTCGAATTGCAGGAGTTAGGATTACAAGGAAACTAGTTTTTAAAGATCAACACAGGATTGGTGATGACATAGAGAAATGTATGTTTGTGTGGAATCCTCTGAAAAATACTCACTCCAACACATCATAAAAGACTCATTGTAGAGTGTAACATGATTTCATATAATTTGTCTAACTCTGTAAGAAAGTAAAGATGGAAATTTCTAAGGTCGCCTGGCATTCTGTTATATCAATCTTGTCTAATATTTCAAGGTAAGTTTGGGCATTGAGCATTAGTCTGTTTAGATTATCAGCACATTGAATTCAGAGCACCTACCACTGGATGAGATGGTAAAAATGGTGCTAAGTGCTTCTTAACACCAATAGGACCCATTCCAGGACCACCCCCACCATGTGGAATGCAGAATGTCTTGTGAAGGTTAAGGTGGCAAACATCTGCTCCAATAAAGCCAGGGCTTGTCAATCCAACCTGTAAAAAGACAACTTCTGTGAGTTACGGAGTGTATTGAATATTTTTAGCTCGACAGACGGGATTGTTTGAAATTATGATAACACAAGTTCTCAATTGGGGTCAGATGAACTTGGAGAAAGCTTATCATATTTTTTTGAAGATAACATAGCTCAGCATAATTACTTGGATAAGGGTCATTCAATCACCATTCTTGAAAAATAAACATGCAAATGAAAGTTGGTACTTATGTGTTTGTTTCAAAACAAGGTTTAATTGTGTTTGGAATTGAATTCAAATAGATTTGTTACATAAACATGTTTAGAATAATTCATAGGCACAACTAATTTGTTTTTTTAATCATCGCCATGTCAAAAAGCCATCTACACAATTTATAGCCTCACCCCAATGCGTTCCAATTCATCAAAATTATAACAATCCATCAAAACTATAAAAGACTTGAGAGCAATTTCAGAAAGAGCGTGTTAGACTGATGGCAGAATAAACTGCAAAGAACTAACCTGAGCATTCATGTTAGCCCCATCCATGTAGACCTGCCCACCATTCTCATGAATAATCCTGCATATCTCATCAATGCCTTCTTCATAGACTCCATGGGTCGAAGGATAGGTAACCTGATGAACAGAGCAACCACGCAACATTCTGTTACTCTACGCACAAGGCCAACATATTTCAAAATTTTACTTTATAAATCAAATCATCCTGAGTGAACTATTATGTTTCCATGCCCATAAAAAATTTTATTCACAAATCACCTGCAGGCTCTAGCCTATATGGAAATAGATAAACTAAACTAACCAGGGATTTGTTTCTATTATATGTCGATTAACTTCAAATTATTGAATGTATACAGCCACTATAGGGATCATGTCATGGAGCAGCTATCTGGTTTCTATCCTAATATATATTAGAAGCAACAAAAAGTACAGAAATAGCCTTATGACTTTAAGCAACACACTACATATATCGAGAAGGCAATGCAATGATAGTATAGTATTAGAAAACTAGCTCTAAATTTAACAATGAATAGTTGACCAGAAAGACCATAGGTATTAGACATTACTATCAGAAGGCCAGATAAATGATAATATTTACAGAGCAAAAAGAACAGTACCATAAGAGCAGCCAAGTTGTCCTTGTTTGCTTCAGCAGCTTTCCTCAACTCCTCGATGTTAATGTTACCTTTGGAATCAGTTCCAACAGCAACGATCTTCATTCCACACATAGCAGCACTTGCAGGATTTGTACCATGGGCTGAGACAGGAATGATACAGACGTCCCGGTGGTAGTCTCCTCTTGCCTGCGGTTTTTTATAACATGGTTTGTAAATATAAAATGTGAAACAAAACAGGAGAACTATGCCAGCTTATTTATGATGACTTACCCTGTGGTAAGCACGGATAACCATCAATCCAGCATACTCCCCTGAAGCACCAGCATTTGGTTGCAAAGAGAAAGAATCAAAGCCAGTGATCTTGCACAGCAGATCGCCCAAGTCATCAAACATTTCCTTCATCACAAAACAAGAAATTTCAGATCATCTGATGAACATTTTGCAATTAGAAACTAAATAAATGCTGAATTCCCCTCACATGATATCCTGCGGCTTGGTCAGTAGGTGCAAATGGGTGCATGTTTGCAAAGTTGGGGTAGGTGACGGGCATCATCTCCACTGTAGCATTTAGTTTCATAGTGCAAGAACCAAGAGGGATCATACTGTGGCACAGTGAAAGATCCTTGGATTGCAACTTGTACAGGTATCGGAGAAGCTCATGCTCTGTATGGTACCTGGAAGCCCACAACATAAGTTCAGTTTTATCTTAACACTGCAAGAAATTAGTGAAGAAAAGCAGCATGCCTTTTAACATCACATACATGTTAAAGATCGGGTGTGTTAAGTAGGGGCTCTTGCGCACAAGGCTACTCGGAATTGAGCTTGAGACCTCTGATGCGAGGGATTCAGCAGTGAAGTTCACCTAAAAATGATTGTAACGACACATCATTTTAATATCGTGATCCAATTTCACATCAAGCACACAAATTTTGCGCCGATTGAATGATTACTCACTGGCTTGCCACCATTGAACACCTTGAACAGCTTGTCAACATCCTCCAAGGTTGTGGTCTCATCAAAGGCCACGGTTATCTGCAACATCACAACTTGAATTTAATGCTCAACACTCAACATCAGCTAAATCGGTTGCAATAGAACAGAAACATCAACAGAAAGCGAACCGTGTTTGCATCAACAACACGAAGGTTCATCTCGTTCTTGCAGGCCTCCTGGGCAATCACATTCGCGTCAGCGACCTTGACCTTGACAGTGTCAAAGAACGGCAGCTCCTGCACCGTCACTGTTCCGAGCTTCTTCAATCCTTGGGCAAAGGTACCAGCCAGACCGTGTACACGGTCGGCAATTGCCTTTAGCCCCTCGGGACCATGGTAGACAGCATACATCGCTGCCATGTTGGCGAGCAACGCCTACAAAGCATAAACCACAAGCATCTTTATCACTTCTGACTACTCTACGAAAAAGTGCTTGTGTACTAAATTCATCGTATCTCTTATCGTCTCTGTCGCTATCTGGCAATTTGGTGAACGGGTGGCGTGCATTGCGTGTGTGTACCTGGGCAGTGCAGATGTTGCTGGTGGCCTTGTCGCGGCGGATGTGCTGCTCCCGGGTCTGCATCGCCATCCGGAGCGCGGGCTTGCCGCTGGAATCGACGCTCACGCCGATGATACGGCCGGGCATGAGGCGCTTGTACTCCTGGGACGTGGCGAGGAACGCGGCGTGCGGGCCTCCGTACCCCATGGGCACGCCGAACCGCTGCGCGGAGCCGACGGCGATGTCGGCGCCGATCTCGCCGGGCGGGCGCAGCGAGGTGAGCGCGAGCAGGTCGGTGGCCATGACCACTTTGACGCCGTGCGCGTGCGCGTCCTTGACGAACTCCGCGTAGTCCAGCACCTCCCCCTCCGTGCCGGGGTACTGCACGAGCACTCCGCACACATCGCCGCTGCTGTAGTCGAAGTCTTTGGCGTCCGCGACGATGACGTTGAGGTCGAACCCAGCGGCGCGCGTCTGGCAGACGTCGATGGTCTGCGGGTGGCAGTTGGAGGCGATGAGGAAGGTCTTCTTCTTGGATTTCAGGATGCCGTTGCACATGGCCATGGCCTCGGCGGCGGCGGTGGCCTCGTCAAGCAACGAGGCGTTGGACATGGGCAGGCCGGTGAGGTCGGCGACCATGGTCTGGTAGTTCAGCAGCGACTCGAGACGGCCCTGCGCGATCTCCGCCTGGTACGGCGTGTACTGCGTGTACCACGCGGGGTTCTCCATGAGGTTGCGCAGTATCACCGCGGGGACGTGGGTGTTGTAGTACCCCATCCCGATGAATGACTTGTAGGCCTTGTTCATGGCCGCAAGGCGCTGCATGTGGTCGATCATCTGGGACTCGGTAAACCCGGCGTCGAACTTCCCGGAGAAGTGCATCGTCGGCGCGCGGATGGCGGCCGGGACGGTGGCGTCGATGAGCCCGTCGAGGGTGTTGAACCCGCACTCCGACGCCATCGCCGCCTGCTCCGCCGGCGTGGCCGAGTTGTGCCTCCGAGGGAACGTGTCGCTCGGCTGCAGCGCCGACGCCGACACGGGGCGCCCCGTGGTGTACTGGTGGGGCGCCGGGCGTGGGGCGTGCGGGCGCGACCCCGCCCCCGGCGCCTTGGCCAGGGTCGAGATGCCACGGGACGGGGCCGGGGACGTGGTGGACGCCGCCGCCGCGAGGAGGCGGCGCAGCAGCGCGCGGTTGGCGAGGCGGCGTGCGCGCTCCATCCTGAGATTGGAGTAGGGAGAACACGAGGAGCAGGAAATGGAAGTCCCCCGGGGTTAGGCGAGGGCCTCCACTCCGGCCGAGAAGAGCGGCTGTGTGGTTGGGTGCTCGGTTAGGGAGTGATTTGGTTGGCTAATATATATCGGCGCATTGTGGGAGAGGGGAAAAAACAGACGTTTATTTATTTATTTATTTATCCCTCTACTCCGGTGAGGAGCAGCCGCCAAGTTATTGTGGAGTGAGGTGGAGAGCACGGGAGATGTTTTTCCCCTCCGCCCCGTGATGACGTGGGCGCTGACACAGTGATCGGCAACGGGAGGCGGGGGAAGCGGATGGCGTTTGGATGGACGAGGAGGCCAGCCGGTGCCGGTATAAAAGGCCCCGCCACAGAATCGGGCAGGTCGCTCGCGGCGACCGTGGGAACATGCGGGGAGGAGCGGTATCAGGGGGGGGGACTCGAGGGAGAGGGAGAGCTGCGGGCACGACGCGCGGGCGAGCTCCGCTCCGCCGGTGCGGCCGGGAGCCTTATCGCTTTCCCCCTCCGGCCGCAGAAAATTTGTGGTGGTGGGCAGGGAAATCGGCGCCCGCGGGGACGCATTTTTTGCGGCGTCCGTTCCACCGGATCAGGGACTCCACCTCACCTCAGCGTGGCAGCGGCAAACGCCCGGTACGACGGAAGTCGCCAAAACAGCGCGGCGCTGGCGACGTCGACCGCGACGGAGCGAGGGATCTAGCGTAACCAGATTCAAGCATGGGCGGGGACGGGAACACGTGGGTCGCGGGGCGGGCGCTGCACACAGCAGCGCGGCTCGTCGTGCCGATCCGCCCACTGACGCGCGGGGCCGCGAGTACGGTTGGCGATGGTGTGTCAGTGAGTCAGCGATGGCCGTGTGTGGTTTGGTGGATCTGGGGGTGGGGCCAGGACGACGTTGGTTGGGATCACCTACCGCCAAAGAATCTCTCAGAACCCGTGGGGTGGGACCGTGGGAGGCCGGATGTCGCTGTTCCACCAAACCCTCCTTCCGGCGAGTGGCCTGGCTCGTCTATAGAAAAACCGCTCCTCTTTGCTGAATTTGATTGGCAAGAGCTGCATATAAAAGGGGATATTGGTATGATTATGGCCAAGCTAACCCTACTTGTATGCGGGCATAGTTGCAAACATCTTTCCACATGAATTCCTTACTGGGCTACAAAGCAAAAGGAGGAAAATTTAACCATATCACGATAGTACAGTTTAAGAATAGAGAGATGTCTATATTGCATTTGTAGTGTTTCTTTTTAAAAAAAACATTGTCAATTCTCGGGTACATGTATCAAGAGGCAAGGATAACCAATAGTAATGATGCAACCGAAGGATGCATTGAATGAAATCGATTATGTCTTCCATTCATGTAAGGGTGAATAAAACTGAGATATAATTACTATTAGAGGTAACTTTTTAAATAAATCTAAAAAAGCATCGACCGGTTTTTACTAAGAGAAAGAAAGAGGACAACATTACATAATATACAACAACAACGTAGTTAAACTTTAGCAAAACTAACAGATAAGCACTTAAATTACACTAATAAAGTGAACCATGGCAACGCTACATTGGCTAGGTGAGTAGCCCCGAAAGTATCCAAGTCAACAACTCCTCCAAAAAAAAGTCTCTAGCAAACTCTAGGTTGTCTATTGCTTCCCTTCAAAAATCTTGTGTTCTTTTCACAGCGTTCAACATGGCAAGAATACTATGGCATCAAAGCGTCTCTTGCTCTTCTTATTGAGAGGCTGTCTTGTTTGGCACTAACTGGACAGATTAGAACCCTAAGGGGCAAATGTGCACAAAAGCATATATCTTTGAACAATGACCAAAAGTGTTGCGAAGGCCTTAGAATTATCTCCATGGGTCACAAATCCAATCCAATCCACGCGCATCGCAAAACACACTACCAAATTCAAATTGCATTTTTGTTTTCATATTCATGTAGAAACTTGTTGATGCTCGTGCCTTATCACTATTATTTATGTCATTCTCTTTGTAGCCTATGCCATAATTTCCTAACATGACTATTTTATGAATGGTGTGCTTTAACTCTTTTTTTTATCAAGGATGTTGCATATAATAGTTGCGTGATTCCTCTCAATATAAAGTACGATATTATGCAAATCAGAATCGATAGGCTTGGGTGGAGTAGTGTTGTGGCCTGAAGCACCACTTGAGAAAACTTTTTTTAACTAAAACCAAAATTCATTATGATCTAATTTCATTTAGTGGGCCCCGCTGTCCATCCTCATTTCTGCAGAGACCATCTAACTATGCAAATGCAAGTGGTTTGTGCACATAGCGTGTCCCTTTGTTTATCAAACAAACAAACAAATAATACGGGCAGTGGGACTAGCGGCATCAAGTGCTGCCACAAAGTTGTTTATGGAACAAACGGACAACTTTGCCCAATGGTGTACCACTGCATCAAGTGGTGTCACAAAGCGAGCAGCCACCCCACAAAAAAAAAACAATAACATCATAAATAACAAGAAAAGATTGCACTAACCAAGTGGAGGGATATGATTCTCAATAAAAACGAGGGAGGGGGGAGGGGTGGAATAGTGCTTGGCCTCAGATAATTATGGACGAGATGAAAACAACATGTATGGTAACCATACTTCGTGGGAAGATTTTTCTTCGTTTAGTATCTGTGGAATACTGGAATCTACACAAATACTATTTGGCTAGATTTCCTTGAGTCTTATCATGTCAAAGAGGATTTTTCAGGTTCAAGTGTTCTCTACTGAGTTTTGTGTGTCAAATATCATTGGCTCAACTATCCCATACGTATCTTCAGCTATTCAGTAAGGTCTACTCGTCAAAGATATGGATCAAATTAATGATCAATGCGAGTGAATCATATTCCACATCGAGGGACAAAATATTCTGTATATGCATGAATGCATCGAGTTCATCAAAACTTGAAGATACTGAGTAGAGAACTGATCGATATGGGAACAACTGAAAAATGTTCATAGATTACAAATCGAACCGATCAGTTTATAAGAAGTTCAGCTGAATTTTCTGTTGCAACATACTACTACCATCTTGAGACAGATATTTCTCTTCTTCCCTCTGCATTTACTCGCTAGCCCGTTATACATGCAACAGGCCATATTTTGTGATCTAACTTGAGCTCGAGTTGCTAACAAATTACAAGGCGGTCGAGCTATGAAAAAAACGCAAGTTCATAAATCACAATCGTTGCCGGGGATTCTGAGGCTGTTTTGTTGCCACCGTGAGGAGGATAAGCCTGGCCGGACGTGCGCCTGTGTCACACCGGAACCCGGCAGGTGTGTGGTGTGACTGACATACGAGTGTGCGTACAGGAAGGCAGGGGAAATTTCGGGCCCAAAACATGCCAGGCGGAGCCGGGCTTCTCGTCACGTCTATCTCCCTGCCGCGCATGGCCCTGAGCGGCGCAGCTAAACCTTTGGGCCGGGATTGAAACTGATACTCTCGACGAATCACTCGCCCGCACGCGTTGTCACTCCAAAAAGGGAGAGGGATTTTTAATAGTCCAGATGAACATTTACTCATTTATTATATATCAAATAAATTATTATAATTTTTAAAATAATAATATGTAATATATTACTACACATACATGCAAATTTAAATTTAAATTGTACAAGTTATAACAAAAATAACAAAATTAATTCTGAGTATACGTATACTAATTAGAGTTTAATTTATTTTTTTTACAATCTATATAAGTCGAATTTAATTTTATACGTTGTATATTATGTAGAAATTTATTTTATTATTTTTTTAAAAAATATAGTTGTTTAGTTGATAAACAATAAACAAGTGGAATACACCTTACAAATTACAAACGCACAGCTCCCGTCTTCACTCATGCACGCCTGCACAGGCGCGCCGCGCGGATCCGTGGTTCCACCAGAACTTCTCTTCGCCGGTCACGGAGGGCTTAGTTGAAGGTGTAGGGGTACTGTACGAACGGCGTATCTCTTTGCCGCACCATTCGGAGCGGCCAAATGGACCGCACAAGAAGGATATATGTTTGAATTGTAATACTAACTTGGCACTGTCTACGTTCATTCGACAGAAAAACAAAAGAGTAAATTCTTCAGGGTGCAAACGGAGTTGATAGTTTCCATTGATCACAAATACCTTACACGCCACAGAATCATCATGATGGCAGAAAACTAACATCTAAACAGCAGCACCTACTTGTTAACAACATCATTGGATTTTTGGGAAGGGAAGCCGGAAACTATATCACCACAGCTTCAAGAGCTTGAGGCATTGGTGGACCTAGTGGTGTCCTCCGAGACGGAAGGGGATGACTCATAGGAGTGGCCAACCTGCGATGGCGACGCCGAGTACCTGCTCCTCTTGCTCCCCCTGTCCCTGATGTCCTCGATCATCTTCGCCACCACCGCCATCCTCGGCCGCTCGCCGGGGTCATCGGCGACGCACAGCAGCGCCACATGGAGGAGCGCCACCATCTCGTCCTCCGCGCAGCCCCTGCTCGGCAGCAGCTCCACGTCGAACACCTCCGAGGTCCACTCCTCGCGCAGCACCGTGCGCGCCCACCGCGCCAGGTCCACATTGCCGTCCTCCGGCGACCGGCCCGTCAGGATCTCAAGCAGGATGACCCCGAACGCGTGCACGTCCTGCTTCTGCGCGGCCTCGTCCGCCGCCGGGGCCGGCACGAGCAGCTGCAGCAGCGCGAAGTCGGAGACGCGCGCGTTGCCGCCGGCGTCGACGAGGATGTTGGAGGAGGTGAGGTGCCGGTGGGCAAGCTTGCCGCCGGACACGCCGTGGAGGTAGGCGAGCCCCTGCGCCGCGTCCTGCGCCAGCTTCAGCCTCGTCCGCCATTCCAGTGGAACACGCGCCGGTCCTCGGTTCTCTGAAAGAATCCATTGCCATCGTCATCGTGTAGACATTGATGAGAAGAAGCCATGAGAGGAGTCAGATGAGAGAGGTTACTGACCATGGAGGAGGCTGTGGAGGCTGCCATTGGGGACGTAGTCGAAGACGAGGAGTAGCTCGTCCGCCGACGCGTAGAAGGCGCGCAGGCTGACGACGTTGGCGTGCCGCCACGTGCCCATCTCCCGCGCGAGCTCCCGCTTCCGCCGCTCGTCCTCCCGGGTCGCGCCTTCCCTCCGCCGCATCCTCTTCACCACCACCACCTCGCCGGCCTTGCCCTCCTCGACGACGACGGCGTCGTCCACGATGATGTCGTCGCCTCCCATTGCCACGCGGTACGTCGTCGCCGTCGCGCCTTTACCCAGCATCTCCGCGGCGCCCCGCATGAGCGTGCACACGTCGAACTCCACGCAGCAGCCGTCGAAGCGCACCGTCTCTTCCCGCGCCATCGAGCTGGTGCGTGAGCTGGCGCGCGGCCTCGCCGGCTTCTTGTTCTTCAGCCACAGTACGCCGCACAGTGCCGCGGCGACCAGCGATGCCACTGCTGCGCCAACCGCCGCCATGATCATCGCCACCATCCACCGGTCATTGCTCCTCCTCCTCCCTCCCTTCGGTTCGTGCGACGTGTCACCGCCGCCGCCGCCGCCGTACACCATGTGGTGCTGCCCATTGCACCGGCGGCGCAGCGGGGCACCGCAAAGTTCGGGGTTGCCGGCGAACGACGACGCGGGGAAGACGGCGGCGAGGCGCTTGGGGATCCGCCCCTGGAGGTGGTTGCCGGAGACGTTGAGTTTGGCAAGCCTGGCCATTGCATCCAGCGAGGCCGGCAAGGGTCCGACGAGCAAGTTGCGCGCGAGATGCAGCGTCAGGAGAGAAGGGAGCCGGTGACCTATCTCCGGCGGAATCGTGCCGGTAAGACCATTGCCAGAGAGGTCGAGACGGCGGAGATGGCGGAGCCGTAGCACGGACTCCGGAAACTTCCCGGAGAAGCCATTGCCGGAGAGATAGAGGAGCTTGAGGTGCGGCGCCAAGGGGGAGAAGTCGACGTCACTGAGAGAGCCCGTAAATGAGTTGTTCTTGAGGCTAAGGAACGAGAGCATAGGGAGACCAGCGAGCGCGGTGACGGCTCCAGCATCCCCGCCGAGGCGGAGGCCTTCGAGAACAACGCGACGGACGCGAGGAGATGACGACGGCGACGGCGACGGCGGCGAAGGCTTCCGGCAAGTGATGCCACGCCACCTGTCAGAGCAGGGGTCGGACGCCTCCGTCCAGGAGACGAGCGCAGCGGCAGGGCCGGCGCACGCCGACTTGAAGGCGAGCAGTGGCACGGCGTCGGGACTGATCGGAGCAGAGATGGCGAGGCAGCTCGCGGGGAAAGCCGACAGCATCAAGAAGAGCACGCGCAACGCCATTGTTGTGCGTATTCAAGCCAGAAGCAAACGGAACGGAAGGGAGAAGCGAATTAGTTCATGTATGGAGAAGAACGCCGCGCCATTGTTGTGTTCAACCCAGAAGCAAACGGGAATTTGTTCGTGTATGCAGCAGCTGGGAGCAGAGGAGTTGATGGTGCAACGTGCAAGTGCGTGAGCGATTAATGGGCGCGCGCGTGGTTGCGTGGGGAAGAGAGGGAGAGGTAGGGGATGGAGAGGAGGGCGCGGGGGGCGGTGGCGCGGGAACGCGTGCGGCGTGAGCCCATTTGCGCACCCGTGCAGCCGTGCTTGGTTTACTGTCAAGGAGACGGGAGCCAAAGGATTTCACGCATTCACAGTTTCACTTCCTTCACCGGAGTCGCGTACGGACGTTTCTGTTTAAAGCCGGCAGCGTTCGCGTCTTTTTTGCCATTAATTGCAGCAACGAAGCAAACCTAATTCTTCAGCGTTTCCTACTGGGTGATCGGTGCTTGTTTTGCATGTATCTGTGTGTCAGTCTGAGAGAGCGAGCAGAAATGGCCGGGAGATGGATGATCGGTGCTTGTTTTGCTTATCTGAGTGTCAGTCTGAACGAGCGAGCAGAACATGGCCGGGCGATGCCCCATGTATTTAATTTACTTGGGGAAAAGGGGAAGTTTTTTTTTTCTGTCACCATATGTTGGCTCACTGGTCTCCTTGGTCTGGCCTTCAGCTGGGGGCCTTCCTGGCTTCCTGCAGTGAGCAGCAGCTCCAGGGCATGCACAAATACTAAGGCAGGCTGAGTTCGTTTCTTTCCTTTCCCCTCTCATTTTTCGCGCGCACGTTTTTCAAACTGTTAAATGGTGTATTTTTTTTAAAAAGTTCTGTACGAAAGTTGCTTTAAAAATTATATTGTTTTATTTTTGAAAAAAAATTGAGCAAATACTTAATTAATCATGTACTAATGAGTCGCTTCGTTTTTCGTGCGGAGAAATAAACTCTAACATCAACTACCGAACACACCGTAAAACAGATATATAAATCCCCATAAATATGTAGGCATAGAAATAGCCTTAAATTCAATATACATTACACAAAGGATATATACAAGAAACAATGTAAAAAATTTTAAAACCCTCTTCTCTCTCTCTCTAGTCCACATCAGCAAAAATCAATGCTACATTGCTACTCCCTTTGTCCCCAAATAAACCGATCAGCAAAATAAATGCTAATCTCTCCGTAAACCAATTTTTATACACGAATCTAAACATACGAGGACAAAAATTGATTTATTTTGAGACAATAAATACAAGACATCTTTTTTAATTAGTAACACTGCAGGTGTACTTAAATGTGTTGTGTTCAGCTGTACGTCTTTTGTCTCGCCTTTTGGTTATGTCAAGTTTTTTTTCCTTTTTATATTTAAAATTTTGACACAATTGTATGCTAAGTAAAAGGTAAACGGAAGGAGTTTACAATCCGAACGAACAACAAAGAGAGTTATTTGTAAAATAGCATCAAATAAATAGAGAACATCTAACAAATAACTAAAATGTTTGATGCTACCTACGATCGAATATTTCTTGGGTGAGGTAAAGTTACTACAACAACACTACCAGGACCGGAGCTTCAATTATTCTGTGCATCCTGCAAGAATATTCCTGGAGTAAATTCATCATCCAAGTATGTATGTGAGCGAAACCAACTAAGCTCCGGCAAATTCGTGAGCGGTCCCACTGCAGCAAGGGCGATATCCTGAAGATTGTCAAACAAGTCATGTGAGTGCATGAAGCTTCTGTATAGCTCGTTGAGACGGCAATAGCAAAGATGAATTCCAGATTATTACTAGGAAGATACCGAGTTTTACCTTGTCAATTATGAAATCCTTGGCTGTTTCCATTATTGTAGCACAGTCAACAGCATCAATGCGAGCAAAAAGCTCTAAGAATGGCATTATTCGCCCATACGTTAGCATCTGATCCAGATGGTTGAGGGAATATACGTAGTTAGGAAAAATAGTAGCAACTGCAACATGTGCACTTAAGAAAATATTTCATTTAACATACCTGACGGCCGTTATTTTCAGAAACAGCAGTGGATCCGTCAATGTGAAGCAAAAGAGCAGATTTCAACTGAAATTAAACAAATGTTAGCTGTTATCCATCCGCTTCACTGAATGCAGTTCTCCTTAACAGATACTATACATAGCTTACAGACAGGCCAAGAAAGATAAAACAGAAAAACTACAAGGCACCAGAACTGGCTTTTAGGCTGGTGCAAAAATGTAGGAAATAATTCACCACTTCACAATTAGTATAACATAAAATATTTCTAGATGCAAGTTAATTGGCATATATTATCACAAGCATGTATCAGCCATGAAACTATGCAGAGTTCGTACTTAATGATTACTCGTACTGCATAAAGACATATCATACATATAAATATATAATTAACAACAAACTATCAGTATCATTTGAGGGAAAGTGAAACAGGTTTAGTGTCGATGAACATGTTAGACTATTGCTGAAGCTACGACGACTGATCATCAGGTTGAAATCAACTTTCTTGCTATTGTCCTACATCAGAGCAACATGAGCATAGCAGATACCATGGTATTGTCTAGTGAGAATAAAGATGAGTTATTGACAGAACAAAAAGGAAAGAGCCTAGGTAATATTAACAAGGCAAATTTTGCCTAATAATAATGTAGGATCCACTGTCTGATTCGCCTTCTAGAAAAAATGTTGTGTAAAACCACAAATTCACAGTAGAAATGACTCAATGAGTAAAAACTCTGAATTAGCAACTTGAGACGGATAAGCAACCTGATTACGAGCACGAGCAACCTCTGTTTCTGACACTTCAAATGCAAGTCTTCTAAATTCTTGCATTATTAACCGTGATAGGTCATATAGGGAATCCGGCTGCAATCATATTTCACAAAATGTAAGAAAACATTATAAAAGGGAATTTTTTATCCAGTGCATACCTCAGTTTGTTTATAATGTATGTGAAATCAATAGTGAACATAGCTAGTATTATTACTGATTGGCATCAAGAAGTAAGGAAAATGTAGCATACTTTACTAAAACTAATTTAATGTTCCAGCTAGCTGAACAAATCGAAAAGATTGATAAACCAAATTTACCTGAGCAATAGCGCAGATGCCAAACAATCCTGTATCTCGGTAGTTAGTGTTGAATGCAATCATGCTCTCAGCTAAATTACCATTGCTGATACCACGAGCTAAAGCAGACCTTGCAGTTCCAATAGATCATATGAGCCTTATGCAACAGATTAGCAACAACACAACAAGGCAAGAAAATTGTTGGTCAACTAAGCATAATCAATCAATGCAAATCTTCTCACCCTGAGCAGTTCCCAACCCCAACGCTCCTATTCCAAGTTCCCAATATGCTTTGGATCACCATAAGAGGAATTGAGCTAGGGTTAGCCCATGATGAACCCTTGAAAGCAATTGCAAAGTGCGTTAGAGGCATCTCCGTTTTCTCCACACGGACCTAAGGATGATATAGAAAAGTAGGGAATAAGTCCAAAAGATAAAATCAATCCAAAAAGGCTAAAAATGACTAATAACATCTTGACAGCTGAAAATGAACCTCAGATCCAGTAAAAATAGCTGGATTTGCTTCAACAAGTTGATCTACAGTAGTTGGGTCAGTAGAGAATCCTGTAAAAAATTCTCTCACTTGATCAACAACTTCATCGTGATTGACAGCTCCAGCAGCAGACACAACCTAAACCAACCAGGTGAAATAAAACATTCAGCACTACAGATGCTCGGTGATAACAAATCAATGCCTAAAAATTTCAGAACTGACCAACAAGTACCATTCGAGGACAGGTGTAATGAGTTGTAATGTATTGCTCCAAATCTTTCTTAGAGATCGATTTAATATTCTCTACAGGACCTAGTATTGTGTCACCCAGCGGATGACCTTGGAATGCTGCGGCATGCAAGTGATCAAATATCACCTCGTCCATCATTCCTTGCACCTGTCTAACCATAAACACATGTAAGCACGCATCAAGCATCCACAAAACACTATATATATATATATATATATATATATATATATATATTGTACATTAGATCTGATAAGCTAATTGCACTAAACCAGAGTAGGCATTCAGGAAATTATTTAACACTAGGAACCGCTACATTCAGACAATCAGTGTTCAAGCATACTTATCATCTTGGCCACCACCACAAGGCTAATATACAAACAATACCAACCATCACACTATCAGAGAAGGAAACATATTTTCTTTAAGAAAAAAAAATCAATTGTGCCTAAAGACAGCAGCCTCTGCATGTACACTGTAAAACAATGCTGAAATAGTGAAATACAATCATCCATAACCATAATGTGCAACCTGAGAGTTACAGTAGATACTATCCAAACCAAATGCACTAAAGGCTGCACCTTTGCTGCGATAGCAGATAACAATACAAAAAGTACAGAAAAAAAAACATTTGCCACCTACAAATAAGGGTGTTCTACACTCGTGCCACAAGGATATCAAGTTTCACATCGAATATTAAATTAAGGAATTGCACTATTACGGCAAGGGGGCAAAGCAGCAAATGGTTGCGACAGCTCACCTCCTCCATCTCGCGGAGGATGACGCCGCGCTCGCGCTGGAGGGCATTCGCGGGGAAGCACGGGTACTGGAGAATATCGCTTAGGACGTCGAGCGCGATGGGCACGTCCCGCCCCTGCACATCGGCGAAATAGGTGGTCTGCTCGCGGGAGGTGTAGGCGTTGAGGCGCGCGCCCATGTTCTCGATCTCCACCTCGAGCGCTTTCGCGGTGGGCCGGCGCGTGGTGCCCTTGAAGGCCATGTGCTCGAGGAAATGCGCCGTGCCGTTGGTGCCGGGCAACTCGAACCGGCTGCCGGCGTCGACCCAGACGCCGACGGAGGCCATCCGCGTGGCGGCCGGGTAGGCCTGCGTGACGACGCGGAGGCCGGTGGGGAGCGTGGAGACGCGCGCGTGGGGGAGGCGGAGGAAGGGGGAGTGGTCGGGGTCCCGGGGCACCGGCGAGGCGTGGCGGAGGAAGCGGTTGGGGGAAGGGGATGCGGGGCCGGAGTGGAGGAGGCGGTGGAGGTAGGGCAGGACGAGCCTGCGCTTCGATCGCACGATGGAGGTGGCCGCCATGTGCTCGATGGATTGCCCCAACCGTGCTCGCGCCGCCGCCGCCGCCGCCGCTGCCGAGGAGGAGGGGGTTTAGGTTTCTCCTCCCGATTATCCTTGCGGCGGGGGAAGGGGGCGAAGGGCGGAAAGCTAGCGGAGGAAAATATCGAACTATCGAAGTCTCGATGGGTTTAGAAGGAACGGAGTTTTTTTATTAAAAAAATAATAATAAAAGAAGTCGAAAACGGAGTTTGTGCTTTACTGCTTTGGTTCGCAAAGGCTGTTTTCAAACAAAGAATCGTCGATTCGTCGTAGGCTACATATACCAAAATACTATAAAAAGATGCAACAAAACATAAACAAGGTATCTAAGAGCCTGTTTGATATAGCTCTAACTCCTAAATTAAACTTCAGGAGTTGGGTTTAAAGTGAAGTTGTGGATCAGCCTAAACCAGCTCCATCTAGTTTTGCTCCCATTTTAGATAAAACTAAAATTGTTTAGAGTGGAGTTGTGGATCAGCTTAAACCAGCTCCACCTAGCTTTGCTCCCATTTTAGATGAAGCTAAAACTGTTTAGTTGGGCTCCAGCGCTTTAAGAGTGGTGAAGCTAGGCTCCAGCGCTTCAGGAGTGGTGGAGCTAGAGTTGAAGTTAGAGTTATGCCAAACAGACCTTAAGACAAAAAACGATGGCTCAAATTCAATTTGAATAGGAAGTACAACCTTTTGCCCATATTTTTACCGACCTTTAGACGAATTGGGACCTCTATTTCTACCGTTCTTAGATGACTTGGGACTTATAGGCTGATGCCATATACTCTATCCGATTCTTAATATACGACACTATTAATTTTTAACATGACGTTTAACTATTAATCAAATTAAAAAATATATAAATATCATTTATTTTGTTGATTTGTTTTATTATTAAAGAAATTATCATTTTAATTTATACTTTTACATATTTATAATAAATTTTTAAACAAAACGAATCTTAAAATCATTAGCACATGAGTGGCAATCTTCATTATCACATGAGTGGCAATTCCTAGAGACCCTGATTGGAATCACTTGGGAGAAATAGAACGTCACAGTTCGGACACGAAGATCTTTCTTTTTAGCCGGACGAACATGAAGCAAAGTTCAATATGGATGGATCTTAACGGGCCAAACCGCAAACATCTCTGAGCACAAAGACACGAAACCAAGAGGGTCTGAAACTCAATTGACAGACGAAAACCATGAGGCAAATGGCTTATTCATTGTGTACTTACATTAACCAAATCCCTAGCTCACTCGTCCGCACTTATTCATTTTTCCACGGCAAGAAAATAATACATTTTCTTCCAAAAAGAGGATAAATATGATACATGGTGTGCTTGGGACAACAATGATGAAGCCCACATCACTGGATAATTCGTGTTTTTGACCAAAAAATAATAATGAATGCATTGGTAGCAAAAATGAAAGGAAAGAAGTGAGAGGCCGGGATGGTTTTTTTCTTATTACACACGACTCTTTGCAGATCAGTGGGAGGCATCACGGCTATAATACTGATCAAGGGTTTTCGCTGGTATACGGTGAAGCAGCTCTCGGGGAAAGATGCGCAGTAGTGACCAGGCGAGGTCAAGCGACTGGAAGATGTTGCGTGTGTCATATGCACCTTGCATCACGAACTTCCGCTCGAACTTGTCAAGAAACTCGAGATACAGCTGTCATTTTTTCATAGATCAGTTGATTAGGAGGTTAAAACTTAAAATAATTAAGGAATTTAAGAATAACATTGTCAGGTCATGCATGAGGGTTACCAGGTCCTCTGATGACAGTGCTTCCTCTCCAACCACTGCCTTCATCGCCTGTACATCCTTGCCTATGGCGTAATTGGCATACAACTGAAACAAACACATCCGAGTAAATACTCCATATATATACTCGGTTAAGGTAGTTTGTGCAGAACATATGCTATGAACGCCCAACCGACCTGGTTCGAGACATCAGAATGATCCCTGCGAGTCATGCCTTCACCAATAGCACTCTGCAAGAGATCCGGTCAAGTTATAAGCAATTATCAACCTTATATTGACGATGTCAGTCCCTGCATTACTCTAAAGTAGGATGTAGAGTGCGGCAGATTTCTTTATTGCCAAAAACCTTGCCTTCATGAGCCGGGAGAGTGATGGAAGGACATTAATAGGTGGATAGATCTGCCAAATTGAAATCAGCAATAAGATCAGAGAGAACTTTTGATATGCTAACTATTTATGCTTTTACTATAAATAGCTAAGTCAGTCTAATCTTGTTCTTTTGTTGTAATCAGAAATCCAAATTTTCGGTTTAGAAGTCATCAAGCAAAGTTTAGCAGGAATCTGTGAAAATGTGGAATACCTGTCGATTATGTAGTTGCCTGTCAATGTAGATCTGTCCCTCAGTGATATAACCAGTAAGATCAGGAGTTGGATGTGTAATATCTACAACAGCACAACTTATGAGTCAGAAAGTTGCCGGCAGCATCTAATATCAGTTATCCATGTAACATTTATTCTATAAATAAAACTGATTCACTACGTTTCTCTGTGCAATTAACATACGTACTTCACATTAAAAAAGGAAAAATTGCAAGTTCACAAAAAGATTTATCATAAAATGTAAGTACATTTAAATAACTAACCATCATTAGGCATGGTTAAAATAGGTATCTGCGTAATTGATCCTTTTCTTCCTTCTATGCGACCAGCACGCTCATAGATAGTTGCCAAATCAGTATACATATAACCAGGATAACCACGCCGTCCAGGTACTTCCTCTCGAGCTGCAGAAACCTGATGTGAGGAAAGACAGAAAAGGTAAGTAGAGGTAACTTGAATGATATAATACTTAGGAAATCAGCATAAACCGTGGTATTAAAAGGACTAGATTTGAAAAAAAAGGAGCAAGCATATGTAGAAAAACAATATTAAAGCATTTATTCGATACAATATTATTTAATTATTCAAATTAGCTCAAACTGATATTTCTGAATCTAAATTTACAATGAGTTGTTATTTAGAGCATATAACTAGTATAGCTGAAGACCTGCAATAGTGAATAGAATAACTCTGTATCTGTGTTAATGTAATTATACGATACCTAGCTACCGATCACCTATGACAGACAAAATAGTCTTAAGAGCCCAACAAACAATAGATCATAACTTGCTTAGAGCCATCTAGGTTCTCTGTATAAACCTATGTTGTGCTCTTTTTCCCCCTTCAAACAGGTGAAGGCAAGACAACATTTTTCAGAATTATATATATCAACTTTCAAAACGTCCATTTTAGCTCAAAATGATAGCATAGCAGAGAATTCCCACCATGTTTCTAATAATGTAAACACTAGGAAATAACATACAGCAAGATAAAGGCCCTTACTTCACGAAGTGCATCGGCATATGAGCTCATGTCAGTCAGGATGACAAGAACATGCTTCCCGCACTCATATGCCAAGTATTCTGCTGTGGTGAGAGCAATTCTTGGGGTGATAATACGCTCGATAGTTGGATCATTTGCCTATGAACAAAAATACAAAATCAAGGAGTAAGTTACAGATCTTGCAAATTCCTTAGAGCAGCGTAGTGAAGGAAAAGAAAGAACAAAGGTATGCAGATATACCAGATTAAGAAATAAGGTAACTCTCTCCATTGAACCATTTTCCTCAAAATCGCGCTTGAAAAATTGTGCTGTTTCCATGTTTACTCCCATAGCAGCAAAGACAATTGCAAAATTTTCCTCCTCAGAACTCTATAATAAATTGTTATATTAGATAGATAACATTAAGGAAGATGTGTGAATGTTAAAATGTTATTCAGCACACAGCAAGAACAGAATAGAAAACTGCACTAAATTGCAATGACTGATAATAATCTTTTTGTAGCTAGTGTTACATATTTATGACTACTAATCCATAACACAGTTAGTTTCACCATGTAGGCCAAACTAAGTATGCATCAAATATATTTAGTCACTTCTTATAAATTAGAAACAAAGATCACAAACTTATTGTCAATTATCTATGGCTGCTTACCGCAAGAACTAAGTAAGAAGTAATGCCTATAGCTTGCTACAGTACCCAGAATGCAACATGGAAATGATACTCTAGTTTGGTATGATGAATATTATGTAGTTTAGACAAAAATACCTCCAAGATATTATCACTCTTCTCTAAACGCTTTACCAGACCAGCCTGACGGCAAATCTGAGCGGCAATTTCATTGTGTGGGAGACCAGCAGCTGAAAACAGAGGGATCTTCTGACCACGGGCAATAGAATTCATAACATCAATTGTAGATATCCCAGTCTGAATCATTTCTTCAGGGTATGTTCGTTCACTGGGATTGATAGAACTTCCTGCACCAGCAAACCCAATGTCAAAATCTAAGCATTTGATTTACTCCATAATCAAATCTTATGAATAATCAAAAGCAGCTAGCACCTACCAGAAATATCCAAGTAAGCCTCTGGTAAAATCGGTGGGCCATTATCTATAGGTTTCCCAGAACCATTGAAGACACGTCCAAGCATATCCAGTGACACTGGAGTTTTTAGAACCTGAAAAAAGTTCACGAGGAAAGTACATGAATGAACAAAATTCAGAGTGAATCACTTCGAAAATTTCAATGACTAAAACAAGGGTATATCACTTTTGATATTGAAATTAAACAAGGAAGAACATTCATTGACAGTTTTGACACAGGAGCGGAGCTTTCTTTATGGCCATAGTCGAGGAACACGACTACCACTGTATGTGGGAACAAGCCAATGGCTTAGTGGTGGGGGACCAGCCGGTTTCTAATCCAAGGATTGACATAGGTGATCTCTTTATTTAGTGAATGCCAGAGATCCTGGTCACTATTTTAAACAGTGCCACTCCATATTAGCACAAATTCACAGGGAAAAAGGATATTACCTCACCGGTGAATTGTACAGTTGTGTATTTGTTGTCAATACCAGATGTTCCTTCGAAAACCTGCCAGTGATTTTCAAAAGTTTCATGAGTGAAAGAGACAGGTAGGTAACAACTGCACAATAACATCTAGACTGACGTTCACATTACTCTCAAAAGTTTGAGGCAACCTGAAGACAAAAGTAAAGACAAAGACAACTGCTCGGTGATGCTTATACTACCATAAGAAATAAAAAAATTGTAAACTTAATATCTGTGTTAGGCATCACATACTTGTATCACTGCCATCTAAGATGGTTCTGACAAAATACAGGCAATTCAGTAATTATATGTAAAATGCTTAAAAGATTGCATAAACAGTGTACACCATCTGCTTTCCAATCAAATTGTCATAATATACTAATAGAATTTTGAAAAACAGTTATATTAATAAGTGATGAAGAAGGAATCAACTTTTTTTAATAACAATATAACCACATGAATAAATTGGCAACATGTCAAAAGAATGCATGCTATCTTAATTATTTACTGCCACTATGAAACAAATATGTACATACCTGAACAACAGCTTTCTCCCCATCGACTTCAAGCACTTGACCACGCCTAGTTGTGCCATCTCCTAATCGTATATTGACAATTTCTTGGTATTTAGGACCCTGAAATAACACTCGCAGGATCAACACATTATATGGAATGTGAATGTGATCTGAAAGAATCAAAATTATATTTGCATGTAAAACAATATGAAAATAGCCATCACAAGATATGATTACCTTCACTTTATCAAGAATGACTAGAGGACCAGCAACTCCAGAGACTGTCCTGTACTCTGCATTTTTAAAAGAAAAACTTACAAAGTGTGAGTAGTTCAACAATATCAATACTAGGCAATAACTTACAAGACTCAGTCCATATATGGTCATTGTGAATCAAGCAGAAGATCCATACCCATCCCAATCTCAAGAGTTCCTTCCTCCATGTCGACATTACCATTTGCAACAACCATGTTTGAGATTGTAGAAGAAGCCTGCTGTAGGTAAGTAATTAAGTCAATAAGGCTGAGTCCGCGAGTTGCATTTCGTAGCGCCTGGGCGCTTTCTGAACACAAAGTACTGTAGCTGACTGTTGTGTACTGCATAAGACGCTGTGCATATACTGTTTGACACTGTACATGTACTATTTGGCACTGTGTGATACTGTGTATGTACTGCGCGTCACTGCACATCTACTGTTCGCACTGTGCGGCGTTTCCAACCCACCAAGGCGCTACGAAATGCAACTCGCGAACTCAGCTTAAAATACACTCAGAACAATATTCTATGGACAATCTGTCATGTATCTGTTTTCTCAAGTTCCCTAGATAAATGAGGTATGCTAATATCACCATTAAACCCTTTCTTCACTGGCCGCGTACTTATCTTCTCTTTTAGTTTTGCGATTTAGATTAGAAATTAAAACAACGAATTCATGGCTTTAACTGTCACTTCTATCTTTCCTAAGTTACCAGCAACAAAGGCCAGATGCTGTACTTTGCCTATCTAAAATCAATCAGATGCTGACAAAGCCAAAGCTGATACCAATTACATGGTGAAATTTATAGTTACGAGTTATGCAAAATAGGCAAACACTATCGTGCTATTCGAATTAGCGAATGATTAACTCTAGAAAGATTAAGTTTTGTTCTAATTTTCCGGAAATACTAGAAGGATCTAGCTCCATGAGCTGCTACTCTAGTAACCAGTAAAACATAAAAGGCAGTGATAGAACATCGCCAACTGGATCATATGTACTTCACCAGAACCCTTTCTAGTCCAAAAATCAACCCTACATCTCTGAAAAAAAATCATGTTTCAGACACATTGATCATTACATGTAAGCTCCCTAGAAGAACTCAGAGGCAGAAACGAGCTTTATATCACTTCTTAAACAACAACACTACGAAGATCCTAGCGCTCTCGACAGAACACTAATCGGCAACTCGATCTCCTCGCACAGGTAGCTCTGCGTACCTCCACAGTGGAGGTAGCGGGGGTCAATCTACCCAACAAACTCTGAAAATTCGGCAACATCGGGCACACGCAGCAAAAGCCAGCTACAGAACGTGGCGCGACGATTGATCCTACACGCAGCCGGGTCTGAAGCGCCAAATCACGATCCGGCGGCGGCGGGGGGGCCGGGCCTCGTCGTAAGCAGACCCCGCGGCGAGCGGAGGAGCTAGAGGATCGGGGCCGGAAGGAGTGAGGAGGAGGAGGAGGAGGAGGGAGGCGTACCACAGATTCGAGCGGAGGAGAGGAGACTCTGGGCTTCGGAGATCGCGCAAGTTTCGTCGCGCCACTCCCAGCGAAGAAGGCGATCTGGGTTTCCTGTCAGATTAGCGGTTTTGTTTTGCGTCGTCTCCCGATTTGATCCGCCATGTTCGAGACCGAAGACCAGGGGGTTTCCGCCGTCCACGTGGCGGGAGCGGACGGCCCGGATCGACTCGACAGCGTAATTTGCTCCTGTGGGCCCCACCTTGTCGAAGCGTCTGGGCGGCGTCGAGCGGGGCACGTTGGACCCACGTGCACCGCCGTCTAGCCTGCAGCAGCATGGCCTAGTCGGAGTCCTCGGCTTTTGGTTGGACCTGAAGCCCAACATTAACCACCCTTTTAGGCCTTAGGAGTACTCCATATGCAGAGAGTTTTATACGGTTTCTCTACTCTGCATATTTTCAGAATTTTCTCTGTCAAGTGTCAACCGGCTGGGACTTACTCACCAACACTGATTAATCGTTGGTGATTGAACTCATTGAAGGACACGGCAGGACTTCTTCTAGGTCTCTGATCACTTCACTTGCTTGATTGCTTTCAACTGCTCTCTATATAATTGTCGATTAGTCCATAGCGTGACAGTGTGACCTTAATAATAGTACTCCTAGTCGTTAGTGTGTAACATTGATCCTGGTCGATCGTCCGGGGTTACCTCATCGCTGTCTGTGGGGTTACCTCATCGCTGTCTGTGGCAAGTTGGAACTATCCTACGGCTGACAATGGGCGTTCAGATAATGAACTAGGGGAAGCCACACATCAGTTTTCATAGGATTTCGCCTCCGGAGAACAGTAGTAAAGGACCCATCTCGTTTGGAGGCGAGCAACTCGTGTAAATCAATGTATGTACTACTATAGTTGGAACTTCGCCAAAAGATTCCGGACAAAGAAGCAGCAGCACCGCGTTATACTTATACCTGCCCAGTTTCTCCTTGTCCCTGTCCATAGTCTGTACTCTAGATTTCGAATGGAGTTTACTATGAGGAGATGTTTTTTTTCTATGAGGAGATTTTTCATACCTAACTCTACGAACATTTGCCAAGAGTGAGTTTCATCAGGAACATGAATTTATCAATTTACCATGGATTAACCAACGGGAACCAAAAAAAGAAAGATGACAGTAACAAGGGAAGCGCTATGCGGCCTTGGGCCGAACTGTCACTGGGCCACCGGCCGACGTAAATGCCATGCCGCCGCGAACAATTTACACGATGGTTTTAATCACACGCTGGCACGCTGCACCTCTCCAGGCCCCCACCACGCGCCCACAAGTCCACTCACGCAGTTACTATCCTCCAGTTGTCCAGTCTCCGCTCGCTATATCCGCCCGCTCCCGCGCGAGTCACTCAACCCAGTACACACACTCGAATCCGCCACCTAATCTTCTTCTCCTCACAGTCACACCCCGACACCCGGGCGGCGGCTCAGCACGCTGCTGCTACGCACATGGACGCGAGCCAGGGAGTCCTCCTGTCCAGCAACGTCGGGGCCGGATCCCGGCCATGGCCGGAGCTGCTCGGCTCCGCCCACTGGGACGGCCTCCTCGACCCGCTCGACCTCACGCTGCGCCGCCTCATCCTGCTCTGCGGCGACCTCTGCCAGGTCACCTACGACTCCTTCAACTCCGACTCCCACTCCAGATACTGCGGCACCTGCCGCTTCTCCAGGGCCACGCTCTTCGACCGCACGCAATTCCCGGCCGCCGGCGACCTCTCCGTCGCCGCCTACCTCTACGCCACCTCCGACGCCACGGCGTTCCCGGGGAGCATGGTGTACTCGATGTCGCGCGAGGCGTGGAGCAAGGAGTCCAACTGGATCGGCTACGTCGCCGTGTCCAACGACGCCGCGGCTGCCGCCGCGGGCCAGCGCGTCATCTACGTCGCGTGGCGCGGCACCATCCGGTCGCTGGAGTGGGTCGACGTGCTCAAGCCGGACCTGGTCGACCACGACGACATCCTCCCCGAGGGACACCCGGCGCGCGGCCGGTCGCGCGTCATGAAGGGGTGGTACCTCATCTACAATTCCACCGACGAGCGCTCCCCATTCTCCAAGTACAGCGCCCGCGACCAGATGCTCGCCGCCGTGCGCGAGCTGGTGGCGAGGTACAGGAACGAGAGCCTCAGCGTCGTCTGCACGGGCCACAGCCTCGGCGCGTCGCTCGCCACGCTTTGCGCGTTCGACATCGTCGTCAACGGCGTGTCCAAGGTCGGCCGCGACGGCGCGCACATCCCCGTGACCGCCGTCGTGTTCGGGAGCCCGCAGATCGGGAACCCGGAGTTCAAGAAGCAGTTCGAGGAGCAGCCCAACCTGCGGGCGCTGCACGTCAGGAACATGCCCGACCTCATCCCGCTCTACCCGAGCGGCCTCCTCGGCTACGCCAACGTCGGCAAAACCCTCCAGGTCGACTCCAAGAAGTCGCCCTACGTGAAGCGAGACACCAGCCCCGGCGACTACCACAACCTGCAGGGAATCCTGCACACGGTGGCCGGCTGGAACGGGAAGGACGGCGAGTTCAAGCTCCAGGTGAAGCGCAGCGTCGCGCTGGTGAACAAGTCGAGCGGCTTCCTTAAGGACAGCAACCTCGTGCCGGAGTCATGGTGGGTGGAGAGGAACAAAGGCATGGTGCTCGGCCAGAACGGGGAATGGCAGCTCGAGGGGCCTGCAGAGGAGAACCTGCCCGTGCCACCGGTGGTGACCGGGAAGATCATCGACGACGACGTCGCTGCCGTGGCCACCTCGAGCAGTGCCAAGGAGGGTAAGAAGACGGGCAAGGGGTCTAAGCTTCTGTCTGGATTGATTGATCAACTGCTTTGTGTGTAAGTGAATTTATTAAATGGTCAAGCCATTTACTTTTGCAATTGTGGTAAATAATAGTCTGTTACATATCAATAGAAGTGATGATGATGCTGTTACAGCAATGTGGTCAAATATTAAAGGTGAGACAAGTTTGTAATAGTGAATCATATGATATAATCTGAAGTAAAATGAAGTATATGAGCGCAAATGACGCTCCATATTGTAAGTAGTCACGTGTAATCCAGGTTGCTCTGAAATGCGAAATAGATTTAAGAACTTTGATATGTCATAAAAATAATGCTATTTTCCCTTCTAAATTTATCTGGTAACCAACTTCCTTTGAAAATAAAGGTGTGTTGTGACTCTTGATCACAAATACTCTATTCGTCTCAAAATAAACTATGACACATCGGAGTGTTACGAAGCTACTGTACAGATTCGTAGTACTATGGACCTGTTTGGGGGAGCTCTGACAGCTATAGCTTCTTCCAGAATCAGAAGCTCCCTCAAACAGTCTAGATTTTCGTCCAGATTTTGAAAAGCTATAGTCGTAGAATCTAGAAAATAAAGCCAGAAGTTGGGTAACCCAGCTTCTCCAGATTCTCATAAGTTGACTACCAACTAGTTGCTTCTCAAAATTCTAAGCTTTTTAGATAGACCTTATAATGTGTCACATCCGATATTAGGTTGTCTTATTTTGAAACGGATGAAGTAGTGTTTTGACTAGTGACATGAAAATAGGCTGGCATGGTCCTAGCAAGAACATGCGAATTCAGTGGCAGTCTATATATATGTATGGAGGATAGAAAATTATTATGCTTTAGTTTTAGCTCTCTGCATTTGAAACTGATTTTGCTTTACTTGATTAAAACGATAAAATAATATTTTTAAAAAAACTTTATAAATAGTTTAGAATAAGTGGTTTAAACAATACCTTAGAAGTTCTTTTTTTTGAGAAATTGTATTTTTAGAAACGTGAAGCAAATAATCCGTGGCAAAAATCTAAACAAAAGTTGAAAAGAATGGGGCCAGGTATGCTGAGCTTTGCTAAAATCATGCTAGCTTCTTTTAGAAACATATAAAATTGGTTATAGTTGGCTGCACAGTGATTTGTTGGGTCCAATGAAAATGTAGAAAGTAGAAACACAGTCATCTTCAGAAAATTGAGTTTATCTAACTCCAATACACTGATCTTTCGAGTGTGTCATTGGTTGTCTTTCTAGGCCAGATACAGGTAAAGCTGGAGCTGCGTGAGTTGTTGAAGACCACATCAAAAAAAGACACGAGAGCGGTGGCGTCGAGCTGATCTGCTTGTGAAGTAGCCGGAACATGGGAGTTGGGAGCTTGATTACAGCAAGTCTGAAGATGGCATTTGTCGGTTTTATTTGGAATAAAATGAGTTGTTTTGTTAGGAGAAGGTTTTTTTTTTCCTTTCTACCTTTACTCCGTTAGTGTATCTTTTGAAAAAGATCCGAAGTCCTAGCATGGTGGGCTAGTCAGTCCAAATTCAAGCCTTACCACATCTTAATAAACATCGAAATGGGAGTCATCTCGTATCTAGTTTTATTTTAGTGTGTCACGTAATCTAGATACAATTTCTGTTTCAAAGAGTCTTCTACTTGAACATGTACGTAGCATAACCCGAGCACACCAATTTTCCCCTTACAGATGAGTTTTCAAAAAACTTTCAGATATTTGTATTATCGTCGCCGTCTTATTCTGTCTATCGATATGTCATACCCAGGGGTGATATCTACGACTGTTTGTCCATAAAAATATAGCCTCCATTTTATAATATTCAACCGTACTGCTTATGAAAAAAAAAATACTTCTGTGCTACACACAACCTTTAACGTTATCTGTCACTCTGTCCAGTTCCCTTCACTTTTGTGCTACACACACCCTTTAGCTAGAAGCGCGACTGCCGCGTCTTTTCTTTTTCAAGAAGCTAAGCGCCATGTTAATGAAATGAGGAAGATGCATGACTCTATAGACTACAGACGGCAAGAGGAAGTGAAGGTTGTCTCATTGCCACTTTCCTTTCCTTCTTTGCTTAACTTCCATTTAGCGTCGGTAAAACACAGAAGCTGGGACGTGCTAATATTGGGTTGTAGTAGTACCATCTTAAGCAGGCCGTTAGTCCACCACCAACCGTCCGTGCGTGGTATGCGGAAGGATACCTGCAATTTAACGATAGTTTTGTTCGGATCCCTGTTTGATGGGCTGGACCAGATTGCGCAAGGCGCCAAGGCCGCCACATACGTGAGCCGGCCCAGTAAAAGCCGCGCAGCCATAAATTCAAGCGCGGGTGGCTCTGTTTTCTCTGCTAGTGCGGGAGATTTCCATGAGCTTTGCCGCCTCCATCTCGGCTGGATTACGGATCTACGACGGCTCACCACATCATGCATATCGTTGTGCAATACGAATTGTGACTGTGACCAGGATTGTAATTTTGTCCACGGTCCGGGTATTTCGTGAATACCCAGATCGATAGATACGGGCATGGATGTAATATTTTGCTTGTGAACATGTTTGCCGAAGACCCGAGAACATAGCGGGCAGTAGCGGGGTATTGTTTTTTTCCCACGGGTAACCCATGCCCGACTCGATACATATGTATAGCTAATTTTGGTTCATCTCTCATTCCTCATATCCCTTTCTCTTGGTTTATTTGGCCCACTAATTAGGGACATATATATACTCAACTAATAGAAATCCTAACCTAATTCCCCACTCTCCATGATGGTGGTGGCGACACGGGTCGGCTACGATGGTGGCGACCCAGGCAGGAGACGGCAGGGGGTGGCGACGCGGGCAGGCGACGGTAGGGAGCAGTGACACAAGATGGCATCGCAGCCTCGCAGGCTAGCGGCGGTGGCGGCTCAGGGCCACGATGACGGTGACGGCGTCTTAGCGTGATGCATATGACAACGGTTTAGAGCGACGACGACGAGGGCGACGAGCCAACGACGGTAGCCGAGGGCAGCGAGTCGGCGACGACAGGTGACAACGACGACAACGAGCCAACGATGACCGCCGAGGGCGGCGAGCCAGCGACGGCATGCAAAAGGCATGCCCGCTGGGTATTCACCGGACATACTCGTGTCTGTCGAACATGGGTACGGACATGGAGTTTTGCCTGCTAACCCTATCGGGCAGGGTTCGAGCGGGCAAAGTCGGACGTCGGGTCGGGCATGGTTTTGTTTTACAAGCTGATTATACATGTTTTTAACGATTTAAAAGTTAATAAAAAACTATATTAAAAATATTCTACTTTTAAAAAATATTATAAATTTAATTTAAAATTAAATTTTAAAATTCAAATTTTATCAATAAATAGACGATGAGGCTCTGACTCAGAAGCCAAATACCAAATCACCGCAAAAACGGTATATATTGTCTCCCTATCAAAAATAAGTTCACTTTTATAAATTAATCTAGGCACAGTGAACTAAATTTAACATGGAGGTTGCCAGGTCGGTCAAAGATTAATCTACGTGTCACTGACTGCGTATAGAAGGGCCTGATGGCATTAGCAAAGCTGCCGCTGCACTCCAGCTGTGCTGCCAACCACCTAAAAGCCTTCTCCCGTAGCAACTGATTAGTGTGATGGCTGTGGCTCTTTTTAGCTGTTGCCGAGCACTGCGTTGTGCCGCTGCAGCCCAAAAGGACATAGCAGACCGAACAGGTCAGATATTATTTAATTAAATACTATCTTTGTTTTAAAATATTACTATCTAAGCATATAATTAAAAACTTCGTAGTACAATAAATATGATAGATTCAAAGTATCGTGCCGTGCTGAAGAGTTGTAAGGTCCCGTTTGCACCTGCTTAAAAAATTAGATGAAATTTTTTATTTTCGTGACACGTTTTTCAAACTGTTGAACGATGCGTTTCGTGCGAAAAATTTTTATATAAAAATTATTCAAAAATATCAAATAAAATTATTTTTTAAGTTTGTAATAATTAAAATTCAATCAATCATATATTAATGTTATCGTGGCTCCATCCAGTTTGGTCGCTGGACACGTCCAACCTGGCAACTCCATCTTTTAATCTTTGACCGATACACGTAGGCAGTCAGTGACACCTGCCTGCTGACGTTCCATGCACGATGCATCGATTGCCTGATCTCGTCCTGCAGGATGCAGCGATTCTTAGAGATCTATTCAGATTCATCGTTTCAAAATAAAACAAATCTAATTTTTAAATTATAATATTTTAGAACAAAAATAATAGCTGAGAGTAAATCGTTACAGCAGGGGGCAGATCTCCTCTGCTGGAGTAGTAGATCTTCTCCGGCCACAAGCGGTCCGGCCACAAGTAGTCACTACTCACTTGAGTACTTTGCCCGCGCGGCCCAGCACTGAATTTTCTCTGTTTTTTCTTCAGGTCGCACGGGCGTTTTCATCGTGCTCCTTGAATGGTTAATCCTTGCCTTCTTTTTTCGATGACAGCGCGATCAAATGTACTGGACCGAAGGCGAGGCGGAGATGCTGGGAGAACGGCAGGCATCCGTGCGTGATTTTTATGGGGGTTTGCAGGGCTGTCGACCACACGTGCGTGTGTTTTGCTTCGTGCCAGCGAATCAAATATTGTTCGGATCTGCAGGATCTCCAGGAAGCAACAGTAGCCAGGTCACACCGTTTTTTTTTTCTTTTGCGAAACGAAACGGTGACCAGGACACACTGTTACACTCAGCCACTGACAATCACGAGTGGTCAGCTAACTTTATGTGCCAACCTACCAGCACCAGCCAACGCGACAGGATTGTAAGTTGTAAACTTGCATGGGCCATTATTTTCGTACGGTCTGCATATACTGCAGCATTAGTTTGTTGTGCTGTTCATTCAACAAAGTTTAGTACATTAGTGTAATGTTTGTGATTTACATACATGAACAATGTAATACTTATGCATGCCTTGCAGGGATGTTCATGAGGAATGTTCAAATTTAATTTACTTGATATTAGTCTTAGCCTACATGTTCACCTCTAACTAACCTTGTTGTGAAGTCATTGAAGCTGAATCATTGATTTCCCTTGCTTGTGGTTCTCCCTTTGATCCTTCTAGATCTCTTTCTGTTCTTGACGTAGGAGAAGCAGGGATGCTGGCTTGGTTACGAACATGTTGCTGGTGCTTTTAGTTGACGAAAAGAAAACCTTCTGGAGATCACCTCACGGACCCCTTCAACGTCTTCTTGATCAGGTGAGTAGATTAGGGTTTTAGAGTCTAGATTTCGGAAGTCCCCTTTGCCTCTCCTCCTATTTCTTTTATAGTGATGATAGTACGACTCGGGGGGTCAATCTTCTATTAGAATACAAACCCGTCTTTATACCGATCACACAAAAACAGATATGATCTCTTATTGGTTTCTTACTAGGAAATGAATCTAGTGAGATTTTATCCCTATGCAAACAAATAGGCAATAGCCAATAAAATGAACCAACAAGGAATTGTAACAGAATACCGAGCCTTGGACATGTGGGGACATTTTGGATTGATACCAAAACATGCCCTATCAATTATTTAGTAGCTTGAATAGTAAATATGATGGTTTGGTTTAATGTCAAATGGTTAGTAATGCATACATTTAATTTAGCACAGTTTTAGAATCTCCTTCACTATAACATAAAATTCGACGCCCAATTAGCATCAATCCAAACACATTCATTTAGAATGCTACCATACCCAAACAATGGTAGTGCCAAAATTTGTCTAGGTTTTGACATTACTAATATTTTGGTAGTGTACTAAACAAAACAAGCCCGTGGTTTCATAGAAAAAAGAGTCTTGGACATATGAGATCTTGTGTTTATTATTTACTTGTTTATTTTACAATTAGGTTTTTAATTGATATTGGTATTATTCAAGAGATAGAGACAACAAATGGTAAGATCCCCCTGAAGGCCGGCCGTACAAAGACAGTACTGGTATCATCCAACAAAAAATGCGTCGTAGTACAGGAATCCCCTTGGTTATGGTGACCAAACATGGAAAAAGAATACACAAGAAACCCTCATGACCTGATTGTTGACACATTTAACCATATATGTAATTAACACTACTATAGAAACGATTTTCTCATGCGGTTAAAATCGATTTTCGCATACGGGTGGGTGGCCCGCCGACACCTAGCTGTCTACGAAAATCAGGATTTTTATTGAGGGTAGAGCAACCACATGCAAAAATTGTATTTTTGCGGGCGGTCAGTTAAGCCGTTCATATGCAAAAATAAAAAAAATCGCTAAAAAAATTCCTAAAACCAAAACCCTAGCCAGATCCACGGCCGCACGAAGCCCGTCGCCGCCGTCCAAAGCTCGTTGGATCCACCCGGGCCGAGGCCCTGCTGCCGCAAGCCATCGTCTCAGCAAGCAAGCTGTGGTCATGGACATCATCGTCCTCGAGGAGATGAAGAGTAGAAGGGGGAGAAGGGTCATTGCCACTGCTAGATCCACCCCGACAGGGGCTGTGGCTGATGGATCTGCCGTCGCTGGTTCCACCCCGACCGGGGTTGCGATCGACCGATCCGCCACCTCCGGTCGCCACCGCCGTTGGATCCACCCTAGTCAGATCCGCTGCCTCCCGTTGCTGCTGGATCCATCCCGGCCGAGCCCCCAACCGACGTATCTGGTCTGTCGTCGTGGTCGCTCTCCACCCCGCCGCCCCCACTCCTTCATCGGCTGCTCTGCTCCCATGTTGGAGTAGAGACTGGAGAGATCGAGAGAGAGAGGGAGAGGTAGAGACTGGAGAGAGGCCGACTGCCACCGCCACCGACCGTCGCCGGGAGTGGGGAGAGGAGTAAGGAGAGTGGAGAGTTGGAGAAAGAGTGGGAGGAGTGGGGAGAGGAGTGGACGGGAGAAGAGAGAAGTTGACTTGAACTAGGAGAGAGAGAGGAGGAAAGAAAAAAGAGTGGAAAGAGAGATAGGAATATTTTTGCATGCGAGACGTGAAAATAGACTTATTTTTGCATGCGGGCCTGTTAAGACGCTCACATGCGAAAATTGATTTTTGCATATGATCCTTGAACTGTCCTCGAGGGAGCGAATTTTGCATATGGGAGTGTCAACGGATTGTATGCTCACCAAGGTATTTATAGAGTGTAGGAATTGTTGGAATAAGGATATTCGTAAGAGTCGATCAAGTAAATAAAGGACAAAGATTTATACTGGTTCGGGCCCTCAAGGTGAGTAGTAACCCTACTCTAGTTTATATGGATTATTATAAAAAAACGCTCATAATACAATAAGGGATATAACAACTAACTGATTTCGTTGACTAGAAGTTGCCGAGAATGGCCCGACGAGATCTATTCGACGAATATGACGAAGACTTTCTCCGGATTGCTTCTGGGCATATATTTTGGTTTGGTTTTTAACTCATTACCCTCCTTTACCATGGGGGTCTTGTTTATATAGCAGTGATCACCTCCTTCTCCAAGTAAAACTCAGGGAAATAGAACGGAATACGGCTTAAGGAAACCTTATCTTCTCTGGCTAGGACTCTGACACCTATTACGGAAAGATAATTTCCTTCTCTTTCAACTGTATTTCTTTGATTAAAGGATACTTATCGTATACTATCGGGTATACGGTTTTACCGTATTTCATTAATCCGTGTATAGAAGGTATGCGTTATTCTTGACTTTGACAGGGAGCTATTATGGTTCGCCAGTAACCTAGAAGGATTCTCGTCCGAAAAAATGGATTATGTAGTAATGTAATATCTCGTTGTTACATCACATAGGACACCCTCAACGGAAACTCCACACCAAAATGTTTTCGATGTCGCACATTAATCTTGCGTAACACTCCCCCAGTCAAAATTAGAACGCCAAACAAATTTGATTAGGAGTAATATTCAAAAATCAACTATGCAGGAGGCGGCTGGGTTGGCAAAACCAAATGATTGTCATAAAAACCGCTCAGTTTTCGCGAAACCATCGTGGATCATTGTAAGACCCCGGTGGTTTTAGCTAATTTTAATATGGACATAACTGTTTTTATGAGTTTTCGTTCAGTTTTTGATAAAGTGATGAACAATGATTTTCTCCTTAAAACGGTAAGACAAACTCTAGGAGATACTATAGGGACCGTTCAACAAATGGAACACGATAGTCTTTCATTTGAGGGAGAGGGGAGGAGGGGGAGTGTTTATAGTGGACCTTAAATTCAATACTACTATCATAGTTGAATCTAGTAAATACCGTTGTAGAACATTTTGATGTGTTATGATCATAAAAAGGGTAAAGTACAATAGTAACTAGTGAGATGTTGGTACACTGTTTAACACTATACACTAAGGCGGTGTTCGTTTCAAGGACATCAAATGAAGAGCTTCATTGGTTGCCCAATTAAGTCAAAACTAAAACCAAAATTTAAATTTTCAAATCTAATTTTGAAGTTGATTTTAAAATATTTTCAACGCAGTTTCATTTCAGCATTGGTTTTTAAGTCACTAAAAACATATATATAAAAGTTTTACCTATAAATTAATTTTTATTTCCTAATAAGCCGTTTTGGTTTATTAGGGAATATAAGCAACCGATGAGACCCAAACCTTTAAGCAGTGCAAAAACTGGAGTGAGTAATTAGTATATGATTAATTAATATTATAAACTTAAAAAATAGGTTTATTTGAATTTATAAAAAACTTTTGTATAAAAAGTTCTTTTAAAAAAATACATTGTTTAGCAGTTTGAAAAGCGTGTTAACGAAAAACGAGAAAGTTATAGTTTGAAGTTGGAGATTAGAACAAGGCCTAAGACCAAGCGTGTTCGTTTTGGCTGTTTGGGTGTGATTTTTGATAGGACTTGAAATGAGATAAGTCATTAGTACATAATTAATTGATTTACTAACTTAAAAAATAAATTTATTTGAATTTTTAAGAAATTTTTGTACAAACACACTATTTAGCAGCTAAAAAAACGAAAAATTAGCCATTCCGAGTTACACTCAAATCTACTGTACTATTAATTAATGTAGACAGGAGTGAGTAAGTATCGTTTCATGAGTATTCTTTGGAGCTACTGTACCACATGATCTTTGGGCACTTGGCCACTCGGTATGGATCAGATGACTATGATTCACCCAAAGTCGATTTTGAGTAGCTTGCCTATATATAAAGCTTAATTTAGAGTGTAATACCATGGGTCCATGCTCGCTACTATTAGGCGATAATGCATTCACGCCCCGCTATTCCGCCAATAGAGCGAATCGATCACCTGCAGATCACCAGTGCGATTCGTCACTCTTGAACAAATCTATCAGTAGTTACATTAATTATTATACAATTTGTCTCATTCCTGGTGCAGTGGTCGGGATTAACTACTACATTATCGAAACACAAACTGTCCCGTCGATCAATAATTAGCTACTACTGTTGCTTAGCAATACTAGTACGAGCTAGTTCCACATTTGGTATACGAACGTTAATTAGCGCTCCTATGCTTACCAATGTCGATTATGTTTATGTTTTTTTTCTTCAAAAAACCGGAAGCACCACTTGGATAAAAGACAAAGCATGCATGTGCATTTCAAGCTGCTTAATTTAAAATGTGTTTACGTACGATTATGTAACTAAACAAACTTATCATCGCAGCCTACAGGGTTGTAATCAATTAATGAATATGTAGCAGGGTAATTAAGCAAGTTAAGAAGCAACAAGTAGGTAAATCTAGTAGAGCATCCGACGCAGATGGGGTTTTGTAGGCTTCTTAAACGACAAAGAAGGTCGACGTCCTTTCTTTTGATTCGAGACCCGAGAGCCAGTCAGGGTCGGTTCTATATTCTTTTATATTTTTTAGGACTCAACGAATTTGATGATACAGACCCATAGGACTAAATATATTTTTACTTATAATATATACTTTTTTATATTATAAGTCATTTGATTGTTTTCTTAGTTAAAATTCTTTAGGTTTGATCAAGTTTATAGAAAAATTAAAAACATCTACGATACCAAAATAGTTTCATTATATCTAACATTAAATATATTTTGATAATATATTTATTTTGTATTGAAATATTAATATATTTTTCTATAAATTTGATCAAACTTAAAAAATTGACTAGAAAAAAAATTAAAAAATTTATAATATAAAACAGAAGAAGTACTTTTTATAAACCATGTATCATCTAAAGTAACACAAGTAAACATTCCTAACATTATATACACCTAAACTTGTGAAGTAAATTAAACAAAAAGAACAAAACAAAATCCTAACATATTTTTGGACTAAATAGATAAAAAATTAAGAAGATTACAAGACCTTACCCTAAACTCTAGTCATCATGAGATAAAGTATAGCCACGTGGAAGCCAGATATAAGGACAGACGAAGCCATCCTGCCAACTAGATTAGTTGGTGATGGGTCTCTGGCCAATTTAAGCCCTAGGTGATAGCACAACTGTCATAGGCCCTTGAGCCGGCCCTCAAGCTAGCAACTTTGTCAGCTGTCGTGCCCAGCATCCTATTTGCTATAAAGTTATAACCCACTAAATTCTAAAATTCAGTATGCAAAAATGTCACATCATCGTTCATAAATAATTATTACATTTCAACATCATGCAAACTTGCTATATTATCTATAATTTTATTTAGAGTTTTAAAATGCAAGCATGTTAAATTATCATCCCACATAAATCACATAATATTTCAATATATCTCTTCATCATTATTTATAATATCCTATATACCTATATATTTCATCATCACTTAGTTAATGTTATTTCTCTCTTCTCTTATTGAGCCATATCATATCAATTGTTTTTAGTCCTTAGATGATTAATATATGGTCCAAATTATCTTACTTATTTTTTTTCTCATTAAGTCATATCATCTTAATTGTTTTTAGTACTTAAATGATTAATTTATTCTCCAAATGATCTTCTTTCTTTTCTTCTCTCGTAAAACCACACCATCTTACTTTTACCTTTGAATCATCATTCTATATACTATTTAAATTCAAACTATCATAAACCACGTCAACTTACGTAAGCTTATATTATCTAGTTAACTTAAATATTTTTGTTATAATACTAAATTCTGGCAGGAACGCGTGGGTTCATCTGGCACTTACGGTACATGCAAACATCGTCAATAACTTAGCTGTAACCGTAAGTAGCATGCAACACAGGTTCGGCAGTGAGTGACAGGCGATGAGGTGAACAGTGCGGCATGTTCCTACTTTTCCCCGCTTCTTTTCAGAATCGGCATCAGATCCTTACGTAGTAGTACTAGTATGTTGTTCTGTGGTGACACGTGAAGAACAAGACATGTTCTTAATAATTGGCAGCAGATTTACTCATGTCGTACAAGATGTAAGCACAGTCTACATATATACGGAGTACTCCACTCGTAGCTTAGCAAGTTTAACATGGCCAAAGGCTCAGAGGCTGTCTTTTATAGCTGGCTTACGCAAGTCTAGCCGTCGATGAGAAATTAAGCAGGCGTGACCATGCCGAAGACAAGTAGACAAACCGTCCATCCTTGTCACTGGATCTAAACAGCAGGTCTTCACTAGCACCTGCACGTTGTAGCTCGAATACTGCGAGTCTGCGAGTCCGCTAGGATCATCCATCCGGCCGCCCGCCAATCCGCCATGGGTTCGTGGAGTCGTGGTGCACGAGCGGCGCTGCCTGGCTCGGTACACGGCGACTCCACGAGGATGTGTGTTAACGTAACCATGCATCATTGAGCATTTTAACAGTGAAACCGGCCGGTATGCGCGATGCTATCCGCCGTAGCAGTCACTAATCAGGAAAACACAACTCGCAGATTCGCAGCGGCTTAGGAACGAAGATCCATTCGAAGGCAACACAACCGCATCCGATTCCATGGCCCAACCGCGCGCGCACAAACGTACGCCACGACTCGTGCGCGACGCGCTGACACGACACTTTGCGCTCAAATGCAGCCGGCTCGTCGCGTTGTTTGCGCTGCTGCGCAACTGAGCACGGAGAACCTCTTCGTCCCGTGTCGTATGGTGTGACTTGCTCGCGTTGCTCCACTCTGTCTGCTCCTCGTTAATAACAGCTGGAGTGTTGGTGGCTCTGGCTGCGGCGACGCGCGCAGGCGGTGGGTTTTGCTACGACGAAGAAGGCGTAAGCGCCCGTGCGGTTTCGTTCGCGATGGTGGCGAAGAAGCCGAGGGTTGTGGTGGTGGGCGCGGGGATATCGGGCCTCGCGGCGGCGCACCGGCTGTGCGGCGCGGGCGGGGACAGGTTCGAGGTGGCGGTGGTGGAGGCCGGCGACCGTGTCGGCGGCCGGATACTCACGTCCGAGTTCGCCGGCCACCGGGTCGAGATGGGCGCCACGTGGGTGCAGGGCGTCATCGGGAGCCCCGTGTACGCGCTTGCGCGTGACGCCGGCGCGCTCGGGGAGGAGGTGGAGAAGGAGGGTGGTCTCCCGTACGAGCGCATGGACGGCTTCCCCGACCGCGTGCTGACCGTCGCAGAGGGCGGCGAGGTCGTCAACGCGGACACGGTGGCTGGCCCGATCGAGGAGCTGTACGGGGGCATGATGGAGGCCGCACGCGCCGGCGAGGCTGGCGGTGGAGGCGGTGTGGAGGAGTACCTGCGTCGTGGCCTACGGGCGTACCAGGCGGCGCGGTATGCCGGCGGCGGCGGCGGCAAGGAGCTAGAGGAGGTCGAGGAGGCCCTGCTCGCCATGCACATCAACCGGGAGCGGACCGACACCTCCGCCGACGACCTCGGTGACCTCGACCTCACCGCCGAGGGCGAGTACCGCGACTTTCCTGGCGAACACGTCACGATACCCGGCGGCTACTCCCGCGTGGTCGAGCGCCTCGCCGCGGCGCTCCCGCCCAGCACCGTCCGCCTGGGCCTCCACCTCCGCCGTCTCGAGTGGGGCGGCAACCCTGTCCGCCTCCACTTCGCGGATGGCGCGCCGCCGCTCACCGCGGACCACGTTATCCTCACGGTCTCGCTGGGCGTCCTCAAGGCCAGCCTCGGCAAGGACGCCTCCGGCGCGGGCGGCGCCGCCATCGCCTTCGACCCGCCGCTCCCGCCTTTCAAGCGCGAGGCCGTCGCGCGCCTCGGCTTCGGCGTCGTGAACAAGCTGTTCATGGAGGTGCAGGCCGTGGCGCCATCGGAACCGGAGGACGTCGGCGGCGTGCAGCCGGCGCCGGCCTTCCCGTTCCTGCACATGGCGTTCCGGGGACACGTGTCGAAGATCCCGTGGTGGATGCGCGGCACGGAGTCGATCGGCCCCGTCCACGCGGGCTCCACCGTGGCGCTGGCGTGGTTCGCCGGGCGGGAGGCGGCGCACCTCGAGTCCCTCCCCGACGATGACGTCATCCGAGGGGTCCACGCCACGCTGGACTCGTTCCTCCCGGCGGCGCCACGGTGGAGGGTGAGGAGGATCAAGCGGAGCGGGTGGGCCACGGACCCGCTCTTCCTCGGGTCATACAGCTACGTGGCCGTCGGATCGAGCGGCGACGACCTCGATCTAATGGCCGAGCCGCTGCCACGTGGACCGGACGCCGCCGACGAGCGGCCGCCGTCGCCGCGGGTGCTGTTCGCCGGCGAGGCGACGCACCGCACGCACTACTCGACGACGCACGCTGCGTACCTGAGCGGCGTGCGCGAGGCTAACCGGCTGCTGCAACACTACCGCGGCTGAGAGAATCACACCACGCAGCAAATTTTTCCCGTACAACATTTTGCTTGGACTATTCTCCTTGTGAACGATTTGCCTAGCTAACAATGGTTTGATTCACGTGGTTGGCTATGGCGTTGCCGGTTTGGCGATCTATGTTGCTTCAGGTATGGAGATAAAATTGAGATGTGGGAAGATGATGTGTTCTTCTAGTAATACACACGTAAAAACGTGTTCTGTCTTCAGACATCGAGAGAAATTGTCATCCATGTCCGTATCTTCAGACATCTGGAGAAAATTGTCATCCATGTCCGTATTGGTCTAGGGAGATTGGTGAGTTCAGCAAAACAGCGTCTACTTTTAAATTCCCGCCGTATTACGGCGTCATTTGGCGCCAGAAGACACGATGGCAACATTTGGTGTTGCTTCCTTTGTCTGTTTCTGACACGTGTCAAACCGGTGAGGTGTAAGACCACGACATGACACGGATCATCCCTCCATTGACATTTGATAGCGTATCCTCCGTCCTCCCCGAGAGCTGTCTATCGTACTAGTACTTATTGCACCACCTACTAGCTTAACAAGGACAATTTCTTGCACGTCGATATCGGTGACGTTACTAGTACTAATAAGTAATAACCAAACATTAGTCGAGTAACATAATGTTGTCTTATTCTCTCGAAGGGGATAAGATGCAAACGAGTACACCTAATTAACACGCTAGATTTGTTCAGCCTGGATGAAGTTTCATGAATCCACAGGCTGAGATCGATACACAATGACACAATGTTCGATCTATTCAGGCTTCAGGCTGTGCAGGCTCCAGTGTTGCTCATGATCGAATAATCTATAAGCTGTAAATAAAGTGGATGCAAGAAGCTATCGAGATTACTACTAGTTCCTGCAAAGATTTGGGCTGTTTTTTAATTATGAAATTCCAGCGAATTTTCTGCAAGATTCCTGCTATCTATACTTGATCAGAAGATGCAATTCTAGGTACATCAACTTGGCACAAAACAGTACACGAGATACCCTACACCAGCAGTAGTGCCTAGTACTACTTATAGTGCATGAATGACAGCAATTTGATTCGGTTGCTGCAGTTGGTCCGGGGAAGGGCCGGCCAAAGGTTCGACGACAGCCATCTCCTTTCCCTTGATTGACCAATCCATGACACCATAACTTTGCTTCGAATCACATTCTGCGACGATGCAGGCAGCATGCATTGGTTGGATTAATAATACAAGAAATCTGTTGCGATGCAGAAAGCTGATGATTGGGGAAGATATTGGACTGACCTGATCTTTCGTCACTTTGCTAATAAGATCCAGATCTTGATATGCAATTATGCATGTCTAGCCTTCAAGACCATTGGTCCAGCAAATTTATGTTTTTATGCCCAGCCCAGAAGGAAGATGAAACATAAACAAAAACATACTCCTGTCACAAAAAGATATGTTTGTTTGTTTATGAGAAAGAAGGGAATGCATGACCTCCTTTCTTGACTACTTTGCCTTCTAGTGGTGTAAGATCCAATATAAAGAAAGAAAGTAAGATAGAAAGGGCGATGCCGTGATTACGATATTTCTCCCACATTCTATCACTCATTTCATCGGGCCTCCTGGTCAAGTTTTTCTCCTCGGATGAGTTCTTTTCTCTTTCTCAAGATCTTGTAGGCAAACTTTTTTTTTAAAATGAGGCTTCAATTAACTACTAATTCTTTTTGCTGGGTCGGCCAAAGGAAGGACCGACCAAATTTTATTAAAAAGAGAGAAGGTTACAGACATTACATGGTCGACGTTAAACTGTCGAGGCGGAGCAGCGACCGTAACAGCCATTGCCCCAAAAGAAAAGAAGGCTTCCGCAGCTACTCGCTAATCACATTGTTGAAATATGCCGGCCTCTCTCCACACGAGTATCTCTTCCCTGATTGCTTTGTAGGTCTGAGACGTTGTGCGCAATTTCTGCTCGAAGATCCTAGCGTTACGTTCCTTCCAGACGATCCAGCACACCATCAGCAACAAGGAATCAAATGCTTTCCTGTAGTTCAACCGAAAAACTTGTCTGGCTTGTGACCACCACTCAGCGAGCTGGGCGCCACATTCTCCGGGAAGCTGAAATGACACACCCACCAATCCCTTCAGCATACGCCACACCCTGTTCGTATATGTGCAGGATACAAACAGGTGGTGACAGCTCTTTGATCCTCGTGGCACAGGGAGAAGCTGGACTCGTGGGGCCATCCCTGTTTCTGCAAATTGTCCGCCGTTAGACACCTGCCACTTGTTGATAGCCACATGAAGAATTTGATTCGGGACGGCGCTCTTGTTTGCCAGTTCAATTCGCCGCATAGTGAACACGTGCGAGCCATGAAGAACATGTTATAAGCCGACACCGCGTATAACCTATCTGTCGTCAGCTTCCTTGGACTGCACATCCTCTTGCAATTCCAACCCTTGGACTGCATCCCAGATTTGAAGAATACTCTCCCAAGGCCCTGTTTGATAAGCTGCCACGACGGTCACGCACTCAACGGTGCTCGACCAAACCCTGTGCCACTGTAATTCTGGTTCTACCTCAGAAACTAAAGAGCAACGGCGAGGAAGTGGCTATGCTCCCGCCCGACAACTAGCTCGCACGTCAAAAATCCATGTCCTTGCCATCTCCCACCCTGAAGACGGCCGCTGCCTGGAACATCGTGGATATCGGTGGTCAGAGTCGAATTCACCAACGTCCAAGGCCGCACATTTTGCTCCAGTCACCGAGCCAACCATTTCAGTCGTAGCGCTACACCAAATAATTCCAGATTCTTCACACCTAGCCCACCACAGTCTTTCGGGCTACACACCATGTCCCAGACAACAAGACAATGCTCGCCATTTACCTCTTCTTGCCCTTTCCAAAGGAAAGCCCTACATTTCTTGTTAAATTCTTTTACTGCCCACTTTGGCAATTGCAACACTGACAGGAAGTGGATTGGCAACGCTGTCAACACCGACTTGATCAGGTGCAACCTCCCATCGGGGGAGAGGAGATTGGGTTTCCATCCAGCACCTTCTTGGAGAAACGGTCTAGGATTGGCTGCACCTCGGCTTTGGTAGGCTTACGCATTGACAATGGCAGGCCGAGGCAGACAATCGGGAAATTCTCAATCCAGCAATTGAACATCTCCTAGACCATCAAGATGATATCCTCATCGCATTGGATGGGTGTGATGGCACTCTTTGTCAGGTTTGTTCTCAACCCTGTGGCATTACCAAAGAGGTTTAGGATGCTGCAAATCACACGAGCCTCCCTCTCAAGTGGCCTAAAGAAGATGATTGTGTCGTCCGCATAGATGGACATATTGGGGGTCACTCTTCGTCCATCAAGTTTAGCTAGCAGGCCCCACGCTGTGGCTTTTGCAAACAGGGCCTGAAGGGTGTCCATCACAAGGACAAAGAGCCGTGGCGACATTCCAGGTAAATCCTTGGGCAGTTACAAAGTTTGGTGTGTATTGCACCAGAACTCCCGTGCGGCAACCGGAAGCACATTAACACCATAAAGCAGCAAAACAATTTGCTACCTTGTTACATGATCTGGGGCACAGACTGAGACCGAACAAGAATCAAACTGATTATACACCTCTCGAATCTATTTATTATATACTAAAAATTCATTAAACTTCCTTAAAACGCTCTTAAGCCGTCACGTAGTACTACTACAAACACTCCTAAGTCATCACGTGACATTTTAATTTAAATCTTATCCCCAAGAAAAGTCCTCTCCCTGTGCACCTGTGCACGTATACGTTTCAAAAAGAGAAAAAATACGTCCACACGTATGTTAGTACTCCCTCCACCTCCGACCCTCCCCAGCTTCCATCCCTCTCCTAATTTTCTCTCCTATTTTCTAGCTAACGACCAAATACATATATATAATAATTATATAGAGAAATTATCATAACTCTCAAGTTCATATCCAATTTTCAATTTGTTTAAACTATTATTTATTTATAAATAAATGCCATTAAATTATTAATTTTTACCATTAGATCTTATCTCCAAGAAAATAATTCTATGTTGTCCTCTCCCTGTGCACATATACATTTCAAAAAGAAAAAAAATGGCCGCTCGTATGTTCGTACTCCCTCCACCTCCGACCCTCCCCTTTCGTCTCTCTCCTAATTTTCACTCCTATTTTTTAGCTAACAGTCAAATACATATGGGATTGCCTATAAATTTGTTGATAACAAATGTAATTGTAGTACAATCGTGATTACAATATAACTTGTATGTAACTTTCAAAAATTCCTCTGTAACATGCTATTCTCATAAAATGGTGGTCGCGGGACTGAATCCTCTCACATTTGCATGCACCATGATTTTTTCTTCCTCACTTGCATGAATCATGAAAAAAATCTAATGGTTCAAAATTATATGAAAGTTACATACAATTTACATTATAGTTACATGCAAGTTAGACGTAATTACCTTACGATTGTACTATAATTACATCTGCCAAATTTTTAGAAAAAATTTGGCGACAAATTTAACTATGAATTTTTGTCCACAAATTCATAGTTAAAATTGACTACATATATAAAATAATTAAATAGAGAAATTATCATAACTCTTGAGTTCATATCCAATTTTAATTTGCTTCAACTATTATTTATATATAATTAAATACGTAATTCAAAAGATATGTTACCATATGTTTCGATATAAAAATTATATAGGGGTAGGATGTGCGTATGTGCATTCATATATGTGAGTGTGCACGCGTTATGAGCTTGTTAACGGTAAAATTTGGCATATTCCATTAAAGGTGGAGCAAAATTGGCGGTGTGATTTTAATAACTGGTAACGAAAAATTGCATCGGCCGAAGATGTATCGGCAGGTATGTATCGAATGAAAGAGTTTAAGGAGTTGTCGATAGAAGATAGGAGTTTGAGTTCTTATCGGATTCAGTTGAGGAGATTGAAGGCATTACTAAAAGAGGATCGGATTCGAGAAGGAAGCGACGTGTATCTATTAATTAGGCATAACTATTTATTTTTCTTTTATATAATTTTAGGAAAGATTGATTAAAGTCCGGTTTGGGCTTGTAATTTTTATTTTATCTTTAGGAAAATTATGTCGTATCCGATATGGACTAGTTTTTGTTCATAAATATAAATATGTACACCCAGGTTCTTGTAAATTAACAATAGTTTAATACACACTTTCGACGCATCGCTATCCTCTCACAAGGTTTATTTTCGACAAGTTCTTGTCTTCGAGTTGGGTTGCATCGGTTATGTTCTATCTCTATCAAGAAGTAAGTTTCGTTTATAGTTGCTTGTATCGGTGGCACTAGGGCTTCCATCTGTTAAGTTCGACAATCTAACCCGATCGATGCAAGCGCTAATTTATCATATATATTGCTCAATCTAAGTTGATAGATATTGTTTACTTACATCGGCCAATTTCATCTGGATTTGCTGATATCGGCTAAACAAATTCTTGTTGATTTAGATTGATTAGTGTATCCACCACCCTGAAAAACAATCAAAGGTTTGTTTAGACCTTACTATTTTGATTATAATTTAGTGTTGCATCAGTTAAGTTTGACCTACTAAGTCGTTGTCAAAGTTGTAAGAACTAACTTGCTTGTTGCTTGTCGATAAGGGTAGTATCGGGGTTTCAGCTGATCTTACCTGGTATAATCGTTTCGTTTTAAGATTGCATGCTGTCTTTAACTTAATGAGTTATATCTATCATCTTATATAAGTTTATGAACCCTTTAAATCTATTAAGCTTGTCATCAGTATCGCACTGTCGGTTAGATCCGATCTATTGAGACTGTGACTTGTTTAATAGATTTAATCAAGATTGATACTCTTATATAAGGCTGTATCGGAGCTATAGCCAATACATTACCTTTTGCTTCTTAAGTTATTTCATCGGCTATTATATAAGTTCATATAATTATTAATTCATCTGATCTTTATTATTGGCAACTAATATTGTCTCGGTTAAGTCTGATTTATCATAGTTGCTAGTACTTAATAAAAGGATTGAATTAATAATTGCATGTTATTTATCTCTATAGCCGATCGGGGTTGCCTTGGGTTTAATTTGAATTTATCTGCACATCGGTTAGTATCTAAATCATATAATTATATAATAATTGACCTTAATATTATCAATCTTATGTTGCATTGATTGAGTTCGACATATAGGATTGATTTTGTTAAAGAAAAGTTGTTTATGATTATGTTCAATTTAGATCTAGTCTATGAACAACATCTTTTATAACTTATAGCCGATTCATTCGTGTATTGGCTGATACTATACGACATCGACCTATTGGTCGATCGGCTATCGTTTTCTAATGTTTGCCTTTGTTTATCTTGTTGGTTGTAGGATCAAACCAATTGGCACGCTCTAAACCCAAAGCTTTTGGACCTGCACTGAAGTAAAACCAATCTTTCAGGCCGTCGTGTTTTGCATCAATAGAGCGCCAGCGTTTGTATTGTGTTTCTTAAAAAAAATTACAATATGTCACTTAGATAAAATACCCTTTCTTTTCAGTGACAAACCCAAGAAAAAAGTATCGGGATGTCATTTGAATATATACCCTTTCTTTTTAGTGGCAAACCCAGAAAATATTATTAGGTTCCTATACATACAAATCATCTAAGTATTAACTGATATATTAATTAATATGGTATGAATTAGGTAGACGAATAATCGACCCTGGAAGGTGATTGTACTTACACATGTAACCTTTGCATAACGAATTAGCAATGAGATATTATAAAAAACATGAACATATATTTTGGCATCTTGAACCATTCAAGAAACATGCACAGCTAAATTAGATCGAAAAAATAATAAATTCAACCGTGAATAGATTTTCATATAAAAGAATTATTTATCTGTGACCACAATGAAGCATTTAAAATAAATGAACATGTATTATATTATGTAATCTTAAATCATTCCACAAAATTGCATAGCTAAATTAGATTGACCGAATTAAAATAAAAAAATTGTAAATTCAACCATGAAAATAAATTTATGCCTAAAGGAGTAATTTATGTAGGCGTCGTACTCCTATACTTAGCATATCACCCTAATTACCAAACAAAATTGTAAAATAATTTAATAACATATGTTGCATCATCATACATTACTTTGTAAGCATGCATAGAAAAATTAGGTATATAATATGTAAGTGAAAATAACAATTTTAACTATGAATAACATAACAATTATAAAAAAACATTATACCTTTAGTTGGATGCAATAATATCTAATTAATTATGTATTTTGAAATTTGCTCAACTAACGAGACAAATTAAATCAGATGATCTTTTACGTAAGCGCCCTAAAATAATACATTGCCATTTAATGAACTTAGAGGTCCTTTTAACAAACTTTTTGTACATTATAAATGGATACGAATGAATACTGCTATGGCTTCCATACCTTTCATATATAAACATAAATTTATCTATTGTATATGCATAGACCATTAAAAATGTGAATAGTCCTATATATGAACATTAATAGGCTACAAACATGTTTGTTCTTCATACACATGTAAAATCAACTTTAAAATCCATTTAGATTTTATGATATACTAAAATATAAATAAATTCTAAGATTAACTACTTAAAAACATAAACACCACTGTACTGAATCATTGATGACTCTGACAAAATTGCAGCCATGGGACACATATAATGATTAACTTTGGATTTGGAAAATATGTATTTTCCCTATGTAGGCATGCTTGCCACAGAGATAAGGGTGAGTGGATCGCTCTTAATAAGCGATGAATAATGCATCAATAGAGGTGGTGGGGAGAAGGTGTAATGGTCTAAGATGGACTTACTTTTGTAGACATTGAAACACAGTGTTTAGAAGTTGCAAGAGAACCATAACCATCAAATAATTTCCATTTTTGAAAACATGAAAGTTATGAATTATTTAGTGTTAGAAACATTAAATTACATGAAATATAACATAACTATAGCAAAGGACATAATAAATAACCATAATTACAAAAATGCCTAACTCTTTCACATAAAGAAGACAAAATAATAGGATAGGCATTGCAGGCTTCGCATAAAGATTATGCAATCTAAATTTACTTACTTTATTCCCAATGCATGCTAGCTAAATAAATATTACAAAGAGTGATCAAATTAGTGTGTATAAATTCCTAATTTTTAATATTTAAACCACATTCTGAAAATGACGATGATTGTGCAGTTATGCTTACCTATCATAGTCATGCTAGGCTACATGAGACTCGCACACACTGCATAAACATTTCTCAGATGGGATAATGCCTCCCATACTATGAAATCAAATTGGACTACGAGAGGCTTTTCCTTTAGAGTACGTATAGTGTCACATTTACCCAAACCAACCATTAATAAACAAGGACTAAATCCAATACGTCAAAAAAAAAAAGAGAGCAGGTACATCCCCTGTAAAGAGACACAATTAACTGTAAAACTATCCAACCAGTTTTTCTATGTACCAAAAAAACTATCAAGGTATATCAAATGTTAGCAAATAATGATATGCATATATTTATATGTATTATTTTACATAGTGAATATCAATAATCTATGTACAATGATAATGATAATGTTAAGCCACTTATTTATCTTTTTCATTTGTTTGAACAATTATTATGTTCATTGCACCATTACGTAAATGATTTTTCTCCACATGCGACTTAAATGTGTAGCCGCTTGTGGTGAAGCCTGGGCTGCCTCAACCTCACTGCCCGCTTTTGAAAATAACTTATGCAATATGTTTACTCCTAGAATGTTTTACGGGTGCATTAACCCACGAGCTAATATTCAATCAGTTTACTCTCTTCGCTATAGGAAAAGCTCATTTAACGTTCTAATTATATTTTTCTTATTTTTTCATTTTTATGTTTCTCTTTATACAAGTTGTATTTTACTTTGGCAAATGTTGACGAAAGCCAATGATAAATCCATTAAGTCACTAAACTCCTATCCTTTGTAGTAGCTTTATAAGTTTCCCCCACATCTTGTATGTACACACTGCTAAAAATAGTTTAGTTATTTTTGTTCCTATTAAATCTACATTTTAAGTCCTGTGTTGACTATATTTTTTCTATAAAATACCATGTGGGTCTCATGTATCATAGAGAAATAGTATCCAAGATATGTATATTTTTTTCGTCTTTACTAATTCACATGCAAGCATATAACATATTGCGTGCGTACGAACCATTTAAAGCAAGGACTCGATGGTTCAAATAAAATACATTTGTTAGTAGTAAATGTTTCACAAGGTTTCTTAAGAAAAAAGAGACAATGTGCATTCAATTAAGAAAGGAGAATATCTTGCTTTTAATTTAAACTTACACAGGAGAACATTTTGCTTTTAATTTAAACTTACACCTATTCTTTAAAACAAATTAATACACATGTCCGCGCGAATGCATAGGTTATCTTTCTAGTTGTTTAAAAAGACTGCCTTTAGGGCTTTGGTCCAAGTCAGTAGCTTAGAGAGCTCGCCCCAAAATGACTGCATTCCGTTTCCAGTATCGTTTAGGCAAACAAACTAGTGAGACAAAATGAAATTGTATTTGATATTCATGTTAGGGTCTGGGAATTGAACCGTCTGTACCGATCCAATCCAGGCAATCGAGATGGCCCGGAATTACCGTCCTTGCTAGCATTATAGGCTTTTTATGCCGGTGCAGTTATCTCGGTGACAACCAATGGAGGCTAGGGACAACAATTTATGGTAGCAGGGTTCGGAGTTTTCTTCTCCGAACCCCACCAAAACCATATCCTTCCGAGTTTTCTCTTGCCTGACTGCCTAGCCAACGATTCCTCTCGAGTCTCGCCTGCCTGAATTGGCCGCAGGCCCGCATCTACTGCGCCGGAGTTGATCAAGATGGTCTTTTGCTAATTTGCTTGCTGTCGCCACGACGAGATTGGTGTCTGAAATTTGACGACGAGGACGTCCAGCAGCCACTGTATAGTTGATAGAGATTTCAACAATTATTCAGACGAGCCCATACCATATATACTCGATCGAGTAGAGGCGAATTGAACCGTATGTTAGATGCGTTCGTGACTGGATGTTCATGTCACGAACCGTACAATTGAGCAAGCTCGTGTCGAAGATTCGAAGTGGGAACCGAGAGACGATAATGATCGTTTCAATTGGTTCTAAGTACAAATGAGAACTGGTACACTGAATTTGCATGCATCACTGTATAAGTAGATAACTGTGGTTTTGTATGTTAACGCCCTTAAATCTGCAAGCAGCCGGAGCCGGCCTTGGTTAGTAGTCGTGCACACGCTGGTGAATGATGATATATGATACAGCTCCCTGTTTGGAAAATGTCGTACACAACACAAACCGTTCATCCAACAGCTCGTACAACTCCTTTCCGTGGCAAAAGCTCGCATCGATCAAGCCGGGACATCGGGACATGGAATAGCTCTTGGCCTCTTGACCCATATCAAGATTACTCCGAGTTGGATCGCTTCCATGGGTCACCAGATAGCAGCAGATCGCAGCATCTGTTCCCCGCCGCCTCATCCGCCGGCTTCCGTTTACCCGCGATGTATGAGAAACTGCACTCTGCCTGCAGCTGAGCTATTTATGCGGCCCGGTTGTTTCGGCGACAAGCAACGCAGCCCGAAAGATGGGCTACAGTTATTTGGCCCATGAGAATAATTGGGCCGTTTGTAGGCCTGGATGGGCTAGGGGAAAACAGCTGGGAGCAAAGGGGTTCGGAGTTTTTCCTCCGAGCCTCAAAGAAAACCATCCTCTCGAGTTTCCTCTCGCCTGCCTCCCTGCCTAACCAGCGACGAAAGACTGTGCCTGCCTGAAGCATAGGCCGCAGCCACTAGCCCACTGCCAAACTTGATCAAGGATGGTCCAGCCTTTTGTTTTTGCTTTCGGTTTTAGTTATCCGAGTTCTGAACCAGGTACATCAAGCGTACGTGAAACGGTGAAAGGACCCAAAACAGACAGAAGACAACGACGTTCTGAAGCCTTAACCAAAAGACGGGAACTAGCTGTTCTGCCAACACATCCCATACTTGATTGTTTCAGTGAGACTTTAATCTAGACTTTCCGTATCCAATTAACGGAACAGATTCAGACGCCGGGAGCCTTGTTACCTCGATTTGCTACCACGACTCTCGAGTTGGGCAAATTCGAGTTTTCACTCGAAGCGAGAATGACTTGAGTCAAACAGAGACGAGAGAAATGAACTAAAAAAACACCCAAAATTCAAAATTAATTGTCGTTTACAAACAACGCGTACGTGGGCACGGCACAGCACCACAGTGATCACTCTAAACGCATGGGTCACCGAGCTGCCTTTTGCATCTGCACCGGCGCCGCGGTTGAGAGCGCGCGCGCGATCGAACTATGTGCCGCGGTTGAGCATCTCCTTGTAGTTGAGCAGCGAGTTGAGCCGCTGCAGCTGCAGCTGCTCCCGGAACTTGTTGATGAAGTCGTCCGCCCTCGCGTCCACGCTGCTCGCGGTCGCGAGCCCAACCTCCGCGGTCTCCTCCTCCTCCCTCGCCGCCGCCTGCACGGCGCGTGCCGGTGCCGGGGCCCTCGGCGGCGGCGCGCGTTGCACTTGCACCTGCCGCGGTGCCTGCGCCGGGGCGCGCTCCAGCTTCCTCACCTCCGAGCTCGACTTCTTGACCGCCGGCTTCGCTCTTGTGGCGCCGGCGGCAGCCTTCTCCGCCTTGCCTCTCTGCTCCACCGGCGGCGCGGCCCGAGCGGCAGGCTCCGACCGGCTCCGGGTGTACTGCACCTGTTGCTTCTCGCTCTCGTCGCAGATGGCGTTGGCGGCGGCGGAGAGGTTGTACTCGGGAGGGAAGTCGCCGGAGTGGAAGCGGTAGAGGCCGAGGGAGCGCAGGCGCTCCATGACCGACGACGTGCGCGCCAGCGGCGCGGGAGGCGGAGGAGGAGCGTACTGGTGATCATAGCTGCGCTGCGGCTCATGGTGGTGGTGCTGTGCATTGTAGCGCTCGTCGTCGTGGTGGTGGTGGTGGCGGCGGTGGGATGCGCGGGAGGTGAGCGCGATGGTGCCGATTACCACGTTGAGGAGGAGGAAAAGCGTCGCCGGGGAGAAGTAGCCGCGGACCAGCGACCACCCCGGCGGCCACGCTGTCGCGTCCGCCGCGACGTCCATTTCGTCGAGATCGCCGCGCACGTTCTGACTACCACGCGCACGGGAAGCTGGCTGTGCTGAGGCCTGAGGGGGATGTGACTGCGTGCTATAGCTTGGCGTGGCGTTGCCCTGCTCGGCGTGCTATATACGGGGAGGCGGAGGGCACGCGGCGCGCGGAGGCGGGTGGTGGATGGGAGGAATGCTTGCTGGGGATGGGAGAGAAACGGCGTGCGTATGAAAGGGCCACATCCTCGTGCGCTCGCGACCGACCACCCCGTCACCCACCGTGACAGGTTGGAGATCCCCAAGCCCATGAGCCTCAATTCATTGCGACGCAGTGAGGGGCGTCACCGTGCGTGCGTGCGTCGGTTGCACCGGCCACGGTGCTCCATCTGACCATCTCCAGGAAAATAATGGTGTGTACAGTGTACTAGTATTTTAGTAGTAGTCCGTTATCCAATATTTTACTGTTATATTTTAGTGGTCGAGCTAGTATTTTAGTAGTCCGTTATCCAATACTTCACTGTTATATTTTAGTGGTTGATCGAGCTTGTTTCAAGATCTGCCAAAACAGAAACTTCTCCTGTGACAAACCCAAACCATCTCAAGTTGTGTCATGAACAAATCACAAGATTACTCTAGACCATAGAACAAGCGTCTCGGGGAGTAGGAGTACTGAGATTTCTCTTGCCGAATACTGCGATGAGCCGATGAACAATGCATCAAGCATTTCGCTTCCTCATTTTGACGCAACCGCGGCAATGAGTTGCGTTGAAACGTACGCTCGAGCAGGAGATGCAGGTGAGCAACCACCAAGCCTGCAGAGTCGGATGAACATCCGTTCCGAGGCAATGAACAAACCACGTGGAGTGACCGTCCAGCTAGTGATATCAGCCCACCTGGTGTGAGACTGTGCGCGCCTTGATTCACGTCACGTGCCAGTGTGCCGCTAGACCTAGTGGCCAGATCGGAACCTAAGCAGGTCAACCTGACTCAACCTACCGCGCACTTATTAACGTCAGTAGAGCTGCCGAGACGAAGTCCCCGCAGCATATGAGCTCCAGCGTAATATTCATAGGCACATGTCGGGCACAGGACTCCCATCAATTTAAATGCATCCATCCGAGACATGAGGTGATGAGGCAATGATCGGCCGTGATTGACAATTAAGTAACCAGGATAATAGTCTAAATTAAGGCTCCCATGTGACGTTGTAACATGACTTTCAAGAACACTTCTATTTTGGATTTGTGACCAAACACTACTATTTTGGATTTGTGACCATACCAATGAACTCAAATGCACAACGCACGACCTCAAGAACAACGCAGGATGGGACCAAATGTTCAAATCAGACAAGATTTAGAGGCAGGAAAACTGCTTCCAATGGGGTATCCAGTGCAACGATATACCACAAGCAAGGAATAGCCTAAGCAGACGTATTCAAGGCTTCAGGCACATTACTATCTGAAGAACCATCTGATTAAGTCACCAAGTCAGGCTAACAATACAACTAGGTCCAATACGAGACTCCAGAACAATGTTTAGCATCCAAATAGTCTGCCTACAGAGATTCTGCTCTGCTGTGTTTGCACGAGCTTACCGATTTGAGTTGATACAGTAAGGTAAAAGAGTCGCACAAGCACTTGGAAGGATATAACCAATATTTGAAAGGAACATTCTAAATGGACAAGAAATTAGACACCTACTAGAGTTATTACAGGATTGGGTTACACAGATAGTCACATGATTCAGCTCCTTGGAGCACAGCTGGCCAAGTGAGTCTTGAAGTTCTCCAGCTCTGCAAGAACTTCATCTTCTGGACGGTAGATCAGGTCACTCATGCGCCATATCTACACAAATAAAATATGCATAAGAACAACTGACGTATAATATCAGAAAAAAGACAGCACAGTAGCTGTCATTATTCCAATGAAATGTGAGTACATTTCCATTTTGCATATGGTTTACACCACATTTGACACTACAACAATAAAGAAACACACCTGCAATGTTCCACCTCCACCAGTACTCTCACCATCATCAGAGACACTCACAATAGTCCAAGGATCCGAAGAATTCCAGTGGAAGTCTACAATCTTATCCCTGCCAACGAAATATCACAAAATACGTGATTTATGGAATACATACAATGAAAATCAACAGCAATCACTTTGGTAACAGTTGTACCATTCCTTAAGATCCAATCCATCTTCCCCTCAATTTAATTATAGTGCCCAGTTCATGTGGAAACTAAAAAGAGCTAATATTGTATACATACGCTCTAGCGTAAATCTATTGAAAAACTGAAATACAATCTACTTATAAATGTACTGATTATCCATTTCTGCAACATAACAGTCATTACAAAGGTGGAGAAAGCACAGGCTGACTTTATCAGGCCTTACCAACTAAGATACATATACACCAAAATCAATATTTATCCCTCTTAGTATTAGGCTTCTTAAGTTCAAATTTGCAATTGCACAAGCATCTCCCAGCATAAGTCAAACACCAGTTCAAAGCGGAATCAAGTCCCATCTTCAATTTTGCAAAACTAATTAATGAAAATATCTTAGGAAAATTATCTCGTTGCTGAAACAGAAAAGCAATGCACAATGATGCAACCTAAAAATGTCGTACAAACGAATGTCTCGTAAATGTGACAGGGATAAAATGCCAACTGATATGGTATTAAGCATTTGAAGGAAGATGGTATTGAGTTATGCATATTACAACACACAAGGAAAATTTTACATTTCATCAGACGATAGCATACCTATGACCAGCATGTTGAAAGAAAAGCCCAGCAGGTGAGTTGGGATTTTTCTTATTTCCAACCTGCATCAAAAGAATTTTATGAATCTAAAGCTATTAAAAAGTACATGAAATGAAGGGGGTAAATGGAGCTTGAACTCTCATCTCAATTTCAAACTTTCAGCAGGGTCATATCAGAGGTGACTGAAATGGTCACGAATTGTATAGAAAGATACCTTCTCATGATCCCACACATTTAAGAAACCGTCTTCCGCAGAGCTTCCAAATACAGATGCTTTGTCAGGTGACCACTGAAATGCACAAGGTTTGAATTATAGCGAAAAGGCACATAAAAATAAATGACAGCAACCAATGCACATAAAAACATAGTAGCAATAAATATCTGTACATGCCTGAACACAAAGAACAGCAGCTTTATGACCCTCAAATTTGTGAACTGGAATGCCAGCTCCTCCAGAACCCAGATTTCTCCGGTCCCACATACGGACAGAATTATCTGCAGAACTGAATACGAAAAGAAACCATCTTACTCAAATGTATAAATAGTTAAAATTTGAACAACTAAAGAACATGTTACATTATTTAGAATTTAGAAACCCTTCATGCCATCATACCCAGTTAAGATATAGTTAACATCATGGAGGTTCCAATCAACACAATGAACATCACCACCATGAGCTTTCTCAACCTGGAAATGAAGAATAAACCAGTTTCAACATGATGCATAGAATTGAGCTGCTCATTTTCGCGTAAAGCATCATTAATCTGCTTCAAATGGAGAAGAGCACCACCTTAACAGCTGGGCTCGTACCAGTCCGGGCATCCCAAAGAATAAGACAAGAATCATCGCCCACACTACAAAACTCCTGTGCACTTCAAAAAATAATAATAATAAACTGTGAAGATAAATGGATAGAAGTATAGATCATACAATATCAAAATATAGCATCCATTCCAAGTTCCCAACAGATGTTCACAATAATGATAGCTGCTATTGTTTTATCATCATAAAGAACGACTATTAGCCAAGACGAAAACTTTAGGCCATGCAAACCACTGAAGCTCATAGTCCAAACAACATATACACATGCTAAAGAGACACCATTTAATAATATGAAGGGGAAGGTGCAATACCTAGAAGGGCAGAACTGGACATCTTCAACAGTACTGTCGTGGCCAAGAAAGATACCACGAGGATCAACTTTAGGACTATCCTTATCATTTGCAGTTTTTCCCTTGCTTCCTGATGCCCCTGGAGAAGATTCAGTTTTTGAGGAATCTCCCAGTGCAGATATGTGGTCTTGGATGCTCCACCATACAACAGACTTGTCTTTTCCTATTAAAATTCGTATTGAAGTTCAAGTTATCACAGCAGCACATTGAGTCGAGAAAAAATGTGTCCCTTGAACTTGGCAACAAAACTTCCAGGTCTATAAACTTTAGCAAGTGATTCAAGTTAGGCCCAAATCCAAGCTAGCTAGCAGCTGGTTTACATAGTAATCAATATGCCTAATTTAGTGATTGGGTTCTATTCTTTTTGTTTTTCTGCACGTTAAAATGGTGCTGTCACCTCCATCTGCAAGCTAGTTTAGGCATGGACCTATCTTGACTCACATGTACAAGATCCAACAGAATTTAACAAGGCCAGTTCTCAACTTTAAGGACTCTTGCACACATCAAAATCAAATACTGAAGAGGTGAAGACCATGAAAAGTCAACAATATCAACTGGAAAATAATTTAGGAGTAATTGTTAAGGATAACACACACACACACAAAAAGAAAAGCCTTGACATCAGAACAATATGTGAATCAATACAAAAGGAGTGAGGGCTATAAACTAGAAAGATTTAAACATACAAGAAGACAAAATATTGCTAACCTCCAGATAACACATATGGCTCAGCTGGGCACATAGCAAGCGCAAACTCAGCAATATCCTTATGTCCTCTTAATATCTGTCAAAACAGTTGAAGCTATTAAGCCACATGTCTGAAAAGGGAACTCGAACTATGAAAGATGAAAACCTTTCAATATATTCTATGATTCCATAACACATTTTCTTAGGACATGTGTGCAGATACACCAGCTGAAGCTGCAATTTCAGCCTCTCAAAAAGATATAGGTTGAGAATGAAAATAAGAAAAGATACCAAATCAGGGCGAGAGTCAGGTGGTACCAAATCAGGACGAGACTCCATTTGTGCCAGTTGAGCTTGTCTATTTGGCTGGGCCTCGACATCCCAAATAAGAACCTGCAAATGAACAAAAAAGCCTTCAGTATACAAATCCATCACAGAAATGCTTAGGGATTGATGATCACAAGAAATGGGCAGCGCTACAAAGAGAAAGACATACATCTGGGCTGTCGGTATGAGTGGCAATGATCTTACTGTTCTGCGGAAGCTCCCTAATCCTGTTAACCTGTGTCCATGGTAAAACAGAAACAATACATCAACGATTGGGTTAAAAAAATGTTGATGGGGTTAAACAAATTAAAAGATGCATCTCAAGCACTATCTCCAAAAGAAAAGCAAGCCATCTAAACCACTAAAGTATAAAGCCAATATATGCACCACACAACATAGAAGATCTCATACAGAGACAATGATCCTCAAGTTAAGGAAAGAGAAATCAACAATCACGATTGAGTGAGCAGAAAAAACGGAAAACCAGTTTGTACCTCGCCTGGATGAATTATAGTCTTGTACTTCTTTACAAAAGGTGATCGCGCTTCCTCATTGAACTGCAAAAAAAAAAAAAGGAGACATCTGGTCAGTTTCATTGTAAAGACTTCAAGTTAGTGAAAGGAATTCCTAATTCAGGTCTTTTAGAGGGCAATCTAAGGCAGTCTCATATGCTGCTATCACAAGACTGAAGTCATGCAAATCTAGATGTTCAAGTTAAGACATTTATATTAATTTACTAACACATAAGTAAACTATCAGTTGGTACTACAAGTCCACATCTCTGATTAATGATTACATTAAGATGGGAAGCTGACACCTCGGGTTAATTAAACCTGCAAAGGGGACCAGCTATGTCCATTCATCTAAAATGTAGCATGATTCTGCATTTTACAAACTCAAATGGGTCACTGAAAAAAGTGGAAACCTGAGATATATGTTCAGCAGCTGCAACCCTTGGTTTGACAACTTCACAATTTGCAATAACCAGAGTATTAGGGACAGTCCCATCCGTCTGCAACAATCACATGGTTAGCAAATGCTAAAGTTTAATATCCAACTAAAAATACAAAAATATTCTAGCTAAGAAGACCTATCTGCATATCTGAATTCAAACTTCACCATAAATTTGAGCTTCAAAACATCCCTACAGCAAAAGAAAGGAAAAGAACAACTTATTTTGGGAACACTTGCCTGCTCTGAAAGGTAAAGACGCTGACGATTCTTGTAGGTAGCCTTCTCAAACTGGGGTCCCCACCTGTTAACAATTAATGATGAGAAGATCAAATCGTTAGTTGCAGAACCACTATTGAAGGTCAAAAGCACGACAGAATCCAACATGCGCCGCTTTAAACCGAATTACAAGATGATATGTTACAACTCAACACAGAACAGGCACGGACAAAGCATGACAATCTAACTCTAAAAAGATAACAGGTAATCATATTATCGACTATATAGACAGAAATGGACGAACAGCAACCCACTAGCCATAAAATCTCGAAGGGAGACTCGCATCAGCAAGCATTACATGAACACGGTAGAATCGAACCCCCCAAGCCCCAACTCAAACAAACAGTCGCATCCCACAAAACCTCCCGGACCCAAAAACCCTAACATTCTAACCGGGGCCGGAACATTCTCACCCACTTGGAGCCCCACCAAATCACCACGCAAGCGACAGATCTGGAGTCACCGAAGTAGAGCCACGCCCTAAAACCCTAGATACAGTCCCCCAAAACCCTAGCCCGAAACGGATCTCCACGAAGGACAACGGCTACGGCCACGAGACGCGCCGGAAACCGCCGGAAGGAAGGAAGGAAGGAAGGGAGGAGCCACGGGGAATTTTACCGGCAGGAGAGGGACGGCCAGACGAGGTTGTGGTTGGCGAACCAGTCGTAGAGCACCGGGATGAGCGACTTCCACTGCGCGTACCGCTCGTCCACCGCCGCCCTCGACCCCTTCTCCTTCATCTCCAGCGCGCCCTTCGCCGCTCGCCGCCGCCGTCGCCCGCTCCGGCCTCCGAGCCCCCTCGCGCTGTCACGCTCTCTCTGTCGTATGAGGAGCGCTGCTCTGGGACCCTCGCGCGTGGCTCCCGCTCAGAGATGCCACCCCTCTTGTGCCCGAATGCGAGAGCAGAGCAGAGCATGAGCATCCAAGGCTTGGAGCGGTGGAAACAGATGCGCCGCTGTGGGCTGGGCCCATTTGTAATTGGGCTGACACCGGATGAACAGTGTGGTCTAGGCCCATTCATATCTGGGCCTGAAGCCCTAAAATGTCGGTTAGATAGAACTGGTACTGGTAGTGGCTGCCAAGTCAAATATAAACGCCTGTCAAAAAATAAAGACAACGTAAACGTAGGTAGTGTCGACTACAATTTTCAAAGGAGACTGTGTGCCAAACCTGAAAATCGTGTACTTGGTGGGCAGATGTCAAATCTCGATTGCGAATAATCACTCGAAGGAGCATCGTGCTCTAGACGTCGATGTCACTACTACAGAAACAGCCTTTCCGTGCGGGCCGAAAGGCACCTTTCCGTGCGGAAGGCCTGCCCGCACGCGTGAAAAGGTCTGGGAAAAGACCATTTTCGCGTGCGGTCGGCCCAACGCGATAATAAGTTATCCCGTGCGGTCGGCTTAAGCCGACCGCACGGGATAACTCATTATCGCGTGCGGCTTCCTTAAGCCGACCGCACGAGATAAGATTATCCCGTGCGGTCCGCTTAAGAACCCGCACGGGATAATGATTATCCCGTGCGGTTCGTTAGGTGAACCGCACGCGATTATGCACTATAAAACAGCTCCCACCCCCCGACAGTGCCATTTGAACTTGGTGTTTCTCTCTCCAAAAAAATGCAATTATAGGGGGGAAGGTTTTCAACTTGTATTCTTCAATTGGAATCAATACAAAAGGTACCATGTTTGATCTTCTCTTCCATTTGCTTCCACTTTTAAAAGTTTTTATTGGTTTAATGTGAAGATATTTGAATTTATTTTAACTCGGTTTCTCTCTCCAAAAATAGGCATTTTCTTTTGGTAGAGTTAAAATCTTCGATTGAAATCAATATAAAAGGTAATGTGTTCGATCATCTCCTTCATTTGCTTCCGTTTTTGTAAAATTTCATTGGTTGAATGCGAAGATATGTAAATTTGTGCGAATTGGTATTTTGTGCTATATATGTATGTAATTTGTAGGTCAAATATTTTATTTTTTTGATTGAACCATTTTTTGGTAGCTAATATTGTCTCCGTATTATTATTTGTTGTGAATGAGGTTTTAGTTAAAAAGTATGAATTAAGTTTAATTTGTTTATTTAGAAAACACCGGCAATATAATATTAATTAATGCTGTGAATTTTTTAGATGGATCGGACATGGATGTATGAGACACGGAGAACTCATCCGGTGTTCATGAGAGAAGCATCAACATTTATTGACAAGGCTAAGACACACGCTTTGAGAGAGAGTAGGAAGGATATTTTTTGTCCATGCGTGGATTGCAAGAATCAGAAGATGTGGAAAGATCCGGATGTAATCCTGGGACACATAATTCAGCGTGGATTTGTGGAGAAATATACAGTTTGGAGTTATCACGGGGAAGTCGCCCCTCCTGTAGAGATTGGTGATATTTGGTTCGATCAGGCAGAGGATTTTATAATTGATGACATGTCTCGTCAAATGACTGGTGATTTTGGCGGCACTGGTTTTGACGCCGCAGAGGTTGATATTGATCTTGATCTTGAGGATATGTTGCGGCACGCTGAACCAGAGGTCCTAACAGAGAAAGCAAAAGATTTAAATAATTGGGAGGCGTTGCAGAAATCAACGAAAGATCTTTTGTACGATCAATCAAAGGGATGTGACATGCAGTATACAGTGTTGCGGTCGGTGCTAGAACTTCTTAGATTGAAGGCGAGGCACGGCTGGTCTGATACTAGTTTTAATGACTTGATGGGTCTCCTTAGAGCTATACTTCCTAAGCCTAACTTGTTGCC
>BDMV01000001.1:46368160-46397643 GCA_008326285.1 Oryza officinalis | reverse complement strand
AAGCTTCTCGTGAAGACAAGATGGCCGGTAATTACATGTCTCTTGTTCCGACATTTCTTACATATACTTGTTTCACTCAAAATATTGATGTATACAATTTTTTTCAACATAGTGTTTTAAGCAACCACCACAGACTAATTTATGCGGATACTACGTATGCGAGATGCTTAGACTCAACGGGAGATACACTACAAAGTTTGAAGAAGTAAGTCGAGAGAAAATATCTTTTCACACATTATAAGATCTTTTATAACTTTCCTAACTATAACAATGTGTATTCCTTCTGAAACAGATCCCGTCCGTTCCAGTTGTAGCGAACCGGTTCGACGATCGAACCATACTAAACTTGTGTGCAGATATTTGCCGCTTCATCCGCCGCGATGTCTGCAACCATTTGGGCGATTTCTACGATCCGGAGAGCCAGCTTGCGACGGAGGATACCTTCAAACGACTTAGAGAGTGGGAAAAAGAACATATGTATAGTAGCTAGCTAGTACAAATATTTCTAATTAAGGATATATTTTATGTGGTTTTTTAAACTTCTGTAAATTGCGAGACGCGATGATACGTATATTATATACATATGTGATGCATGCGTACAAATTTAATATCTTAATTCCATGAAAAAATAATTAATTACGTTCAATATTCTTAATACGAGCCATGTGTATGTACACTATTACTGAGAGTGAGAGAGACGGAGAGAGAGAGGGGAGAGATAAGGTAATATATTCACATAAAATAATAAACCAACATATAAAATACTATTTTATATGCACATAAAAAAATGGGCAGATCGCTTATCCCGTGCGGTCGCGTTAAGTGGACCGCACGGAATAAGCGAATGCGTGCGGTCCACTTAACGCGACCGCACGGGAAGATCGCTTATCCCGTGCGGTCTGCTTAACGGCCCGCACGGGATAATGGATCTTCCCGTGCGGTGCGGTTCAACAGCCGGCCCCCTCGGGACCGGTTTTTCCAGGCGCGGCCACTTATGGCCCGCCTGGAAACGGTTGGGGGCCTCGTCCAGAAAACCCCTTTCTGTAGTAGTGTGTTAGGCATCATGACACCAAAAGTCCGTCCAAAGACCACCGATTTTTTGCATGTTCAGATTACTTTGTCCATAAAAAATATAGTTTTCGGAATATGTTCACATTCCCTATTTCTCCATGCTTGTGTTGGCAACTTTTTTTTTTTGCAAATCAACAATCACGATCAGATACTTAAACACCTTGCGATAATATGAAGTTGTCAACTATCTTAATTTAGCCAAAGTTAAATCAATATGGATTTTGTAAAGTTAAATCGGCTAGCGCAGCCGATTTAGATGAAATAATGATAAACACCTGTCTTGTGGGCGAATGAAAGGTTTTACGGGACAAACCTACAAAGGGATCTCGCACTCTCGCAGCAAAGACGGATAATTTACGGCACAAATCGACAAATATGAATGAAACTATGCTAGAACTAGGCAAAAAATAGATGCGATATTAAAAAATCAATTCAATTGACTAATTGTGTTGAAAGTAGATTGTGTCCATTTGAATCGGCCTTGACCCTTATAAAGGGGTTGATATTGCTTCCTACAAGATCTTCTCTACGTCAAACTCGGGGTAGAGACCAATTAGAACTTGAAAAATACCTCCCTAAGCAAGAAAACCTGAAACCCGACGAAATTCGACTCGGACTCGGACCCAACCGATATGACCGGCCACATGTCGTCGGTCAGATCGTCGATCAGACCGGTCCCGCGAAGAAAACCCGATGCTTTTCAAACTTTAGCAATGATTTTCTATTTTAAGTGTAGGTGTCAAATTTGGATGTTAACATTTTGTTCCTATAACTTCTTATTGGTCTGGCAAAAATTATGTTATCCAATGCACACACACCAGATCGATCCATTCCCTAATGACCCACGATTTAGCATACATCACCGTAAGTCCGTAAACATGTGTGTGATACCACTTCACATTGTTTGTCCTTGCCGTTGGTTTGAAGCTCAAAATAATGTTTCGGCTTTGAAACATCGGCCACAGTGATCAGTTGGTCACAAATAGTGTGGCTAGTAGCAGAGCAAGTGAGCAGCCGAGCACCGTGGCGCTGCAACCGCACGCCTGACCGCGGTCCGTGTGACACGCCAGGCAGGAAGGCAGCGCGTGATGCACATGCGCGCACCTCAGTCGATCACCATTGCTCGCCCAGGATCGCATCGGAGCACCACATGAACTTCGTTGTTCGCGCGTAGGATTCGAGCCGCGAGGGTCACGTACACCTGTGGGTCGACAAGGCTCCTCTAACTCAAGTCAGAGGTACGTGTGTGTCTGACATGTGAGCCCACGAAGATGGACCTCATCTGTCAGTGACTCATGTCTCTTAACGCGACAGGCCAATCCGGTCGGCTTACCGATGGATAACCAACGGTTGGGTGGGTCTCGGTGACGCAGACTCGCATGTCACGTCATAGTCGTCGACAGCGACCACCTTTGTTGTCCATGTCCCCGCCCCTAGCACGTTTTTACTCTTACTCTACTGCTCCACCACCAACAGCAATCTCGCAACACATCTATACTAATGTACCACATGTTCGACCAAGATTCCTACCTTTGCTAGCTACTCCTTTCATCATAAAATATAAGAGATTTTGGTTGAACGAGATGCATTCTAGTACTACGAATCTGGACATGTGGAATATATCATAGTATTACGATCTGAATAACATAGTAGGATGTGTCCTATCAAATCAAAATCTTTTATATTTTGAAACGAAAAAAGTACTAGAAACTGCGTGCGAGGATGCGATTTTGTACTCGTAGGCGTTGAAGATAAAACTAAAAAAAACTTGATGTGAAACAGAGATTAGCATGAGCCAATGATTATGAATGTGAGCAGTGAGCGTGACTGGGCACTCTTCTTTGATTTGATCCCCTCTGTTGACGACTGTGGAGGACGGAATAACAAAACATGGCATCTTCACTTCAGCCGCTCGATCAACCACTTGCAGAGTCGCGGCAATAAATGAGTTGAAAGTGAAGTCGGCAAAGTGGATAATTCGTTGGACCGGACCAAAAGCGGACCGAATTCCCGATCTAACCGCGATCTGAGCTTATCTCCTCCGATCGATCCACCTATCCGCCGCCCAACTCCGTCATGCGTCATGCGTCAAACCGTTCCTAACTTCCGCAAGCTACCGGCGAAAACGCCCACCTCACGTACGCACCGTTCGTGCCGTTACGTACCGGAAGCTCGTGTCGCCTACCTGCCGTGACGTCACATGCGTTTCCAACTCTCGGTGTTTCTCGCAGGTCAAAAGCACGCATCGCCGCTTTACGGTATATTATCCGGACTCCGTCGCCGACGCAAGCGGCCGGGACGGCGGGTCGCTCTCGCTCGTTGCCCGTCGAGTCGTCGACCACTTGGTGGTGGAAAGTGGAAACAGGGCGCCACGGAACTAATTCCACCGCGCTTCTTACGTCGGCTAGGCTAGGTCACTCCCGTCTCGTGCGGTTCGTCGGCGTCCGTTTTGGGTTCTCGAGTCTCGACCAATACGACGACACACGGTAGTTGGACACGCAGGGCTTGGATGGTTAATTACAGGTGATCGTGTTCGGTACATAGAACAACATGCAGAATTGCAGATGCAGTGACTGAACATTCGACGTGCAAGCAGTGATTGGCAGGGGTGCAGCAGTGATTGGCAGGTACACTCAACTGGGTGAGAGACTTAATAGTATGCCGGTCTGGAAGTTGGTGGTGAAGTTTCATTTATGCACGCTTGCACTTTTGCACGGTGCAGTGAGTGCTTTGAAAAGGGAAGGACACAGCGCAAGCAAGCTGAGAGGTGAGGGCTTTGTGGTTGCTGTTATTGTCACGCGTGCATGGGGATCCGCATTAGCGGCGCTCGACGCCTCCGCATTTAGTTATTCTACTTAACCCGTAGCTAGCATTTGCTTCCGACTGCTTCGCTGGTGATTGTGTACGGCTGAATTGAGATGTCTACCTTTATGTATACCACAGGTATTGCCATGGACATCTCACCAGAGGACATCAGCGTCCTTGGCTGACTGGGCAGAAAGCTCACATTCAAAAATCGCAATAATTCTGTGTCCTTCAGTTTGATCGCCTGATCGGTGATTCGGTGCAATCATCAAATGTATGTATACACCTAGCATCGTTAGTGACCACGTTGTATATGGGATGTCGTTGTCATTTTGCCCATATGCATGGTCCATCAAGAGGAAAAGATGATGAATAATGGCGGTCCTAACTCCAAAAGACGCGTGTGCGGTGGTGGATAGCTGTTCTGAGATTTGATCGCAAACGATTTGGTGTTTAACTTTGTTATTTTTAAATTTAGCGTTTAACTATTTATCACACATATGTTAATCTCATATGTTTATAACATGTGGATCCAAATAACAAATTGTTAATTATGCACATTTAAAAGTGATAAATAATTAAATATTCTCATGCATCGTGCTTGTGAAATATTACTATTGCCGTCTTTTAATTTAATAAATAACACATTGAACTGTTTAAATTCATTTGACTTTCATCTTTTCTTAGAATATTTATGCAAAGAAGAAATAAACATGTTAAATCACTTTTAATGATAGATTTAATTGTACTCTTCTCACTCTAATCAACTAATATTTTTTTTAAAAAAATCGTCATCAAAGTTCGAGAAGAAAATGTTAACCACGTCGTATATGAAAAAAAGGGAGATGGCAAATAACTATGCTTAGGTGGTGTTTGAAAGTCCTGAAGATAAAGATAAAGATGAAGATAAAGTGTTTCATGCAAAACGAGATGACAATAACGTGTGATTAATTGAGTTTTAATTATTACAAACTTGAAAAATGGATTAATCTAACATTTTAGAGCAACTTTCATATTAAAAATTTTCATACGAAACGCACCGTTTGGGAGTTTGAAAAACGCGAAAATTTATTTTTTATCTATACTGTTATAGCAGATTCGAACAGGGCATTGAAATACTGAGCACTACCTACAAGGTGTGCGTGAAACCTACATAAAAGATGTGTTCAGCCGCACGGCCCGCACCATACAACGATGTACTGCAGCCAACTGCTGCTGTACAGCGCAATTACTGTTCTAATTTGTGCTAGCATAGCTATATATGGCGCCACTGTCGAACAGAGCAGTATAACTTAACCGAACGTCCCATTCAAGTCAGTTGGTGTTGCGAAATTTCAGATATAGATCATGGCTTCCTGCCTGCTACTACCTGGATTTTTTATCTTTGATCTTTTAAAAAAAACTTATTTTAGAAATAAACCTTTAAAAAATTTATTATAGAAATGATCATTTTCACGACGCCAATGTTATTGACGCCGTAGTTTAATATGACAACGCCAATAACGTTGACGCCATCCCTCTAGCGTCCCGATGAAAGCTAAGTCACTAATATGGAGGGGACAACGTCAATTTCTTTAACACCGAGGACCTATTTGTAAAGAAAAGAATCTATTTGTAATAAAAATATTTATAAATAGATCCTTGGTGTGAATATTATTGGGCTAAGGACTTATTTGTAAATATTTTTTTGATACAAATAGATTTTTTTATTACAAAAAAATCATTTTTCAAAAAATTATAAATAGGTCATCGGCGTCAACGACATTAGCGTCGTTCCTCTTCACATTAGTGACGTAGCTTTTACTGGGGGCCTAAGGGGATGACGCCAACGTCATTGACACCGTTACGTTAAACCATGATACTAATAACGTTGGTGCCGTGAAAAGGATCATTTTTAGAATAAGTTTTTTTAAGAATTTATTTATAGAATAAGTTTTTAAAAGGATCAAAAGATGAAATTTTCAATACTACTACCCGACTAAGGGTGAGTTTTTTACCCAACTTTTCCAACTCACCTCTTTCTTTTTTCGCGCGCACGCTTTTCAAACTGCTAAATGATGTGTTTTTAGCAAAAAGTTTCTATACGAAAGTTGTTTTAAAAAATCATATTGATCTATTTTTTTAAAAAAAATTAGCAAATACTTAATTAATCATGTGCTAATAAGTCGCTTCGTTTTTCGTGCGAAGAAAATATTTTTCCAACACTAACTACCGAACACGCCCTGAGATCCGTTCGTAACTATGGATAACCAACATTAGCTAAAAAAAAGTCTGAAAAGCTTTACCATTGTTGGAACATGGACACCTTACTTTCACCATACTGATCCAAAGGGTCTAACGTGAGTGGCTTGTCCGGTTGCCACCAAAGGCAATGCAGCAGCGACACGCAACGGCACTTCATCCCTGGTTCGCTTTCTCTGTTTGGTTGCCCTCCTGAAAAAGGAACGGAAAATATACAGGAGTAGATAATCTTTGGTTTGTGGGACTGCGTTACCACTGATCCGTTGTTGAGTCATTAATCCTGCTTTTCAAAACGCTCCACACATGGTACCGCAATATGTGGCCTTTTATATCCCTCCCGTTTTGTGTGGAGCATTACAGCAAAGGATGATCTCATACTGGATGTGGAGTGACATCAAACCGTGTATAGTTTTTTTTTCATTATTATTGTGGATTGCCAGCTCTGAGCAATCGAGTACGTATATTGGACCATTGCAGATCATTGGCTGCCATGTTGCTTTTAGCCGCCTAATAAGGTGTGTCTTAAAATGCACATTTTGTTTGGAAAAAAAAACAAGTGTACTCTATTAGTGGTCTCTAGCCGAGGAATCTTATTTGCGAAGCAATGGCCATATGCTAGCAGCTAGCTATACAAAATATTTTTTGAACTGCAGCTATACAGAATAGGAAAAGATAAGCAATTCGTCAGTGCTTCAACACTTCCTCATATATGTAACCTTTTCTTATGTTTCAAGAGTATGTTTATAGTGCTCTTTGCAGGTAATATCCTATTATCATTATTATCGACAGTAGAAATGATTAGATTTATAAATTCTACTGTTAGTAAAAAAAATCATTCTACTACCATGATCCACAAAACGAACCATACATTGAATCAACCAATCATTTTTTACAGTGAGTCCTAGCAAAACAGTTTAGTGCAAATTATCGTTGGAGATGCCCTAATAATTTAAACCAGCGGGAAAAACAGTCACTTTATTTATACTTCAACTGATATTGCTAGCACATAAAAGTGCCACATCTGGAGAAAAGTACAGACATCCATTACACTAGTTTAGGGAAAAAGGGCTAGGCCACCGCATGCACAAAGCTCAAACAATACATTGTAGTATTGTACAGGGGAGTAGGCAACCTGACCTTACTTCCTGGAGACTCCATAGTCTTGACAAGTTCAAAAGAAATGCTAAATGAATAATCAATGTTAGCTCATTTTTGACGTGTGATGGCATTCTAACACGGGATTTTCTAATGGTGATCCTGATCCATTTTCGGAGACGGGTGACTACAAACAGTAAGCTAAGAAGTGTTAGGGATGCCGAACCGTCCTGTCCAAACCATAAGCTAATTAATAGTTAAGTTCATCTGGGTTTGTACACTGGTAAAACATCAGTCAATTACAAGCGACCATCGTTTCTGCTGTTGCAACTTGCAAGCATGATATGGTTGGAGGTATAGCAAAGCAGCTATAGCTAACTATAGCTCCGGGGGGCCATAATAATCTCACTGATTGCCGCTGTCCCCAAAAAGGACAGGAAAAATGCCCCACGCGGCCATCACCACCAGCGGCCTGGCCGGCCTGGCTGGCCAGTCTCTCCCACCTAACTAAGGTCGCTGAGTTGCGACCCTACCGAACAACAACAAATTCAACAATGCTCACGCGCCGCTACTCCCCCCGCACAACATCAACCAGAAACCTCTCCTCATCACAAGTCCAACGCAGCACGGCGCCCTCTCCTCTCCTCTCCTCCCCCCTCTCCCTCCGTCTCCCGCCTGACGCGAAACCAAACCTCGAAAATAAACCAACAGTTTTCCTCGCGACCGCGCGCGGAGACGACAGCGAATCGCTCGCTCGCGCCGCGCTGTCGGTTGCTGCCGGTTTGGGCGCGCGCGGATCGCGGCGGAGGCAGGCAGCCCTTTCGGTTTGGTCCGCCACCACCGCGCCTCCGCCTCAGCGTCCGCGATTTTTTTTTTTTGGATTTCCCTTGTCAAAACTGGCAGGATTCTTCTGCCTGTCTGAGCCTGACTACTGTTGGGTTCGTGCTCGCTCGCTTCCCCACTATTTGTTTACTAGTCGCCGCCGCACCGAATATTTTCCCACCTCGCTCGCCGCGCCGCCGACACCGCTATCCACCCGTCCGCTACCGCGGCTGCCCGCGCGCCGGTGCTGTGTCGCCGGGCGGCAGCGGAGTGCCGAGGGTGCCGTCCTTTTCCCCCGGGTTAATGAGAGAGTTGTGATCGTGGCGAATCCCGAGCTCTTCCGCTGGGCTGTGAGGCGGGGAAGGGAGGCCAGGAGATGGGGCGGCGCGGAGGAGGAGGACGAGTGGGGGGTGCGTGGGCTGGTGGCTGTGTACGTGTGTTCGCTGCCACCTTGGTCGTCTGCGCGCTCGTGATCCGGGGAGCTGGAGGTATGTGCAGTCTGTGCTGCTCTCTGCTCTGTGCTGTGCTGGTCTGCTGACTGCTCTGTGGGAGTTTTTGGGGCCTCCTTGTTGGTCTAGTTTGGCCAGGATCATGCAGGTTTGATCCTGAATGCTGGAGTGGCTTGCTTGTTAGATTTTTGGGGTTTGAGCTGCCAGAACCCGAGCCCGCAGCGTTCGTTTCGTACTATTCTTATTTTTTCAATTTCTTTTTTTTGCTGTGAAACTAATGCGTATACTTAGCATGACGATTATAGTTATCATTGTTTGGGCCTCTGATTCTGAATTCTCCGAATTGGTTGAGGTTGAGGGTGGTGTTGTGATTTGGTGGGTGCCCTTGATTGTAACATCTGCTAGGATCACAGAATATTGCAGGGTCTGAGGGTCTGCTCCTGAAAAAAAACATCGCCCTCTTAAGCGAAGTAGAAGGAAGAAGATGGCACGTGTAAATTAGAAATACAGATGCCTCAATTCTATGCACCTAAAATTTGGGGGCAGGGGCGAGTGTTATGTCCATCTCGTTAGATACTTTTTTTATTTCCTCTGACAAATAGAGTGTTTAGCTGCAAAATAAACTACTGAATCTTATTTTTCAGATGGGGCATAATTTAAGATCACAAAGACAGACAATTTCAAATGTACAAACTTTTAGAACATAAATCTCAGACAAATGCTGTAGCTAGAAAATGGGATCTCGTTGTGATTTGGGAGGTAACCACTCACTATAATTTGAGTTCGGGTAGGGATTAGGGATTCAAGGAAGTTGTTGTAGCAGTATATGAGAGGCAGGAGAAGATGGTTTGCAACTTTGCATGCACTATATATGTCTTCAACTGATAATGTTTTCAGTTTTAGTTGCCATCTTATTAGTTTTTAAACCAAAAATACAATGATCATGGACATCACTAACCATTTTTGACCAGTCATATTTTTTTGTTAGCAATTCATTGTTAAGTTATCGCTCATGAACAAAGCTCTTGCCACTTTTATATTACATTTAAGCTCCAAACACAACTCATTCGTTCCATTATATTTTGGTTTCCCGATTATGGCTTGATATGCTGACAAATTGTTAACTATTCTGTTTTCATGTTTTGTTTTCAAAGGTTTAAAGCAATATCATGCTCCTGCCTTTGCTCGGAAAATTCTTCTTTCCATAACAAGCGGACATCCACAAGATAACTTGAATATTGTACTTCATCCGTCACAGTTACAAACCCCAAGACTCCAAAGCTTAGGTCTGAAAGTTAACGGATCTATACCCTGAGATGCTTCCATTTTTGTTTATCATGTCATGTATTCTGAACTATATGCAACTTCCTATATTATTTATTTTCTAGGACCAACAGTAAAACCACCTGCACCAACTAGCAGACGTATTAACATACAGCAGGAACTATATGCACCAAGCCCAACGATCAGCCACAGAGGTACATTCCAGAACTATGATTTGGTTTGTTATTTCTTGAAATTATGTTGAGCAAAATTGTTACGTTGGTTTGCCTGAAAGTCGTGTATACTACCCTAGTTTGTTGCTTTACACAGATGGCTTATCTCACTGTCTAGTGTCTAAGCAAACCTTTTTTTTATAAAGGAAGCTTTATAGATCTTAAACAATTACATTAAGGTGATACAATTAATCTAAGACCACTCCTGGCCTCTGTATAACTAATTAGGATGCGCACAACCTATAATTATTGCAAAAAAAAAGAAGAACGGCATGACAGTAAGTATCATGCTGCAGCAAGCTACAACACACAGACGTTCTTCAGCTTCATTCACCACCATAGCAACAATTGGACCATGAGAAAGGCCCTCCAAAAGCGATGCCTCCAAAAGGGGATGGCAAACTAAGCAAACTGTGCTGCCTACAATACAACCTAGTGCTCCTTGTCATTCTTATTTGTTTCCAATCAGAGAAATATCCCCATCTGTCGAGAGTCTTGGTTAGCTTGATGTTGAATTCTATCTGCATCAATGTTACTGTCAAATCTAGGTTGAAATAATAAAACGTTTTTGCTTATTCATAGGCCAATCTATCCTACCTTCACATATGATTTCTCCAAGTATTCAAATTGGCAATGAAGTTCCATATCCTCATCTTCACGAGCAAGTGCCTGTACCTTCACCATTTCTTCCAGTCCAGCCACATATGTCTCGTCCTACAATTTCTGTGAATACACCAGTGCTGCACCTGTTTCTCAACAGCTGTCCTGGCATAAGATCTCCCTGGATCTGCCTTATGTTCTCACTGTTTGTACAGTATATGATCGATCTTTTGCTGTCCTCTAATTTCAAGATATTGATCAGAATCTCAGCCTCCCCCATCTCCCCCTTTTATTGGCAACCAGCCAACACAGTCAACCATTATATTTTTAGATAATGGAAATGTTTTATATCTCTATCCTCTCCATAAGGCATACAACCAATAAGTTTGCTGTAGAAATTAAAAAAAAAAAAGAAGAGACATAAGGTGATGGGGGCAAACCAGCAAACCCCCAACTCCCTTTATTATTTACTAGCGTTAATAGAGTCACATAGATTCTAGCCAATAATCCTAATGTTACTGTGCCACCCATAATGGAATGAAAGACCCTTGTCTACTGATTCCTGCTCCCCCTGTGGTAGCCTCATAAACCAAAAGTAGAGCCAGTAGGAAGACACCTGTTATGAATATAGCTTATATTGAATAATAGCCTTAAGGAGGCAATATATAGGAGTACAAGAGTGAGTATATAGAAAGGACTCTTAACCTATATTCCTTAACAACATGAACATAACCTGCATAGGATTAGACAATTTTTTGATCTAGTTAACTATTAAAGACCATCACAAGATTGTTTGCTTATAACTTTATTAGCTAATGAAATGGCATACCTAACTCAGAATGTGTTGCAACCTATCGTTCACATGACAACAGCTCCTTCATCATCCCATACTCCCCAAACAGGCCGGGAGAGATCTAGAGTGCCAGTTGCTTCACCTTCATATATGGTTAACAGTCTAAATGGTCTGTATTTCATATCATTCATGTTTATCTAGACTAAATTTTTGCCCCGTAACCTACATTTGACCTATATGGCAGTTGTACCACCAGCGCCCATCACCCCCTCATCCAGACAGGACAATGATGGCATGTCAGTTCCCAGACCTCCAAATAACTTACCAAGCCACAAAAGCTTACCTCTAAAAGGTGCACTCTCCCTAATTTACTGCAAATTTGTTCTGTGATATTACTAGAAGAACCTTTTGCGAACAAACACAAGGTAGTCTAACCACTCTCCCCTTCTGAACTGGGTCTTGTGTGGACGCTGAACCTTTATGGTTGGTTGGTTAATTTTCTTGATTGCAAATGTTGTTTAAATTCTGTCTTTGTCTATTTATTGTATTTCAACTGCAAATGCTTTTATGCAAATTAATCCCTATCCTTCCTTTGTTAAACCTGCATATTATGATTGCATTTTCCCGTACTTGCTATCTTCAGGCCAGTTCATGTTAACAGAGGCAGCATTCCTGCTGCTTAACTTTCTATGCATCATGCCATTCGATATCCCTGAGACAGGGACAAAGTTTTCAAATGGTAGTGGGCTCAAGTAGGTCATGTAGATTTTATCATATCTATTTATGCATTCCAAAAATAGTTCTTTTATGATCCATGAAGGTACTTTCTAGTGTTAACTTTTGTACTTCTTGATACCCCCAAGGACAAAAAAAAAAATCTTACAAACACATGATGTACATTATCTGTTGCTTGTTCATCATCACTCAATTCTCACATTTTCCAGAGCTAACCTCTTTCTTCATCCCCTGCTCATTATCCACACAGCGGGGGCAGCCTTCTCATTGAGTTAAACTTCTACAAACTTTTTTTTATAGCGACACATCCTATTTATGACTGGCATGCTCGTCTACTTAACTTTCATCGTGCTTCCATCCACCAATACTCAAAGCATCTACCCCATTAATTTATCCATATACGAGAAGTATATCCCACCCATTCAGAATTTTATGAAACATTACCTTAGTTCACGCTGAAATTAATTCCATCAATGTATGACGCAGGGCTTGCTATTCCTCCAGTTCCAACAACTTCACCCCCAGTTTTCCCACCTCCCATCAGATCTTATCCTCCACTTCCTGCAAATAAGCCATACCCACATAGTATGTTTCTGAAGCAATTTTTATACAAGAATATATTTTTATCTGCTTACCATTTTCCTGTACTGAAATATGCAGGACCAGCAGTGTCTCCAGCATCAGTAATCGATCCCACCAACCATGGGAAGGCCAATGGAGTTTCAATTTCAGCACATTCAAAAGAAAGGCATCATCATTCCATGCCTGTAAATAATACGCATGGAAATACCCATGCAGGTCCAGTTGTGGCACCTCCAAACGGAAGGCATCACCATTCTTTGCCTGTAAATAATACCCGTGTAAAAGGTATTCCACCGACTGTACAACTACCATAATGAACTTATTGCTGGTAATAAAATGATTCATGAAGTTGTGTCAAGCAGGACCTGCCTATTCTCCTTCAAATTCTCCCAGTATCCATAGAAGAAGACATGGCATTCCAGTTGCTGCACCTCCAAAGCAACATTCCAGCAATTTACCACCTGCACATCATAGGCCCCACAAAGGTATGCTGACAGTAAAAAATAATTTATAATAAATGTACTCATCTCACTAAGGCAATGTTTTATGCAGGCTCCTTTCCTGTCATAAGCCCTACTCCACATAAAGCTGATAATGCTTCTGCGACGAAACATGGACGTTCTGGCTTACACCATAGTCCTGCAACTGCACCTGTAGGCTTGCCTCCATCTGAAGGAAATGTACGAGGAAATCCTGCGTATGCACCACGTCATCCCCATGAATATCACTCGCCTTCAAATTCTCCAGGTCAGTTACACATTCTTGAAATTTCTCCTTTTCCTTTATGTTATCTCATTTGTTCTAACCTCTGCAAATGCTCCAGCCATACCCCCTAAGAACAGGCCATAGCATGCACGGCCTTGTATTTATCATGATGTTGAATAGGATTATAGGACACTGAGATTTTTCACGGTGATGCAAGAATTCTCTCTTGTATACTTGATAAGAGTACAGAGATTGAACTTACACCTTTTATTTAAGTTTGCAGCCCGTCCTGCCTTGCTATGGTGATTAAACACATTTGGATATGATACTAATATTTAGGTCCTCAAATTTCCACCTTCCACTAAGTTTATCTAAATGCAAAAGTTTTATCTTCTCTCAACTTATGTCAACCCCAGTAGGGACAATTTAGCTCCCTGTGGCTTTTATACTAATTTCACCATATAATTTATTTTGATTTTTTTTCATGTCATTACGCCTATGCAGAACCTGGTCTACCACCTGTGAATCCGCCCGACAATCATGCATTTAAAAAGCCCAAGAGTTTGGCACCAGCACCCCAATCATTTCCACCACCGCCTCCGAGTTCATGTATGCTACCTGAGGATACTATCTTTTGTATATGAATTCATCAATATATGTGCTCTATCCAATCATGGAAGCTACTCAGCTGTGATCCATTCATCTTTTCTATTTGCCAGATTGCATGGCGTTAAATTGTCAAGATCCTCTGACCAATAGTCTCCCTGGAACTACATGTCTTTGTGTGTGGCCAATAAAAGTTGAGCTTCGTTTAGGTATAGCTTTGTACACATTCTTTGCATTGGTATCAGAACTTGCACAAGATATTGCATCTGGAGTGCTCATGAAACAAAGTCAAGTTCGTGTAATGGGAGCAAATGCTGCAACTGAGGACCCAGAGAAAACAGTTGTCCTTATTGATCTTGTGCCACTGGGAGAAAAATTTGACAACGCAACAGCATTTTTAGTATTTGAAAGGTTTTGGCACAAGCAGGTCAACATAAACTCTCTGCATTTTGGAAACTATGATGTGTTATATGTTACCTACCAAGGTAAGAGCTATTTGTAATTTTTATTGTGTCATTATACAGGTTTTCTCTTTGTTAATTCCTATAAACCTTATTGGATTTTCCGATATTCGAGTAAATCCTTAAAATTATTTTGTTTATTACTCAGGTCAATCAGTTCACTTCCTCTCTCTCTCTCTCTCTCTCTGTGTGTGTGTGTGTGTGTGGGTGGGTGTGTGGGTGTGTGCGTGCGTGCGTGCGTGCGTGTGAAACCACTGCCATGATATTTTTTTTAGCTGGATCGGCCAAAGGAAGAGGCTGATCAAATTTCGTTAAGATTGATGGAGAAAAAATAGAAATTGTAAAAGAGTACAACAACAGTAGGCTGCCGAAACTGGTGGCACCCAGCTATCTGGGTAACTGAAAAAAAAAAAGATAGGGACGGGCTAGAGAGTAGTCGCCATCTCCTTTCAAAATTCCTGCTGCCCTCCAGACACAGATTTCATCTCTAATTTCCATGATATAGTTTGTTTTTCAGGAAGGGTCTTGATATGGTTACTTTCACTTATTCATACAGGTCTTCCTCCGTCGCCACCAACAGCTCCCGGGATGAACAATGGTCTTAGCAATGTTAATGACCCAAGGTTGCATCCACTTGCTGTTGATGTGGGAAACCACAGAGAAACAAAAAGCAGGGGCTTAATTGTCATAATTGTTCTTTCAAGTGTCTTTGCTTTTATTTTATGTTCTGGAGCTGCGTTGGTGATTTGTTTCAAGATTAGAAACCGCAACCATTTAACTGAAGAGTCACCTATGCCACCGAAGCCTGCAGGTAACAAGACATTCAATTCATGCAGTGTTGCTGTATTTATCTTTATTAGTCACATATTAAAAAAGGTGTAGCAGATGCAATCTGGTGAAACAATCATTGTCATTCTTTCCATGACTATATCCATTCTGAGGCCTTGATAGGATTGTTTGATTATTTTGTGGAAAACCAATTCACATAAAATAATCATTTGTTTTCTAGCTTTCAAGAGCTGAGAAGTTCTGTTTCATATTTGTATGGTTGCAAAGTAATATTACCTTGAAATAATCGAAGAACAAGAGTTATTTTCATGCTTAAGTGGTGAAAGTACTTGGAACAACTTTGACCAAAATCTGAAAGGATTATATTTGCAAAAATTAAAAACTGATGCTAAATTATTTTCTTCCATCAATGCTTACATTGGAAATGTAGGTCCTGGGTCTGCAGTTGTTGGGAGCAGGCTAGGAAGCAGACCTATTTCAGCATCTCCATCTTTCAGCTCAAGCATAGTGACATATAAAGGGACAGCGAAAACATTTAGCTTGATTGAGATGGAAAGAGCTACACAAAGATTTGACAACTCCAGAATTATTGGCGAGGGTGGTTTTGGACGTGTTTATGAAGGTATTCTTGAGGATGGAGAACGGGTTGCTGTCAAGATTCTTAAGAGGGATGACCAGCAAGGTACACGGGAATTTTTAGCTGAGGTTGAGATGCTTAGCCGATTGCATCACAGAAACCTGGTTAAGTTGATAGGTATATGCACAGAAGAACATATCCGGTGTCTGGTGTATGAGCTTGTTCCAAATGGTAGCGTGGAATCTCACTTGCACGGTAATATTCTGTTCTCTTTTTTTTTTTCACTGAACAGTTTCTAAGGCATCATTTGTTACTTTATCATGTCTATTTTGCTTGGAGAGATGCATCAAACCAGTCAAGCACTTTGTTGACAAGAAAATTCATAAATTCTGCCCTGTAGTACAATGCAGCTGTTGTTGCTTATAACAAAGTTACACATGTGAACACTGTGCACTAAGACATGAAATGTATATGTACTAATCTCCTGTTACATTATGTTTTTTAAAGGAATCCTATTACATAATGTTTTTTAAGGGAATTCCTTTCCATCATGTTGAGAAATACAAACATGCATTTTATAAAATTTTGACATATGTTTCATGGATTCATAGTATATCCATATTCTATTCTCCTTAATAGCTAACTTTTTTGGCCAGACATAAATATTTTGACCGGTCCGTAATAGCTAACTAGAATAATATGGTTCTTTTTTTTAAATTCCAAGCAAGATCAGATAAGGGAACTACACTTGATTGGGATGCTAGGCTTAAAATTGCACTTGGTGCTGCACGTGCTCTTGCTTATTTGCATGAAGATTCTAGTCCCCGTGTCATACACCGTGACTTCAAGTCAAGTAACATCTTATTGGAACATGACTTCACCCCCAAGGTGTCAGACTTTGGCCTAGCAAGAACAGCTATAGGTGAGGGGAATGAGCATATTTCAACTCGTGTCATGGGAACTTTCGGGTAAGTTTTGATCTGAAATTATTATCTTACTATCTGTAGTTGATTAACATCCTCACCTTAAAAAGATTATGAACTCTTGTTAGGTATGTTGCTCCTGAATACGCGATGACTGGGCATCTTCTAGTAAAGAGTGATGTCTACAGCTATGGTGTTGTCCTCCTTGAGCTTCTTACCGGAAGGAAACCGGTAGATATGTTCAGACCTCAAGGGCAAGAAAACTTAGTTGCATGGGCTTGTCCTTTTCTTACTAGCAGAGATGGCTTGGAAACAATCATAGATCCATCACTTGGAAATAGCATCCCATTTGACAGCATTGCAAAAGTAGCAGCTATTGCTTCCATGTGCGTTCAGCCTGAGGTGGATCAGCGCCCATTTATGGGCGAAGTTGTTCAAGCTTTGAAGTTGGTATGCGATGAAGGCAGTGAGTTCAATGAATCAAGAAGTTTCAGCCAAGATTTACATATCCAGGATTCTGGGATTATAAGTAGAGCAAGCCTGGATATGGACGTAGAACCTGTTGTATCTGCTGAGCTGTTCAATGCATCAGCACATTATGACACTCTTGATGCATCTGGTTCTTTTCGACGATATTCAAGTTCAGGTCCTCTTAGGGTAGGTAGAACCGGGCACAATAGGGAGAGGGGTTTATCAACAGGTAGCTCAAGCGAGCACTGTGGTACACAAAGATTTAGGATAGATTCAGAGTAGTCAGCTTGCAGGCTTCTTTTGCGATGTGGGGCTGTGTACATTGGCTTCTTTTCGCAAGCCACATTTCATATTTATTGTGAATATCTGTGAAGAGCACTGAGCAATATCACCAGCTTCTGCCGGGACAAGGACCAGGGCATCGCTGCTTTCCTTCTGCCGGGACAAGGACAGTTTTCGAAGAGCACTGAGCAAGAGTACCAACATCTCGTCCCGTCTCTGTTTATACAGTTCTAGAGATGTACAAAGCCGGTTCCTTTTTTTAATGGAAAGTAAAGCCGGTTCATCAACTGTAAATGTTCATGTACCTTCCCAAGTGTAGCCGTTCCTTTCTCATTGAAGGTAAGTGAAATATCAGATGAAATCTAGGGTATTTTTGCCTGTCATCCTTCCATCCGGTTCAATGAAATGGAGTCTTACATAATTGACTGCAGTTTATTGATTTGTGGTACCAAACAGATAGAAACGTATACCACTTGCAAATCTGCGAATAAAATCACCAAAGTTGCATAAGTAGGCCTTGTTTGACACTTGAGAAACTTTAGCGAACAACTCTATTCTTGTAGGGGTTAAATAAAATTGTTGTGCGATAAACAGCGAAGGTAACCAGTGGATAAGCTTAAATAACATTCCTGAGCTCTTCACTCGGATGAACTAGCGAGTCAACTTGGCATAATCATTTTCTCATTGACAACTGATCCTACCACAGGAGGCCGTTGTATATTAGTAGCCTTCCTCAACAAGTACATATGCCCCCCACAACTCGCCAGGTCCTGGCTGTTTAAGGGGATACACTGTGGGTTTGTTCGTTTTATTGAGTTCCTACTCAACTCCCTCGTTTTTCACGTGTACGTTTTTCAAGCTGCTAAACGATGTATTTTTAAAAAAAAGTTTTTATATGAAAATTGCTTTAAAAAATCATATTAATCTATTTTTCTAAAAACAATTAGTAAATACTTAATTAATCATGTGCTAATGAGTCGTTCCGTTTTACGTGCTAAAAGGGTGAGTTTTCAACTCACAACAACAAACTCAGCCTAAATTGCTAGGATTGCATCAGGTTACATCAGGTCATGATACTTTGTCGGCCATCTCCCAGACGGGGAAAAACCAAATCAATATTCATCCATCCAATGCTGAATACAACACCTTACTGGAACAAACCACACTAAAAAAGTAGTGGTGGTGGCAGGAGGCAAGTATTTTCATCAAGTAGATGCATTGCCCTACGTGGTTACATCCAAACTGTAGGGTCTCCAGCACTAAATCATTCCACATGATTAAAAAAACTGGCAATCATCAGAGAACATGAACAAAAAATAAAGATTGCAGTGGGCAAATATGAACTGCAAAAGACTAACAAGCAAATCAAACCGATAAACAAGGTGAGAAAAATAGACATCGTTGAAAGAACTACGACAGCTAGGGAATGTATACATGTCTTGCGAGTTTGTTAGGTTGCTGAAGGAGCTTCCTTTTCCTCAGCTACAGCTGGAGCATCTTGTTCTTCTGCTGTAACTACAGAATCTTCCTTTGCTTTGTCTAGACCCACAGCTACCGAGAGCCAATCTGAAGCAGGTGCTCCAGTTTCAGGAGCCACATTTCCGTGTATATTCAGAGGAGTGACAGATATCTGTAGGTTGTAAAGGGAGGTATATGGTTAGCCACTTTACACTTATACATGCATGTGCACACACAGAGCAAGGGAAGGAGGGCTCACAAATCCATTCTCCAAAGCTCTCAAATCAATATCCTCGTCTAAGCATTCGTGCTGCTTTTCAGTGAACTGCATTCGACATAATCAGAGACGAAAACGACGCTCAGTAACATGTTCATATCTAAAAAAAATCAACGCTAAAAACATCTGTAGGCTATTCACAATCTCCATATGAGCATATGGGCCTAATTTGGTACTGTCTGAAAGTTCATATGTTCTATACATGGTCAGACAAGTCAAATAATCTTTGGCTATAACACTCTGGAAGATATATTTACCTCAGCACGGAAAAGCTTCTTCACTACTTCTCGAACCTCTGGTTTCCCTGTAGATGCAACAGACTCAACCTCGACAATCTTCCGCTGAGCATTAATTCTGCGTGCAGCCCCCTATAGATGAATGCCAAAACAAATTTGAGGATGTGCTAACAAGGACACGTCAAATTTCTCTGAAACAAAAGCATGGCTTCATACTGCTGCAGATGCATCCTTCCCAAGTTGTGCGAGCTGAATACCGAGGCTTTGGTGCATGCCCATGAAGTGAGTAGCAGGTGTAGGTCTGCTTGTGGACACACCTTCCCAACTTTGGGCAGGACGATATATGCTTTGCTTAGTCAGCTTGAAACCCTGATATCAGATATCAGGAGAGAGATGCATTAAAAAAAAGGCTATTACATTAAAAACAAACTAAATAAGCACTAGATCTTTTTTCCATCAGTCATCACAAAGAATGCAAACTAACACAAGATAAATAAAAGTGGAATGGCTTCGCCAGTTTCATGATCTAAATTTCAAATAATTAACTCTTGCTCATCCAATTAATAGTGTTGATCTCCTGTACAGATATTTGCATGGGCATACAATCTGCATATACTATACCTTTTCCATCAACCAGTATACACCTGATAAATAAGGCTAATGCATATTTTTGCATTTGTGGGCGAGCCAGTAAGGTAACTAGTACCAGGACGACTAAGACAGTAAGCATTCCGTACAGATCAGAAATCATGGACTCACGATGCAGAAAAATAGCGAAGAACCCATGATCATTTTGAAGCTAAGGAAATATGAATGACATGTTACAGCATATTTGGAAGATATGAAAGCTTCATTGTACTAATTCTTAGCAATTCAATCATCGGTGAGGTGCAGGCAGCTGCCATGAGATTTCTGAACACTTTCAAAATCTTAACCCCAATAGCAAAGGAAACAGCTTATGTTCTGTTTTGAATAATGTAGAATCTTGTTTCTTTGCCCTCAAGGCTAGCCTCTCAAGGAAATATGTATTGCTCTAGTCCATAGTATTTTAGCAACAACATGGTCCATGTGCTACTGTACGTTTATAAGCAAGTGTTGGAGCAGACAAGGAGTTGGTTTACTTCTATAGCTATGGGAATTTTGGCCTATGGTGCTAGTTTGGCCCTAAACTGGAGTTCAAGATTCAACAGTTAGCAGAATAACCTTATTCGTAGTTGGTGAGCTTGGAACCCCAATGTTCAGTAAGCAGCCTCTGAGGAAGGTTCCTTTCTCAACGCCTTCCAAGGCAGCGTGTATCAATGGTAGACAAACCTCAGCAGCATACTTGAAATCACTGTCTTTGCTTTCATCCTTCTTCCTACGTGCACACATCCAGCACAAATTGTTACCCAATGTGATTGCATAAACCAATCTATCTAATTATGAAACATATTTGAAATACTAATATCACAGCATTAAGGCACACCCACCAATTCAATGATATTGCGATTGAAGAAACATCATACAGTAAGGCCTCCCTTGCAGCAGCAATGGCAGAAGAATGAAACCTACATAATTTTGCAGTAAATTAAAGAACAGGATAGAAATCAAACAATGAATGGGCCATTTCTGAAAGAATCATACATCTCATATCCACAGTTCGCCCCTGCATTGATCCCACTGATCACCTATAAACGAAATGAAAACATCCTCAATGATCACAAGGTTAGGCGATCAAGTTCTTACATACAGATAGCAAACACAATACTAACCAAAGCAGGCGCCGACCAAGAGAACAGCCTCCCAGATAATGCCAAAGAGACGCAATCCACCGGTGTCCCTACAATAACAATAATCGCAATGAGATAAAACACAAACTCTCACTGCATCCCAGGAACATTGCGACCCAAATGGATCGTGGAAGGATGGAGAACACTCACCTGATATCTCGAAAGCTTTCGCCCCTTTGAAATCCACCGATGTCGCTACAACGGTCTCGCGGATGGTAATGGAATGGCCGCAAGCAGGCTTGTCCCTTCACATCATCATCAAGAAAACAATCCAGATTATTTACCGCTAGGACCACAAAGGCAATGGATTAGTAGGTTGGTAGAATTCGCAACAAATCCAGACAAAACATGGTATTTTCCGAGGTCAAATAGAATAACGTGAGGAATCGAGGATTGGGGGTGTTCGGATTTGGGGGCGCATACGATTCGGGCGCGCATACGTGGACGTCGCAGCGGCCGCCGGCGACGAGGGCGTCGACGAGAGCCGCGAGACCCGGCGCCCGGATCCCACCGGCGCAGGTCAGGAGTACGGCCGGCTTCGCGGGACCTTCATTGGCCACGGGAGGAGCGCCGGAAGACTCCGCCGCCTCCGGCGCCGGGGCCGCGGCGCCGGCGTCCTCCGCGGCCGGCGGCGGCCGGCGGGCCGCGAGGACGGACTGCAGATTGGACACGAGCGCGGACGGAAGCGGATTGGGCCTCGGCGCGTCGTCGCCGGAGCTCGCGGCCATCGGGCTTCGCTTCGCTTCGCCTCGCCGGAGAGGTGTTTGGGTGTGGAGGAGAGAGAGAGAGAGAGGAGAGAGATGTACGGACGAATGAAGGAAGGGAGAGAGAGAGGGGTTGGAACGCGAGGGGAAGAGAGAGAAAGAAAATGGACTGAAATGGGCTGGGCGCTCTATCGCATAGTTAATGGATTTCTAAACTGGGGCCCGCTTTACGTGTAGAGGGAGGCAGGTCTCTGTTTTGACCTGCACAAATACGTGGGAAAACGTTATCTACTCGACTACTCCCTCCTGCCTCAGCAAAGCGTGGCAAGAATCCGTGATTCTCCCATTCCGATACCAAATCCACTATCATCAACCAAAAAAAAGTATTACTGGTATTATTGTGACCAACATGCGGGCATGAACACGGAACTCTGTGGCTCGTAGGGCGTTAGGGGTGGAATCTGTTCTTAACAACGAACTCCCTATTGATTTTTGATAGATTTGGAGTTTTAAATCTTACGTAATTTTGTATCCAAAAATCAATGGATACGGTCTATTTTAAATAAAATAAAAAGACAAATATGCCAAAAATATATATAAAAAAACAGTTGTAAAATCTAATTTTAATGCATTGTGATTGAGTGTAACTATAAATTGGATTTATAAAAATACAAATATTGATATAAGATCATACGAACAAAAAGTCGAAAAACAGAAAGATAGAAGTTCAAAAATCTATGGTAAGTGAAATAGCAAAACTGCTCAATAATCAAATGATATGAAAAGTTGCTGTTTGAAGATGGACGCCAATGTAGCCCGTGTTTAGATTCAAAAAGTTTTTGAAAAAAAACGTCACATCAGGTCACATCAGATATACGGACACACATTTGAAGTATTAAACATAGTCTAATAACAAAACAAATTACAGATTCTGCCTGTAAATTGCGAGACGAATCTTTTGAGCCTAATTAATCCGTCATTAGCAAATGTTTACTGTAGCACCACATTGTCAAATCATGGTACAATTAGGCTCAAAAGATTCGTCTCGCAATTTACAAGTAAACTGTGTAATTGGTTTTTTTTTTCGTCCACATTTAATACTTTATGCATGTGTCCAAACATTCGATGTGATTGGTTTGAAGTTTGAAGTTTGAAGGGAACTAAACAGGCCCGTAGTGGGAGCGGTACTCCTCGTAGTACAACGTTAGTACGTAACTACTCTCGTACGGTGCAGGATCAGCCGGATCCTCCCTTGACCACGGCCATTTATGCGAGTGGACCAACCGGGCGTAACGCTGTAGGGTTCGCCCGTCCAGATTAGTTCCCGTTGTACCACCAATCACGACGACAAACGGAAGACGAGCTCGCTCGGTCGCTCCCCTCGGCACCCACCCCACGACGACGACGACTCCTCGTCGTGCGAGGGGGCGCACGTTGCACGTACGTAGCCGGGCGGGAGAGGAGCGCACAATAATCGGGAGACGCGCGCGCGCGCGGACGCGTGTTGGTGCGACCCACCCAGGCAACAGTCGTCGTGGGAGCGCGGCACTAGCTTACTACCCCTGCCACCCCCATGTGCGTCCGTCTCAGACCTCATGTGAGGAGCCGTAGTAGCCAGCCAGTGCGGCGGTCGGTCGGTTGCAGCGCATCGCGCCATCGCCAAGATCGGTCGCCAAGATCGGCAGATCGCCCCGCGGGGGTGGTGGACTGGTGGGGGCGTGCCGGCCTATCTCCTCGTCGGATCCACCGCCCGCGCCGTGCGGAAAGGCTAATTTTAGCCTGCGACTGGTTGGCTGGATCGGTCGGTGACTACTGGTGGCCGCGCAGCTTGGGTTCGGAGTCGGCCTCGTGCTATGGCAAACAACGTTGGTGGACCATCAACGAGACACGTGCTGTGGCGACCTGATGGATGGAGGCGAGCGTTGCGTCGTTTTCTCTTCGTAATTGCGTGCGAATTTATTTGCGGAGCCGGCCGGGGCCTCTGCCACAGTGGAACCGTACGTACGAGCCATATGTTAATCATTCAGGATTTCAGATGCATGACTGCATGAGGGCATGAGGCTCTCATTAACGAGTAGGGAGATCTAGAGATCTGGTGCTGACAATCATTCGTTTCTACTATACTGTGTAGCCCCCGGCCCGTAGATGGTTGCTGGTAGTTTGCAGCTCACCCAACGAATAAAAATGTCTTCTTTTAAGCAAACTAAGACTGTGTTCTTTTCTCACTTTTTTTAACTTATTTTTTTTAATTTTTACGTGCACGTTTTTAAAATTGTTAAACGGTGTGTTTTTTTAAAAAATATACGAAAATTATTTTTAAAAATTATATTAATTTATTTTTAAAAAAATAAATTAATATTGAATTAATCATGCGCTAATGAGTCGTTTATGTGTTAGAGGAATTAGTTCCCAACACTCATCGCTAAACATAGCCTAAGAATACTTGGGATTTGTTTGATTGACGACTAACTTTGACAAACCGCATTTTAGGCAAATTGAGCATATAGCTACACCTTAGTCAAGCTTAGGTAAGAAATTGATCGTTGGCATTTGAGATTATATGGAAAAGAATTACGGTAAGTCATAATTTTGATAATAAATCAAATGATAGCTTAAGAAGCTATGGCATATCTAAGATTTATCTAAGATTTGACATTGCAAATTAAGACTATAAACCAAACACCTGCTAATTTCTGTATCTGGCCAGTGAGACAGGGAGGCCAACCTACCAGCTACTACCTCCGTTCCATAACATAAGATATTTTGTTTAGGTAGTTGCATAGAAAATTTTTTATATTTTATAATGAAGGTAGTATAGGCTCTGTTCGGTAGCCTTTCATAGCAGTTGTCTGGGCTGTGCTGCATAGCCAGTTGTTCGGCTGCAACGGTCTGGACTAAGCTGCAGTTTTGAATGTGAATAAGTATAACATTTTGTAGGCAGCTGGTTTGTGCTGGCCACAGCCCACTGCTGGTTGTTTGCTGTAGGCACTATAGCTGCTGCAGCAGCAGCCAGTTATTTCGAACAGGCCCATAAACAACGGGTAAAGCTTAAATTCTTTTTCCCCCTAAGATTTTTTATTTTTATATGGACGGTTGCTGAGTTGATCTTCATTTTTTCTCCACTTCCTTAGTTTTGCCACTTGTTTAATGAACTAACTTATTTGACTTTGTAATATCCTTCTCTGTTCAAGCAGACGTGGCTAGCAGCCTAGCACATTGCTGTACCTACAATGTTGTTATATGCAATTTAATATGCATTGATTAGATCGATGACATTCCAACACAAAAGTGGCGCAATCGAATTGCCACGTCCGTACGTTTGTCAAGACTTAAAGGCACATGGTGATAAATTATTACTCAAATACATTTGTTTGTCACGACCTAATTATACACAGTCATATAATTCTCACGGCCGGAAGCTCGGAATAAGATCAATCAGTTCGCTGAACGCTATTATTAGGCATTTTCATGATTAACCAATCGTTGCCGCCTTTTCAGGCCTACCCACAAATTATTTAAGCTATATGTAGCTTAAGCGCACAATCACCTGTCACCCATATACGCCACCTTAAGTTAGCATGCACCAGAGAAACTGAACTGTTCACTTACTAAACACAGCTAGCTAGCTATCTAGCGAACGAAACAGACGCCACGCATTTATACGTTACTACGTCGCATCTTGAGCAAGCCGCACTTGCACAGCCTTGGGCCAAATTAACCGCGTGAAACCTCACCAATTTAACCGGCAGCAGGTTGGCCGGCTGGTTGATCATCACAAGTAAGCTAGAGATGGCGAGACGACGGTCTGCATCGGTGGCGCTGGCGTGCGCGGTGATGGTTGCCATGGCGGCGATGGTGCCGGAGGCGGAGGCGGGGCAGAACTGCATCTGCGAGTGCGTGAAGCTGTGCATGCGGACGCGGATCCCGAGCATGGAGGCGCAGTGCGCGGGCAAGTGCAGGGAGACGGCGTGCGTGCGGAGCTGCGAGGAGGCGTGCGCGCGCAAGGGCTTCCCCGACCTGCCCGGCGAGGGCATCGGCGCCTGCGAGCTGGAGCCGCTCACCCCCGACGAGGCGCACATGCTGCACTGATCATCGATCGAGTCACCGAACCCGGCCGGCACGTGACCCCCGGCCACACCAACCGATGACAAGTCTCACCGCTGTCTCCGTCTCCGCCTCTTGTGCGCTGTTGTTGTATATGTACATACTGTATAATATACCACACCGGTCAAAAGTGACATTCCATCCTGTCTCATGTGATCGCGCTACATACGATACAGTGCGTAAGCATAACATAGGTTGATTCTCGTCAGCTTTGCTTGCCATGTGCATGCTGCGCGCGCCGTATTGGTCGCGGTTTCCTGGGCCCGTCGTAGGCAGTCGATGCAACGAGGCTTTTAGCCCAAATAATAGTGGACATCCCTTCTTCTGCCTTTCAGCCCAATAGAACCGTGGGCTGTCAGCGGCGCTCGTGGGTCTACGCATGTCGGCCCGTAGCGCCGCAGCAGAGGCTAGATTTTTTTTATTTTTAATTTTATTTATTAAAATATTTTTAAAATAATTTTCTATTTCAAAAATTTACAAATCTAGTCACCCATCGTCCTTCCAAAAGACGATTTTTCTGACGTGACAGACAGCCGTTAGGCCGGCCAACGGGGGAGGGGCATTTTGCAGGCGCCCCCCTGGCTGCCCTCCTAGAGGACGATTTTTCACTGTGTGGGAGGCCGCCTGCAAAAGAGAAGAACAGTTCAATATTTTGATATAAAAACCTCCTCCTCAGGCTCCAATCTGAGTGAAAAATACCTTACAATTTTAAAAAATTCTTTCTATTTTGTTCCTTTAAGCAAGCGCAAGCGGCCCCGCACAGTGTAAAATCGCGTCACCCTTTAAGCAGGTGGTCCCCCGCACAGTGTAAAATCGTTCTCTGGGAGGACGGCAAGGAGGTCGCCTGAAAAAATGTCAGGCCACCCTCTAGCCATTTTACAGGCGGCCCCTTACAACGAAAAATTGCCCTCTGAAAAGACGGCAATGGGGCCTCCTATAAATTTTTCCTTCCCATTGGTCGACCGTTAGGCGAGGATCAACGGCCTTCTGCTACGTCAAAAAAACGCTCTCTGGGAGAGCGATGGACGACTAGATTTATGAATTTTTAAAATAAAAAATTATTTTTTAAATATTTTAATAAATAAAATTAAAAATAAAAAAATTCCAGAGGCTGCTGCCTTGCCGGCCACTGCCATGTAAGCCAATTTTTCGCCGTTTATCTTATTTCGTGCATGTCCGTTTATCTTACTTTTTTTTTGCGCAATTAACGAGTCCGTGATCGACTTTGTTGGCTTGCTGCTATCTGAAGCTCTGAACCTGTTGAGCTCGTGGCAGGCCATTCGCTCAATCCACATCAAAGACATTTGTACACTGTAGTGCACCCTTGTCCTTTACCTACGGAAAATACTAATGCTCGCTCGGTAGCGAAAAGGATGTGCTTGTCTTTCTAGGAAATGATCTCTTCGTGACAACAAATCCATGTTATTCTAGAAATGAGGGCAATGATGAGGAGCAAATTGCATTGGTTGTTTTTGTTCCAGTCCATATATATACACACGCTCAATTAGAGCAGAGCTAGCCAAAGGCGGCATATATACTGACATTGAATAGGTTTTTGCTTAATTTTTTCTAGCAGATTTTATTCAGATGATGTTCGCAGTTAGTCATCGTTGAGTACTTTTTCATGAGATCGTACGAGTCCACGATTGGGGAAAAAACTTTAGAGCTCCTTTGACACGCAAGATTCTCAAAATAGATGAAAAAATGTAGGATTGAAGTGTCCTAATACATCAAAACCCATGGTTTAAAGAAAGAGTTCCACTCTAGTGCTCTCTACTTACTACTGACATACAATGTAATCCGAACCATTAATCTCATTTGATCGAAGGATTGAGATTTATTTCTACTATCACACACTTAATGGTAGTAAAAGCGTGAAAGGGTACTATTGTCCAAGGAAAGAATGTGCGGAGGGGTATAGTTGTAGTTTATCACTCACTAACCATAGTAGCCATTTTGTTGATCGTATTCTCGCCGTCGCCCAAAAAGCCCCATCCCAAATCGCTTCCCTTGCCAATATTTACCAGGCAAACCCACACGTACTCTTCCACCACAACGTGCACAGCCTCGAACCAATACTCACACCTGGCGTCCGACACGTTCACCAGCCGCTAGAAGTTGGTGACGAGGTGGAGGTCGAACCGCAGCGGCGGCTTTGCCGGCCTGCACACTCTTTAGCTCGTCGTAGTTGCCGTAGAGGAACGTCGTGCGGACGAGGTACTTGCACTACTAGAAAAACCCTCATATGGACCGGCTTATAGGTGCCGGTTTATTTAAAACCGGCACCTATTGACCTTTTTTCACCTCCCGCGAGATAAAAAATAGAAAATCGACACCTTTAAACTTCCATATGTGCCGGTTTTTTAAAAAAACCGACACAAATACTATTAGTACCGGTTTTTAAAAAGAACCGACACCTATAATATATTATAGGTACCGGTTTTATTAAAAAACCGGCACCTAAGAATCGAGCCGAGCCGGCGGGGCCCACCACGAGAAGATAAGGGCGCCACCGATATTGTGTTTACTGATCGCGTCTCCAGATCGATCCAGTCTCTCTCTCTCTCGCGGTGAGTCGATCCAGTCTCCAGATCGATCTTGTCGCGGTCCCTCTCTCTTTCGCTTTCTCGGTCCCTCTCTCTCTCGCTTTCTCTCTCTCTCCGGCGTTGGGAGGGAAGGCGGCGACGGCGGATCCGGCGATCTCTCTCTCCCCTTTGCCAGATCCGGCGGGAGGGGAGGCGACGGCGGCCCGGCGGTCTCTCTCTCGTGCTCTCCATTAGTCCCACGTCGACGGCCCGGTGGGATGGGAGGCGACGGCAGCCCAGCGGCGCCGGCCCAGTGACTCCGGCGACACTCTCCCCTCCGCCAGATCTGGGGGAGGGGAGGTGGTGGGAGGGGAGGCGGTGAGGCCGAGGGACGACTAGGGTTCCGGCGACCGCGCGGGGCATCTTTGGCGACATCAAAGGTCAGTCCCCCCATCGTCCTCCCTATTCCTGTCGCACCCCGAAGTTCGCTTTCCAGGTTAAAATTCATGAATTAAAATCGTGTCAAATAAATTTTCCTGTTTAACCTAGAGCAAATTCCAATTTAAAAATATATTTAATCAAGTGGAAATGTCATGGTAGGATTTTTCTTGAGTTCCCCATGTTAAAATACATTAACAGGATTTTTAGTGGAATTTTCAGAGCTCTAGAAATAATTTTAACCAATTAAAAACCTCAAGCGCAATAAATAAATCCCTGAGAAAATTGTTTTTCCTTTTTATTTTTCTTTTTCCTCTTTTGGGCTGTCGGCCCATTTTCCTTCCCCTTCCCGAGTCGGCCCAAGCCGCCGCGCCGTCCCGCCGCGCCCCTTCTCCTTCCCAGGACGGCCCAAGGCCGCCCGCGCCACCCCGCCCCTTCCCCTTCCCAGGCCAGCCCGAGGCCGCGGCCC
>BDMV01000001.1:46270937-46349298 GCA_008326285.1 Oryza officinalis | reverse complement strand
TATCCCACTATTCACAACTCTGGTGGGAGGTTGGAGGGGGCAAAATTTTTTTTTCCCAAAGAGTAAATTCATAAAGGTAAGTGACAAATAATAATCATTAATTTAGAAAATTCACCAATTTTTATGAATTTAGCAGTATTTATCTTATAAGATGTTTCTCTGATTCTTTTTTCATTTCTGTAGAGATGGATCGAAGTTGGATGTATGCGAAATCTGTGAAACGTCATAGTCAAGAGTATAGAAATGGAGTATTAAATTTTATTAACGTCGCGGAGGAGGATAGGAAAAGAAGAAACAGCGATTACATGTGTTGTCCATGTGCAGATTGCAAGAATGAAAATATGTTTGATAGCCGAATGGACGTACACGCTCATCTGATACAACGAGGATTCATGGAGGGCTACACATGTTGGGTTAAGTATGGAGAGCAGGAATCAGGAAGTGGTGCTGCTGCAGACAGTACTGGTGCGCAAAATCAAGAAGATGAAGATGAGCATGACATGTTTGTACCTTCTCCACTAGGCGGTGAAATGGTTGATGTTGATCATGATCTGCTGCAAGACATGTTACGTGACGTTGAGGATCCAGCTTACAACGAGAGAGATTCCGTAAAGTTCAGCAGGTTAGTCAGTGACTCGCAGACGCCTCTGTACGCCGGATGCAAAGCAAAGCAGACCAAATTATCAGCTACCTTGGACCTAATGAAGCTGAAGGCAAGTAGTGGATGGGCAGACAAGAGTTTCACAGAGCTTTTGGGAATTTTGAAAGCCATGCTGCCTGATGGGAACACATTGCCCAAGACGACATATGAAGCAAAGCAGGTTTTGTGTCCCTTAGGGTTAGAGGTCCGTAGAATTCACGCTTGTCGAAACGACTGCATATTGTACCACAAGCAATATGCGGAGTTAGATGCTTGTCCTGTATGCAAGGCCTCTCGATACAAGCGTAAGAAAAGTCCTGACGAAGGAAAAAAATCAAAGCGAGGTGGTCCCGCGAAGGTTGTGTGGTATCTACCTATCATTGATCGTTTCAAAAGAATATTTGCAAACCCCAAGGAGGCAAATTTAGTACGTTGGCATGCCACGGAGAGAAGGAACGACGGTATGCTAAGACACCCAGCGGATTCGATTCAATGGAGGAATATCGATCGAAAACACAAAGACTTTGCTGCCGACCCCAGAAACATGAGGCTATGTCTGTGTACAGATGGCATGAATCCTTTTGGAGACATGAGTAGTACTCACAGCACCTGGCCAGTTCTTATTTCAAACTTTAACCTACCGCCATGGTTGTGCTTTAAAAGAAAATATATTATGCTGTGCTTGCTAATCCAAGGACCGAAACAACCGGGCAATGATATCGATGTGTTCTTGGAGCCTGTTATGGACGATCTTGAGATGCTCTGGAAAGAAGGTGTGGAAACTTGGGATGCATATGGTCAGGAGAATTTCAAGCTACGAGTTCTACTGTTCTGCACCATTAATGACTATCCCGCCCTCGGTAATCTTTCTGGCCAAACCGTAAAAGGAAAGAAAGCATGCTCCGACTGCATGGAACATACACGCAGCCGGTGGTTGAAGAAATCACGAAAGATGGTTTATATGGGTCATAGGAGGTGGCTCCCGCTACGTCACGCATTTCGAAGGAAGAAGAATATTTTCAACGGTAAGAGAGAACTTCAGCCTGCTCCCAAGGATTTGTCCGGAGATGAGGTCCACAACTTGGTCAAGGACATTACCAACGAGTTTGGGAAGAAAAGAAAACGTAGTCAGGCAAAGGACAAGGGTATGTGGAAGAAAAAGTCAATATTTTGGCGATTACCTTACTGGAAAGATCTTGAGGTCCGTCATTGCATTGATCTCATGCATGTAGAAAAGAATGTGTGTGAGAGTTTGGTTGGCCTGCTGCTGAATATTCCCGGCAAAACAAAGGACGGGTTGAACGCGCGCCTTGATTTCAGTGAAATGAACATTCGTAGTGAACTCCAGCCCGTAACAAATGCTGAGACAGGTAGAGTGTACCTCCCTCCAGCTTGCCACACACTGTCGAAGGATGAGAAGATCGCAATGTTATCATGCCTGAAAGATATTAAAGTTCCATCGGGCTATTCAGCGAGGATTAGTAAGTACGTCAAATCGGAAGACCTAAAACTGGTTGGAATGAAGTCGCACGATTGCCACGTGCTAATCACACAAATCTTGCCAGTTGCTATCAGAGGCATTCTTCCACCGAAAGTCCGTCATACAATCCAACGTCTGTGCGCCTTTTTCAATGCCATCGGACAGAAAGTTATAGATCCCGAAGATCTAGATGGGTTGCAGACCGATATTGTCAATACCCTCTGCCACATGGAGATGTTTTTTCCACTGTCTTTCTTTGATATCATGGTTCATCTCCCTGTTCATCTTGTGAAGCAAACAAAATTATGTGGCCCGGCTTTTCTAAGAGAAATGTACCCGTTCGAGAGGTACATGGGAGTTCTGAAGGCATACGTTCGGAACAGAGCAAAACCGGAGGGGAGCATCATTGAAGGCTACACGACCGAGGAGGTCATTGAGTTCTGCGTGCATTACATGTCCGAGGCCGAGCCTATCGGAGTTCCAGCGTCTCGTCACGAAGGAAGGTTGTCAGGTGCTGGCACAATCGGGAGGAAAAGATTTAGGCCCGATCAAGCTTCCTACGGGCAGGCTCATTTTGCTGTGCTCCAACATATGGCAGAAGTTAGCCCATACTTTGAGGAGCACTTAGCCAAAATCCGGCAGGAGAACACGGGTCGATCTGAGACGTGGATTAACAGAGAACATAACTCTCGGTTCAACGCATGGTTCAAGAATCGTGTCACCATGTCGACGGATATCCCAAATGAGACTGTACAGTTGTTGGGAATGGGACCGTGTTGGGCCATAGACACATGGCAAGGATACGATATTAATGGATATACATTTTACACCGTCCAGCAAGATGACAAAAGCACAGTGCAAAACAGCGGAGTCCGTATAGATGCCTTCCAGGATCAAGTGGGGTCGAACACATACTACGGCCGCATTGAGGAGATCTGGGAGCTGAACTACGTGAAGTTCAAGGTTCCTTTGTTTCGATGCCGTTGGGTCAATATACGCACTGGTGTTAAAGTCGATAAGGAAGGCTTCACTTTAGTAGATCTATCCAAGGTTGGATACGCCGACGAACCATTCGTACTTGCGAAACAGGTCGAGCAAATTTTCTACATAAAGGACCCCGCGAACAAGAAGATGCACATCGTGAGGGATGGCAAGCGCCGAATTGTTGGTGTTGACAACGTCGTCGACGAAGAAGAATACAACCAGAATCTTCATGTACGACCTCAAATTGACCTTGACGATGATCCACAAGAGCCTGTGGCATATACTCGATCAGATCATACGGAAGGCATAACCTTGTGACCCAACCCGTTGTACACATGAAGTATTTTGTATTAGTAAAAAAAGCTTAGGTAAATTGGTGCAACTTGTAATAATTTTTATTGCGAATTTAGTGAATTATTGTACTTAACTTAATTATTTGGGATAATAAGTTGATTATTGTGAGTAATGAAAAATTTGTGAACTTTCATTGTGAAGTATTTTTTTGCTGTTATTTATTTAAAGTTCAGGTCAATGATGAACAGGAGTCAAATCTCATCCGTGACGGGCTCTAGTGTACGCCCGATAGAGATGACGTCTTCTCTATCGAGCCTGCACTACGGCCCGTCACGGATGACAGCATCCGTGACGGGCCATAATTTAATGTCCGATAGAGATGTCATAATCTCTATCGGGCTTTAAATTAGGGCCCGACACGGATGCTATCATCCGTTACGGGCCCTAGTGTAGGCCCGATAGAGAAGACGTCATCTCTATCGGGCGTACACTAGAGCCCGTCACGGATGAGTCATCCGTGTCGGGCTTTTATTTACGCCCGATTGAGATGTCACAGAACACTGCATCTTCATCTGGATCTGGATCGAAAATTTTTCTAAGTCACAGAACCCTAGCAGAGGCCACTGCGAACTGAGAGCACGAAATTTTTTCTAAGTCAGAGAACCCTAGCAGAGGCCTCCTCGTCCGCAAGCGCCGCCGCCGGTCTCCTCGTCCGCCACCGCCGCCGCCGGTCGCCTCGTCCGCCACCGCCGCCGCCGGCCTCCTCGTCCGCCACCGCCGCCGCCGGCCTCCTCGTCCGCCACAGCCGCCGCCGGCCTCCTCGTCCGCCACAGCCGCCGCCGGCCTCCTCGTCCGCCACAGCCGCTGCCGGCCTCCTCGTCCGCCGCCGCCGGCTTCCTCGTCCGCAAGCGCTGCCGCCGGCCTGCTCGTCCGCCAACGCCGCCGCTGGTTAGTCATTTTAGTGATTTTAGTGTTAATTATACCAACACTAATGTAGGTTATTTTAGTTTAGTGATTTTAGGGGAAATGTAGGTTATTTTAGTTTAGTGATTTTAGGGGAAATGTAGGTTATTTTAGTTTAGTGATTTTAGGGGAAATGTAGGTTATTTTAGTTTAGTTTTCTTTCCATTTTCACTGCCATGTTTGCTCGTGCAATAATTCTTAATCAGAATATTGTTGATTTGATTCCGTATGAATACTCTGGTCTTGTCACTTGGGTTTATATCGGACTTGTAGTTGGTACGATCTGTATGGTCATAAAGATTTCCGGTAACATAATAATTTACAATGATATGAGGCTGTTGGCAGCAAGTAGGAAGGATCTGTGAGTGCTGACTGATCATCCAAAAAGAATACAGTTTAGTTAGGGTGGTATCATACAGAAATTTAGCGTATTGTTAGTTTTGAATGATTCACTGCATATTTCCTTTTTTTTATTTTTTTGGTTGTGACGATTCTAGTTTCTGTTATTGATTGTTTCTAGCTTTTGAGTTCAACTCCGCCGTAAGTTTGGAGATTAGTTTGAACCTTTTGATATAAGTGTTATAATGTTACTTGTATTACAGTTAGTCAGTTATATATGAACAAGGGGAATTACTGAAGTTATTCTGTTATCTCTGTAACTTCATTTCCTTTTGAAACTTTTATTGGTTATTATATTATTCTGTTAGCTTTCTTGCAAGTGAGCCTTAATACTGCAGCGCGTCATATCTAGAGAATTGCTGATGTTTTTTTAACCAGCATTTATCTGATTTGATATGCCTGAAATTAATTTGCCATATTGTGTTGGGCAAACAATTCAAATATTAAGTGTGCTTGGCACCTCAATATTTGCTATGCAGCCATGTTCATTTTGAAATTATAGTTATGCATCCAATCCTGAGTTGCAACAGAAATGAGGCTGATGCAATAGTAGTCCAGCAGCAGCAACAACAGAATTGCTTTGTGCACTTTTTTTTTTGCAAACTTTGATCTGTTGTATAGTGTGAAGAAGAAGAGGAGCAGTAGCCATGCTGTCAATTCTTTTTGCATCTTTTGATCTGTTGTCAAGAAGAGTAGGAGCAGTAGCCCTTGCTGTCATTTTTTTTGCAATTTAAAGCCAAACAGTCACATGATCCTATGTTTTACATTAGAACATCATCCAAATTTAATGAAAATACTTTAATTTTACATGATTTTAGTGATTTTGAATTAATTTAACGAAAATACTTTACTTTTAGGTTATTTTAGTGATTTTAGGGGAAATGTCGGTTATTTTAGGTAAGTTTAGTGATTTTAGTGATTTTGAATTAATTTAATGAAAATACTTTAATTTTACATGATTTTAGTGATTTTGAATTAAAAAATACTTTACTTTTAGGTTATTTTAGTGATTTTAGGGGAAATGTCGGTTATTTTACGTAAGTTTAGTGATTTTAGTGATTTTGAATTAATTTAACGAAAATACTTTACTTTTAGATTATTTTAGTGATTTTAGGGGAAATGTATGTTATTTTATCCGTATTTAGTGAAATTCGTATTTAGATATGATGACACTTAGTTATTTTAGTGATTTTGAATTAATTTAATGAAAATACTTTACTCTTAGGCACTATTTTTAGGTTATTTTATCCGTATGTAGTGAAATTAACTTTGTTATTTCCTAAGTTATTTAGACGATGTCTCAGCAAGGTGAACCAATGTCGACGACAACCAGTGGGTCCTCAAGGGCACGGAGTCGTAGGACAGGGAACAAAATCCCTAAGGAACGATACACCATAGCAGAGGTGAACCAGGTTGGACTGCCGACGCGTCCTCGGACTGTCCTGGCCAAGTTTAGGTCGACGTGCGGTGTCCTAGGGAGGGAAAACTTCACAATCCTTGTTGATGACATCAAGCATGTGCCCGAAGCGGAGAAGAACGCAGCTTGGCTCAAATTCAAGGAACGCTTCGAGTATCCTGCAGCCGACGAGGACCGTCTCAAGCGGGCTGCTTTGAAGACTATGGGCAATGCTTGGAAGAACTTCAAGAGCAGGCTGGTCACGGAGTTTGTCTTAAATCCGACGACCCCTGATCCAACAGAGCAATGGCCCTTCATCACGGCTGAAGTTTGGGAGCAATTCTACGAGAAGAAGTCGACCCCAGAATCCCGGGCCAGAAGCGAAGCTTTTCGAGCACTGCAGGCCAGGAACGTGCACCCGCACCGGCTAGGCACCGCAGGATATGTCGGGAAGCTAGAGGAATGGCAAGAGGAGGATGAAGCGGCAGCAGCAGCGAACACACCGCTGGTGTTTGCCGATATCCCACACCCACGTGCAAGGAATTGGGCCCGGGCGAGGTACCAGAAGAATGAGGATGGGACAGTTTCGCTTCCAAATCCCCAAGATCAACAAGTGTACGATAATATAGTAAGTGCCTAATCTCAGTATTTGTTCGCACTGTTTCAGCCTGAACTTTTCATTGAATCCGATCTCAATTGAACTGCAGAAGGAGTTGGTTGCCTCCCAAGAAGCCTCGCAAGAGGTCAGCTCTCAAAGACGCGAGGACGACATCCTCAGTAAAGCGTTGGGCAACAAGGAACACCGTGGACGGACAAGGGGACTTGGCGCAAACGTACCATGGAAATTTGGATTTCCAGACTACGCGTGGCAGTACAAGAAGCGGACAGTCACGAAGGCGGAGAAAGATGCCCGCCTTGCCGCCCAGATCCGGGAGCAGGTCAGAGCCGAATTGAGCTCTGAATTCGATGAAAAGCTTGAATCGATGAGGGCTCGTATCAGGCAAGAGATTCGAGAAGAGCAACATCTCCCGGTGGCTGCCGCTGCTGCTACGCAACAAGATTTAGCTAGTCCCACGCAGAGGCGCAGCAGTTGTGCATCAACTGAGGCGGGGGAAGATCCGCCATCGGTCCCCGCCGCCGTCGACCAAATAACGGTACGATAATATAGTACGCATGGAGTTCTTAACGATTCCATATGGTAAGTACTATTCTAACAATATTTATGAATCTATCGCAGGAACCAACTAGCTGCACCCTGACAGTAAGGGTGGTGCCGACCTTCTCTGTTCCTGCAGCTGAGGGCCTTGCTTTCAAGCCGACCCCGGAGACAAGAGTGCATGGGGCGCAACTTAGGGCTGATTATGCGAAAGTGCAAGTTGACTCAGTGAAGCCCGAATTCGATCATTTCCCCCTCCCTCTGGCACCGAATGACGAGGTCCTAACCCTTGGAAATGCTCGTGGAACCTTCATCCAATGGCCCAAGGACCTCATTGAGATAAGGGTGATCCCCAGGCCAAGCACTGCACCAAGCGGTCGTCTAATAGTACAAACTACCCCTGCTCCTTCAGCCCCTCCAGCTCCCGGTCGTCATGAAATTGACGATGTCCAGTTGCAGTACGACACGGACTTTGGGGGCGAGCCTATGGAGGTCGACAGCACGGCGATCACCAAACCCCCACCCATGAAGAAGAGTAGGAAGGCGCATTCTTCCCCGCAGAGAAGAGTTATCGAAAAACCTGCTGCAGGGGTGCGAGGAAAAGGAAAGCTGCACCTCTCACGTCTTGCTCCAACAAAGTTAGATCTCAGCAAGGGGCCCGTCACACATAGGAAGCCCGTACCTCCATCGTCCTACCAACTAGGCATGCCATTGGTTGGAGACGACGTGCTAGCAACGATGGGCACCGCTTGCAAGGAGCTACACATGTACTACATGGAGAAATCTAACGTGAGGAGGAAGAATAGAGAAAATGATATAATAGGCGAACACGCCAGAGCGCCATTCCTTGGGCCATCAAATTATATCGTGATAGACTTCAAGGATCTGTTCGACCTCTACAGGCTCCGCTCGGTGGACACAACCCTCCTCAAGTGCTACTCCTTGTAAGTACTCTTGCTCACGAAAATTATTCATCTCAATCCGTGTAACATGCTTATAAGAGCGTTTGGCTTGCGTGTAGGTTGAGTTGGAAGTGGTGTCTCAAGAATGCACCGGAAGTTGCCTTCCTTGATCCTCAGGTAGTCAATGTCACAAATCTTCAAGGGGACCGTAGTGGAATGGTAAACTACTTGTTTGACACCTTCTGGGCCCGACAAGACAAGGAGTACATCATGTGCGCCTACAATCAATAGTAAGTGTGTTCCCTAAATACATTGCATTACACGTCTAGCTTTAGTATTAACTTTAACTAATTTAATGCCGCAGTGGACATTGGATCCTATTGGTAATAACGCCTAAGTGGAGTACATGCCACTACTTAAACTCCAAAATTGACAAGCAACTGTACGATTGGACCCCGATTCAACTCGCAATAGATGAAGCGTGGGGCCAATATGTGCAAAAAGGAGGCCTTCGAAAGACAGGGCAAGACACTCTTATCCACAAGAAGGACTTCCCAGTCAAACAACAAATAGGCGACCAGTGCGGATTCCATGTCTGCCACAACATGCGCCTTCTGTGCAAAGAAAAGGTGAAGACTTTGGCTGAATTGGAGGTTTGTGGTCTCATTCCTGACATGTTGTAACTAAATTGAAGTATATGTGATATATATATATATATATATATATATATATATATATATATATATATATATATATATTATGTATGTAAAGATCGTTCGACTAATTTCGAATTATGTACATGTAGGACAAATTTTCAAAGGATCCGGGTAGCAGCTTTGAGGACATTCGTGAGGAGATTGCCGACTTCATCCTCCGCGAAATTATTCACCCTAAAGGAATATTTAGGGTTCAGGTGTAAGTGATGAACATTTTTTAACGTCCTGTTTGAATTGTCAAACACATGTTATTATATAATATTTATGTTTATTATATTTGTTATCTCTATGCATGTAACCAGTATGCATGTGTGAATATGAATGTTATTTCTGTAAAATATATGTGAATGGCATATGTGAATGGGGATGCTCGGATGTGTGAATATATATGAATATATGTGAATGTTGGGATGGGGATGCTGGGATTATTTCTGTTATTTTGCAGCGGGCATGGCTAACACAGACCTGAGGCTAGCCAAAAAACAATATTTATTTTTTTTGTGGTCATACTCATCGGTGACGGGCTATAAGTTAAAGCCCGATTGAGTTATAGTCAACCGTGACGGACTGTAACTTAAGGCCCGATTGAGAATACAGTCATCTGTGACGGGTTATAGTTGTAGCCCGATTGAGATAGTCATCCGTGACGGGCTATAATTTGACTGGTCGTCTCGGTCAAAGCTATCGGTGACGGGCATTAGTTGAGGCCCGATTGAGATAGCTTCATCCGTGACGGACTTATGCCCGTTTGAGATGATTCCTCACATCACTGACCTTTGCGCTGTGTCGGGCGCCATACCCGACACAGATGTGGGTTGCAGCCTGACACAGATGAGGGGTACCGTTGTAGTGTGAGTAAGTAAAGAGAATCAGTACCATACATTGATGGACAGAAGATACGCGATGAGCTATGGCATTGTGCTGCCTTTTTCTCTCCATAAAAGATGAGATGAGTGAACCGACGTTTTACAAGCTGACCAAGAGTGATGAAGTGTGTGAAGACCAGTCCAATGGGTTGCAATGGTAGGTCTGGAAGGCACCGAGAGTTCTTGCATTACAAATTGTATGCAAGAAGGCAGAACTACGTAAATGTATTGGTAGTTTGGTCAGGTAGCCGTCACCATATTTTTTGAACCTACCTGGACCAGCTAGACCAGGGGACAGGTAAGAGTAGCCGTTACCTGACCAAACTAAGGATTGAGGTAAGAGTAACCCTAAGGATTGAACTACGCAAGAAGGCAGAACTACACAGCTAGACCAGATGGATCATCCTGCATAATCCATCCTCCGATGGAAGGTGAAACTTGTAGCTGCGAAGGTTGCTCATGCAGCCGCTTCTGTTTCCATCGTTTTGGTGAAATCGTCGCCATGCCCGATACAAGGGAGAGCAATATTCAATTTGAAGCCTAGGGACTATGACCATGAACTTGCAAAGATCTCATTCCTGGTGTAAGTTTTGTTGGAAATAAACGCGCCATGGTGTGTTCCTGGCGTGGTTGAGTCAGTGTGTGTGTGTCGCGCTGTGGGCGTTGTGTGGAGTCTAGGTTCAGGTGTAGGCTGTGTGCAAGATTGTTGCGTGGCCGTTTGCTGTTTGATCGAGTCGTCGGAGGAGTGGTGTGTGTGGCGCATGGTTCGGGGAGGAAGCCGCGTCGTCCGGGCGAGCGTGCGGCTCACGGCGACGTCGAGCGGGTCCTGCAGAACGTGGTGCAACGGCCGGCATGGAGGCTAGCTCCTGGTGTGTCCCCGGTGTATAAGAAGCCCCTATACTCCTTTCCGTTTTAGTAGCGAAGTCCAATGGAAAATATAGGAGCATTTGGGTTCGCGGCGTTCGTCGCCGGAAAAATTCTCGTGTGCTTCGTCTCCCTCGTGGGTGTTGCGTTCGTGAGTGTGAGTGAGTTCCTGGGCAAAGCCAACAAGTTTTCAGGGAGCCAGGCACATTACTTCAGATAAGCAAGCTGTTTTGCCGTGGCTAGTAGCTAGCTGTGTTCCATCATGCCGTCATCAATGGTAAATTCTTTTGTTTTAGAATATTGAGATCCTTGTTAGCCCGAATAATATCAAGGGGCAGACCGCGGTATCATCATCTATGTACAGCTTACCTGCTGGACAGATTAGTAAATATGCAATGTTGATTATTTTTTTTCTCTCAACAATCAGACGATCAAGGCAGGAAAGTATACACTGTATATTCAGATTAAAACACCTTCACTAGTACACAAACAGTCATTGGTGTCGGTTGGAAACTGATCATAGGTGCTGGTTTTTCAATCGGCACCAATTTGTCGGCACCTATTCCTGATATTATAGGTGTCGGTTGTAGAACCGGCACCTATAGCGATTATAGGTGCCGGTTCATCACTAACAATTGACACCTATGAGGCATATGCGAAACAAAAAAAAGGCTCGATGGCTCGATCAAGCCATCAACAAACCATCATCCACATCAACATCCCAAAGCATCAACACAGGCATTGAAGACAATTGTAATCAAAACCTTCATTATTAATCCCTCCTTAATTACACTACTTAGCAGGACCATAGTAATCACAATCAAGGATGGCAGCTGTCACGCCCCAAACTGGCCCCGGGCGGAGACCAGGGTAGGGCGGTCCAGATTGACCTGTATGCCTGTACCAGTCCCAAGAAATAGCGCTGGTACAACAGGAAGACAGAATATCACAACAACAGCGGTCTCTTTATTAAGAGTAGGATTACAACCAAGGTTGGAACTGCGGACAGAACCCGAGTTCACAACAGCATTACAAAAAGGCGGAAGCGGAAAGCGGAGACTAGCCCTAACCCACAAGCAAAGCCTTGGGGAAGGCCGAAACCCTACTACTGCTCGAAGTCTGCTTGCTCCTGGAAGAACTCTTCATCAGCAGGGTCCATCTCTTCGTCTTCGGGAACTGAGGGGGGGTTTAATTATATAGAGCAAGGGTGAGTACGGGAATACTCAGCAAGTCAGGGGAATTAAGTGTTTAATGCAAGCTTCAAGGGAAAGCCAGTTATTTTTCACAATTGATTTTAGTTTAATACTTTCAGAAACAACTAAGTGAGTGCTTCTCGACGGCACGGACGAGAAAGTGCGTCCCATCCGGTCGGAGCAGTGAAAATGTATCGATTGTTTCTTGTCGGCACGAGAGGCTCCCTGCCAATCGTTCACCGACCTGGCTGCACCAACAGCCACAACTCACACACGCCGGTACGAGAGGCTCCCTGCCAATCGTCACCGACTCCGGCTGCTTCAACAGCCACAAGTCAACACATCGGTACGAGAGGCTCCCTGCCAATCGTCACCGACTCCGGCTGCTTCAACAGCCACAAGCCAACACATCGGTACGAGAGGCTCTCTGCCAATCGTCACCGACTCCGGCTGCTTCAACAGCCTTAAACCAAGCACAGAACGGAAAACCTCACACCAACAGCAGTTCACAAGGTGTTCAAATAAAACTACGCTAAGGAATCACCTCACATCCGCCCATGACCGTGGGCACGGCTGTTCGAACAGTTATTAACCTCTGCAGAGGGGGGTACACTTTACCCACACGACGTTACTAACCCCGAATCACCCAGCCCGCGACCCTCGGTCACGTCTGGCGACCTTGAGGCTTTCACGACAAGGCATTTCGAAAGCCGACTCAGGGTTATCTTATGCCAACGGGAGGGGTCCCACGGACCAACACCAGGTTAGGTCCCAGACCATACTGTGCCAGGAAGCCCAGGGGTCCTCCCCGACACCACCCCGGCGAATCCACTTGTCCCTTGGCATCAAGATTTCCCTGGCCTAGCTAGTTACTCAGCCAGGGGCGTCCCATATCACCCATGGGGTCGTACTTGACATATGCTTGGATGTAATTCCCAAGGAATCGGTCCTTAGAGCGAGAACGAGCAGACCGTACCTCCAGTACGTCTCCCGTACCGCGAGTTTTAGAAACTCACTTTAGTTTTCAAGACACCGACCCAAGTGTCGGGTTTTCCAAGCATTTTGTAAACTCAAGTTTTACCCAGGTGATCAATTTTAAAGTTTGAGGGGAGTCCCGATATTCGTACACGAGGTACGGATACCGAGGCATCACCTGAGGGGTGACAAGGGTGTTAGGGTATTCAAATATCAAGGAAGGTGAATGCAGCAAATGGGTAGGGCTTGCCGGTTGTATTGCAAACCGAGGCCAAGTGCCAAGTGTAACCTAAGTAATGCATAGTTTGCGGAATCAAAATACTTAATTTAAATTATGGGTTCAATTGATCAAAGGTGACTTGCCTTGCTCGAGATCTTGAGCTTCTTCCTCGAAATCCGCGCACTGCGGGTCTTCGGGCTCCGAGACTACACGCGAAACGAGACGACTCAACAAAGCGATAAAAGAAGCCCTATTAAAGACCACTAAGCGTGCCATTGGATAGATCTCGATTTTTGAGGAATTTTGGAAGTGGAACGGAGTTAATCGGACGAACGGTTGAAAAGATATGAATTTCCGAAGATTAAAGGATTTTCTGGAATAAAGAAAAGGAATTATTAATTCCCTGGAAAAAGAAAAGAAGGAGGGACTGAAATTGGACTTTATTTTGGGCGGCTAAGGGCAGCCCTAAGGATTTGAATGGGCGCGGCCGAAATGATGGGCCAGCGGCCCGAAGGGATCGGCCCTAGGCAGATCGGCGCGGGAGAGAAGTAGGCCGATGGGCCTAATCGGCCGATCGCGCTTGGAGGCCGATGGGCCGAGGAGACCGAGGCCGAAGGGCCGGGGCAGGCCGCGGCCTACGCGGTCGGCCGATTCGCGAGAGGGAGGCCGTTGGCCGAGTGGGCCAAGCGGGAGAGAGGCCGAGGCGGGAAAGAGGCCGAGCGGCCGACTGGGCCGATCGGGGCCGAGTGAGAGGCCGATCGGACCGAGTCCGATCGGGGCGCACCGGCTGGCGCTCACGTGGCGCCTACGTGGCAGCCACGGAGGCCGGCGGGCGAAAAAGGAAAGGGGGGGCGCCGGGATCGACGGCGAGCGGCAGCGACGGAGCCATCGGGCGGCGCGGCGCGAGACCGGCGAAGGGGAGTGGCACCGGGCGAGAGGGGAGAGAGGGGAATCGAGTCAACGGCTCGGATCGGGCAGCGGGGAAGCGACGGCGGCCGGCGACGGCGCGGTGCGACGGCGGCTCGGGGAGAGGGCGGAGGAGGGGCCGACGGCTACGGCGACGCCCGGGAGGGGGGTTCTACGGCGATCTAGCGGCCTAAACCGAGGGAAAAACGAAGGGAGGCGGGAGAGAGGCAAGGAATTACCGCGGCGGGAGGAACTCGCCGGGAAGGAGGCCGACGGCGCGGGCGCGGGCGCGGCTCGGTCTCGTGCCGAGGAAGAGGGCGAGGGGGACGGCGCCCGGAGCTCCTTCGAGAGCCCTTGGCTGCGGCGGCGGGCGAGGACGGCGACGGCGACAGCGAGGAGGAGAAGCAAGTTCGGGAGGCGGCAATAGCGGCCGGGCGGAGGGGAAAGAACGCGGCCGAGCGGGGGGGGGGAAATTTGTAGGGCGCTAGGTCGGTTCGGCCGGGGGGGAGAAAGGCGGTTCGCCGAGGTCGGTTTGGCGCGTGGAGAGGGGACCGGCGCACTCCGGCGCTAGCGGCCAACGGCGGCAGCGGTGACGCCGGCCGGTCGGGAAAAGGGGAAGAAAAAGGGGGAAAAAGGGGGCTCGCTCCTTGCCGCTTCGGGCAAGGGCGCGCGGAAGAGAGAGAGAGGGAGAGGAGCGCGCGCTCGGCGCCTTGGCGGCACGCGCGCAGGCGGCGGGGCCGAGGGGACCAACGGCGCCGGCGACGGAACGGGAAAGAAAAGAGAGAGAGAGAGAGAGAGAGTGAGCGGCGGGGTGCGGGGAGAGAGAGAGCTGGCGCTCTCGGCTCGGGCGCGTGCGGGGCACGTGCGCGGCGCGCGCGGGCCGAGCGGCCTGGCGCGGCCCAGCGGGGGCGAGGCCGAAGGGGCTGGGCCGACGGCGGCCCAGGAAGGAGAGGAGAAGGAGGGGGGAGGCAGGCCGAGAGGGGCTGGGCCAGCGGCGGCCCGGGAAAAAGGGAGGGGGAAGTAATCCAGGAAGGGGGAGGCAGCCCACGACAGAGGGAGGTAAAGTAGACTTTACCAGAAAAGGAGAGAGAAGGAGTTTTAGGGCTTGGATTTGAAATCCGATTCCGCGGTTTTCTCCGGGATTGAACTGGGAGGGGAAACACGAGACCTTGGCACACAACAAGACTCAACCGAAGAGCAAACTTTCGCAAATAGGATTTTTAGCAGATTAGTTTTCCCGCTAACGCCGCGACAAAACGGGCGTTACAGCAGCCATGGTGGAATCCATCACAGCTTGCTGGTGGAGGTGGAGGAGGAGACTACCTTCATCTTGCCACCGAGCCTCGCCAGAGGGTAGGGCGCCCGCCACCAACCAGGCCCCGCGGAGGAGAGGCCGCACCTTGCCACCATGGAGGCCGCCCGTCGTTCGCGAGACTCCTCCACCACTGCCGTCACCGGCGGCGCCGCCACTACCGCTGGATTTGGAGAGGGGATGCAGAGGAGGAGGGGGAGGGAAGGGGAGGGCGCTGCCGCCGCCGGGCACTGCCGCCTCTCGCCGAATCAGGCGGAGGGGAGGGTGCCGCCGCCGTCGCCCGCCCGCCGCCTCCCCTCAGGTGCTGCTGCCTGCCACCTCCTCTCGGGCAGAGAGGGAGAGAAGGACAGAGAAGAGGGAAAGGGAGGAGGAAAAGAGAGGATAAGGACTCGGAGTCTTGGATGGATCGCACGCGGGGTTCTTATGCGCCTCGGCTCGGCTGATCGGCTCGGCCGGCCAGGTACCTATAATATATTATAGGTGTCGGTTCTTTAGAAAACCTGTATCGGTTCTTTAGAAAACCGGTACCTATCATATGTTATAGGTGCCGGTTATTTTAAAAAACCGATATCTATAGTATTGGTCACGGTTTTTCCTAAAGAACCGGTACCTATTGTGTTTAAAAGTGTCGTTTTTTTCATTGTGGGGAGGTGGGAAAAGGCCCATAGGTGCCACTTTTAAATAAACCGGCACCTATAAGGCCAGTCCTTATGAGGGTTCTTGTAGTAATGCCTGTTTTGCTGCAATCTGGCTCTGATCTACTTTTTGTCACATGATTGTCCACGTATTGTTGTTTCTCGTAAAGTCGCTCTCATAAACCTTGCTACATAGCTTGCAAAGTGCCAGATCAGTGGTGGATGCAGGATTTATTAGTTGGGTATTCACTCAACAATTATATAATTACATATGTACTATGCCTAATGTTTGATGAACATGTGTTAGAGGATTTAAGTTTAGTTGACTACTAGAATACAAATATTGTGAGCCAGAAATCTAGGAGAAACAGATTTGGTGAAGAAAAAGGGCAAAAATTAAAGTATTAGGCATAGTTGAGTATGTATATAAATGCAATATACCTACATATAACTATATATATTAATGTTCTTCTGAAATTTTTGGGTATTCCTGTGCATACAGTGAATACCCACTGTGTCAGCCACAGCCACAGATGGGGAGCCGCAGAAACACTGCTGCAACACCTCACAGCCTCATCCTCCCCAATGGGATGGTCACTCATGAACAGACAGTGGATTTAATCGCAAGAAAATCACCAAGTGGCGGATCTCATACTCCTGATGACTTCCAACCCTACATATCTCATTCTCATGCATGGCTCTGTTTCACTCATGAAAATGGGGTTAATGAGATATCATACTAGTGTACATCTAGCTGATATATCAATGCTCAAAGCATAAGAACTAAGTTACTGATCTATCTTGCAAATTCAAACCTCGGAGGATATGGAATATATTCTGAGAGTAGGTGAATCTCCTTGACCATGTATAAAGATCATCACCAAGGCAGCCTGAAGGACGATCATGTAAAGATTACTTACTGGATTAGAGATGGGAAGTAACTTCTCCGACACCCTGGGTCCTTTTAAAAAAAATGATGTTTTTTTATTAAGATAATGGAAACACCTTACACAACTAATTATTACAATAAAGCTAAAGAAAACATAATAATTTAAAAGATAACAGGGATGGAACTTGGAACAAACACCAATCTTCAATACTGGTTTTAAAAAAGAGCAACTAACATTTTAAAACCAGCATATTCAACTAGTGTGGCACTCAACAAGTACTGGTAACCCACTCTGAGTGAACTGATGTTTTTTTTCCAGCAAGGCGAACTACTCTTTTTCACTTGATTATCCCTGCTCCTCGTGAAATTGCTGCCAAATTCCAATTTATTACTTGTAACATTTGGTATTAAGATCTAGTATCCAGAAACACAGCTACGGACATTTTTGTGGTAATCAGATTGTGGGTTGAAGTGCCAAGAAATTCTGCAAATGCAGTATTCACGCTCCTGATAACTTCCAATCCTACAAATGTTCTCGCTCTACGTAAATTCATGGCATTTCCTTCCCAGATGATCAAGTTCATGATGCTCATGGTTCTATTTCAACTATGGAAATAGGTGAGATATCATGCATGCAGCCTGTTTGACACCTTCCTGATGTATCAGGGCTCAAGCATATATAGAACTTGTAATGACCAAAGGCAAGAGTAGATTTTAAGGTTACACGGTCCCTATTGCAATATCAGACTTATATTCTGAAAGAAGGTGATGCAGTTATTGCATCATATTTTGAAGAGGGGTGTGCTTTAGTAGTCAACATCAGAAGAAGAAAAAAATGCGGTACATGCCAACTTTTGCAAATGCCAGAACGAGAGCAGTACTCACAGCTAACCGGGAGCTCAACTATCACATTTGAATTGGGATGGTACAGCAATGCAGCATCGAGTTGATAGCAGAGTGGTGCATCATGGATTCTAAATTGGTGCACTCAGATCTTGGCAAGGCATTTTGTATCCGTGCCGATCTGCGTTGTTGCTCAGAGTTTGAAGTCGTCTAAATGATTAAAGGAGCTAGCAATAAGATGGCACAAGCTGATAGATGAACAACAGTGTGTTCTTTTGTGTAGATATCGCATTCCTGAATCCTGATTACTTCCAATCCAATGAACTAAAGGTAAAACCATGAACATTCGTAGCCTTTCTTAGCGCTGATGTTCATGCTTCAACTTTCAACCATGAAAGTGGGAGTAAATGAGTAACGTAATGTTATGCCTGATGAGCTGATACATGTTTTCCTGAACCCCAAAGCATAGAACTTATTATCACTGAAGGGATGAGCTGACTTAAGTTGTCCTCTTGCAAATTCAGACTACAGAGGATAAGCCAAAGAAGCTCTTGCATTATATATTCTGATAAAGAATGTTTACATCATCACTTTACATCAGAAGGAACAGTAACGAGTCATAATTCTTGAACACTGCTTAGCAACAAATCATTGGGGTCTGACACTCTGACTGGTCTGAGCTCAGAACTAAGGAGGAGAGTCTTAATTAATTACTTTTAACAAAAGATGTCCAAACAACACCAGCCCGACTTTGTCAAGTTTGAAACAAATCTCCACAAGTTTAATTCCTTCCAAATATCAATGCAAAGAATGATCACAACGGAAATAAGGTAAATTAGTTTAGAAAAACGTTTTTATAATAATAAGTTTAGCAATAATTGCTTAATTACATCCTTACAACTATTTGTTTTGCTTTGCATCATGACGACAGTGTCTCCTATGATGCAAAGTCGGATTGGTGTGGACAGTGCAACGTCTGTATCGTCCTTGGCAGCTGCAGTGGCACCTGTAATCAGATCGTGGATTGAACTCCGGAGGGACTTATCAACTTGCAGTCCTCGCATTCCTGGTAACTTCCAATCCTATATGTATCCTCTAGGTAAAATCAAGGAATTTCCTTCCCAGGTGCTCATGGCTCTATTTCAACAATGAAAATAGGGGTAGTGAGATCTCATACGAGTCTATTTTACACCTTTCTGATGTATCTAGCCTCGAGCTTAGAACTTGTAATCACCAAAGGTGAGAGCAGACTTTAAAGTTGTACAGTCTCTTGCAAATTCAGACTTTACATAACATGGATATATATTCTGAAAGTAGGTGAATGGAGTCATTACATTATATTCCGAGAAGAGCGATTGCTTCAGTAGTTAACAGCATTAGAAGAAAAACAAAAATGTGGTATGGGCCAAAATTTGCAGATGCCATATCTATCTATCTATACCTATACTAATTAAGCACTTTCTAGGAGCTCTCACGTTAAACAAAAAGATCTGATCATTGATTAGATGGATCATACAATCATCGCCGTTGATAATAGAATCAAATTCCACTTTAAAGCAATCTGATTTCTACGTTCAATTTTAAAGCCCACCTTAAGCCCATCTAACCTCATGTATCCACATTGCTACCGATTTCTCACAATTAACTAACAAGATAACAGATGAGATCGATCATGAGATCAGAGCTGACGGGAGCCTCTCGCCGACTCCAATCGCGCCGCCTTCATCCATATTGGCGGCGATCAGCGACGTCGGGTCCTGCATGTGCCATGACGCTCATCACGCGGCGGTGCACGCATGCACAACTAGAGTTGGACTCCATCGCCCACGCTCAAGACCTCGAGACCTCAACGTACGTACAACTCAGGTACTCTTTTTTTATTTTTCTAGATTGATTTCTAATTCCGTTGTACCTAGACTAAAACGGCAATGATCATGACTCAGCTACCACATCACCTGTGAATCTCCAGTTCCAGTCGTAAAAATGTTGATCCACAAATTAAAAAATCCGCTTACACCGAGATGATCCGTCGGTCACCGTCGCATATATCTGCATTAATCCACAAAGGTATTCCATCAAACTCAGTTTTATATGACATTAAGCCATTTTTGTGATTTATGATTTTGATTGAAATATAATAAATGTGTTTAGTAATAACTTTTATGTATGGAAATTAATACATTGTCCACATGCACTAAACATAGTCTATATCGCATAATTGAAGGTAATGTCGTTGGATTTTGATCCTTATGTCAAATTTTCCAGACAAGTAATGCCTCTGTTCTCCTAACAAATCTTCTCTAGGTACAACCCATTTAATTGAAAATTTCAGTGATTTCAGTGGAAAAGAAAATTTAGCAGAATAATTCAAAGCTTTTCCTTTTAATTGAAATCCACTAATTTAATCTGTGCTATGCCTATTTGAAATGATGTTGGCCACTTTTGTCATGCATCGAATTTGTGTGATAAATAAGCATGCCACTAAAAATCAAGTGAATTATATAGTTTTTTTTTACTCAGTCTAAAGGAGAGACTCCAATGAGTAGAAGTGTAGAACTCACAATTATTAATTCTGAACTATGGAATTATTAAATTAAGAAAATAATGCCAAATTGAGATATCACCATCCGAACAGACAGGTAGTTATCAATTGCAAAATTGGTAATAAGTGTGATTAATTATACAATCCATAATTATTAGATCATAGAAATAACACATCAATATTTATTAATGCCGAATTTATTTCAAAACATGAAAAAGCTATTAATTGTTGAGGCTCCAAATCGGATACAACTCAATTTGTTAGTTCTAAATTTTAGAAATTTAAAATTGTAATTAAAGTTTTAAAAATATTTCAAAACAAGTACAACTTGATATTTATTATCTATGAATTTTAGTATTATGAAATTTTCAAAACTCTATAGCTTCATAATTCAATTTTAAAATCATTTTTTCGTTTTAGTCAAATAAATTAATTTTAGGGTGTTCTCTTTGCCACTTGGATAGTCAACCTTATTGCAAAGATATTATTTCTGAAGTTTTTGTCCAAAATAATATTTCTGAAAGTCACTTTAAAAAATTTTAGCTTTTAGAAAAAAAATGTATCAAGCAGAGACAAAATAATCTTTTTGTCTTTAGAACTGCAAAGTAAATTGAAGTTTACATTACATGTAACTTTCATTAATAGAAAGTCTACTTATAATTTGTACCAAAAAAACTAATACTTTTATCACACGACAACAAATATTATATTAACATTCCCTGCAACGCATGGGTTGGCGGTCAGTATATATAATGACAAAAGTATTCACAGCCAATTGGCACTCAGTTATCGCATTTCAATTGAGATAGTAGACCGATGCAGCATGGAGTCCATTGATTCTTCTAAATTTGTAACTGCGATCTTGGCAAAGCATTCTGTATCCGTGGCGATATGCTTTGTTGCTTCATGTCCAAAAGTCCTCTAAACAATAGGTGGAGCTAGCAACGTTGGTACAAAGTTACAAACCGAGCCGACCGATGAAGGGTATGACGTTAATTGTGTACCGCGGAAGAAGCGTCTTGTTTAATCTAATTCATAGAAACAAAATGATGGTTAATTTGGATTAGCTGAAATCCACCTAGTAGATTTAGATGCAACTCCAGAGGATCCAAAACCAGTTTGGGTTTGTTCTTGCCCTTATCAACCCTAACAAATTTTAGTAAGGCAGCGACAAAACAGATTTTGACCATGTACCCTACCAAACGTTGGTAGCTCAGGAAACTTCCTGTATTAAAAACTAAAGCAAAGCTTGATAAGCCTTCAAACCAAACATTGCTGCAACATTCTTATACCTTGCCAAATTCTAGTAATGGCAAAATTTGGTAATGTTAATATCAGGAGGGGTTGCGCTCCTACTGTGCTTTTATTATAAAAACAGCAAAAGTCTTACAAAGTAGCCTTAGGAAACAAAGAAAGAAGTGAAGAAAATTAGAAAAATTACACAAAGGACTGCAGCCATTGGGATAAACTATTTGCTAGTGAACTTTTGGCCCTAAGAATAACCAGGGCCAACTCCTTTTTGAAGACTGCCTTGCAGCGGGGAATTGAAGGGGGTTGATTTCTGAAAATAGCATCATTCCGGACTGTCCATATTGCCCAAGCCATTGTGATTATAATCTCTATGAAGAATGGTACCTGCAGCTGCTGCTTAAAAGAGACCAGTGTGCCATAAGGGTCATTTGAATTATGGATCACCAATTGGAGTGTTGCCCAACAAGAGACTGAGAAAGGACAGTCAAGCATGAGATGAGTGAGGTCCTCCTCAATAGCCAGAGTACAGAGAACACAAGTATAATCCTGTATAGGCATTATTTTTCTTTTCAAGAGGCCTCTTGTACTGAAACGGTCCTTTAAGACTAGCCAAAAGAAGAATTTCCTTTTGTTTTGAACACGAGACTGCCACAGCCAAGAGAATACAGGGTGTGTTGGCTTGCTACCTGTCAGCTGAATATAAGCACTTTTCGGTGTATAGACTGAAGATCCCCAAATGTAAGACCAAGTGTCAAAGTTCCCCTGACTAAGAATTCCTTGTATAATCAATTGAAGATCTGTATATTGTTGGAAAGCTTCCTCCAAAAGTGGCAAATGGAACAGGTCGTGGAGGGGTTCAGAGTGACAGACTTTGTGAACAGAGCTGAATTTGTCTTTTGCAAAGGAAAAAAGTTCAGGCATGGTAATGTTCAGAGAGAAACCATTCCAGGTATCCAACCAGAAGAAACAAGATTTACCATCTCCAATTATTGTGTTAACGACAAAATTTGGTAAATCATGCATTGGATTCAGAGTTAAAGCCGAAGCCGATTGGAGGAGATAAGCGATTACAGAAAACGGAGTATGAATCGGATGCAAGCCAAATCGGCTACAGCGTGCATCGGCTGAAACAGAATCGGACAAGGATAGCCGATGTAGCCAATTCCGATAAGGAGATGGCAGGATCATTGTCGGGTTCGGTTGGTGTGCTTCATGAGGATTGCCATGTGCGGATTGAGTCCGAAGAAGGCAATTGTATCTATTAATTAGAATATTTGTTAGTTTCCTTTTATCTTTAGGAAAGTGTGTTTAGTGTCCCTTAAGGACTTTATGTTTTTCTTTTATCTTTACGAAAGTTTCTTTCTTGTCCTACAAGGACTAGTATCTTCCCATGGGTATAAATATGTACACCCGGGGTTATTGTAATCTATCAACTCTCGATCAATACAATTTGGCGCATCGCCACCTTTTACTCTGTTACGGTTTATTTATCAACCGGCGGAATTTGGCACCTGACGCGGGGCTGCATCGACTGTCGATCTCCGGCGAAGGGGTAAGTCCAATGTTCCGTCGGTTCAGGCAATTGTATCATCTACGTCGGCGTCGTTCAAGGCTGCATCAGTACATTCGACCTCTTGGATTGCTCTGGTTTGGATAATATGTTTGCCTGGCTATTTATCATATGTCTTATGTTAATCTTGTATTAGCATCTCGATTTAGTTTTATCGGCTGCTTCTCGTTTTAGGGTTTCTGCTGGTATCGGCTAAATCGTCTTGCTAGATTAGATTAGCTTAGGCATCTACCACCCTGAAAATCAGTCAAGGGCTTGATCATCTAGATACCGTGTTTCTTTACATACTTAGTGCTGCATCAGTTGAGTTTGACCTACTAAGTCGTGCTTAGAACCATGAATCTCTAGCCTGCTTTTTGATTGCCGATAAGGGTTTCATCGGGGTTTCAGCCGATGAGTTATCTGGACGTTGCATCGGCTTATAAGGATTGCATATAAGTTGAATTTAGCCGATGACAACAAAGGTTTCACTATTTAATCTAATCTTGTGGATTTTATGGCATTGGATCTATGTTAGATTCACTTCATCGGCTATGCTATGAATATATATAATCTCTCTCTTGAGGTGTTTTTAGACATAAGTGATTTATACTGTCTCGGCGCCCTGTCCGATCTATCCCAATCACTTGGTTTAAATATATTTTGAGATTTAGATTATGTATCATTGATATCTACAGCCGATCGAGTACATCTAACTTTTGTTTCACTTTATCAAGTCATTGCCGATCTAATGCATATTATCATCAGCCGATTGTCTCTTTGTCATTATTTACATCAAGTGTCAGAATCTACATTGAACACATAGCCGATAGCTCAAAACCCTATCGCTATCGGCTGTTATCAGGATCGGCTGGAATTACTACATCGGCTATGTTGGCCGATCGGTTCTTTGATCTGTCGTTCGTATATCTTGTCAGTTGCAGGATCAAACTGACTGGCACGCCTACATCTTATCAAGAATTGGACCTACACTGGAGCTAAGCAGATCTCCCAGGCCAGTGTGTGTTTTTTGCATCAACATATTGCCATGGCAAAACCTTTGAAATCAGATGCTAACTTTTGGATATCATGCCACCAGAAGGAGCCTTTCCTGTTATTTGTTGGCAACTTCCCATTTGGATATCTTACTGACCAAACAAGCTGAACCCAAGGGATGTCCAATCTGTTATAGAACTTATGCAGATTCTTGAGTAACAAGCTATGATTTTGAGTTGTTAAGTTTATAACCCCCAAACCCCCATTTTCCTTTATGTCACAGACCAAATTCCAAGCAGCTTTTGGAGGTTTTCTGTTGTTGGCATCTAAACCACGCCAAAGGCAATATCTTCGAAACTTATCAATCTGCTTCACTACTGTCTTTGGCAATAAGAAAGTTGACATAGCATAAGTTGGTAGGGCACTAAAAACTGCATTAGTTAATTGTAACCTTCCAGCCTGACTTAGGAAACTCGAGATGCTAACCAATCTTCTTTCACACCGATTTACCAAAGGCCAAAAATCAGCAACTGTTGGCCTTGTGAGGCTTAGAGGCAAGCCCAAGTAGGTGAAAGGCAAATTGCTCTTAGAACAACCAAAGGTTCTAGATAAGATCTCCATCTTAGTCTCATTCACATTAATGGGTATCATCATAGACTTGTGATAATTCACTTTCAACCCAGTGAACTCTGCAAATGAATTAAGAAGTGCCTTCAAGAAAAACAACTGTCTAGCATCAGCTTTCATAAAGATGAGGGTATCATCAGCATACTGGAGGATTGGGAAGTCCATGTCCAGAGGGAGAGAGACTGGCATTGAAAGTAACCCTTGTTGCTTAGCTGAGTTGAGTAGGTCTTGTAGGAAGTCTGCTGCCAGAACAAAAAGAAGGGGGGACAAAGGATCACCTTGTCTAACACCTCTTCTGCAATAAAAGGTTTTGCATGGGACTCCATTGAGTAGGACTGAGGAAGTGCCAGTGCTGAAAATGAGATTCATCCAATTCAGCCATCTCTCAGGAAAACCCTTCTTCTCCATAATTTGAAGCATCAGCTTGTGCTCAACTTTATCAAATGCTTTTTCAAAATCTAGCTTCAGAATAATTATCTCCTGTTTAGACTGATGGCAGAAATGCAGGAATTCCAAGGTCCAGGCTAAGCAATCCTGGATACACCTGTGCTTCATAAAGCCATATTGATTAGTGTGAATGAGTTTGGGAAGATGTAATTGCAATCTGTTGGCCAATAATTTTGTAATAATCTTCACAGAAGTGTTCAGGAGAGAAATTGGCCTGAAATCATTAACTTTGATAGCATTGTCATGCTTAGGGACCAAGGTTATCAAAGAACCATTTATACTTTGCAGACAAACATCACCATTATAAAAGCTCTGACACAACCTATAGAAATCTTCACAAATAATTGGCCAGCACTTCTTTACAAAATCAGTATTAAAACCATCAGGACCTGGGGATTTATCAGATTTTAAAGATCTTACCACAGAGTCAATTTCAGCATTGGCAAAAGGAGCTACCAGATCACTCAAATCATGATTTGCCTGTAAGAAATAATTCAGGTTAAAGAGGTTAACATCAAAATCAGTGACCCCCAGTCTTTCCTTGTAAGATTCCCAGATCATGTTGGCTTTTTGCTGATGGTCATAAACATTAGTTCCATTTTCAGATTCTAGATAGATGATCAGATTCCTTGTGTACTTAATTGTAGAATGAGCATGGAAGAATTTAGTGGGGGCATCACCAAGGGTTACCCATTTGATTTGGCCTCTTTGCTTCCAATATGCTTTCTGCTGTTTGAGGAGGTCCTGAAGCTTGTTTTGCAAGAGTAATCTGAAGTTCCATTCATGGATGGACAAATCTCTAAATTCCTCAATCGTCTGCATAAAATCTAGCACAAGCTTGACATTATCAATATTAGCCTTTAGATTAGAGACTGAAGCTTTCCAAGTTTTAAGAGCCCCTCTTAGATTTTTAAACTTAGCTGTAAGGGACTTGGCAGGTTCAATAATATGAGAAGGAGCAGTCCAATGCTGATGAACTACAGAAAGGAAATCTGGGTGTTGCAACCAGCAGTTCTCAAATCTAAAAATGGACCTTTTGGGGATCTTTGTGGCAATTGAAATGGCACATGGAATGTGATCTGATGTTTCCATAGTAAGGGGGTAGGCAAAGGTATTGGGATAGGAAAGGGTCCAAGAGACAGAGGTGAAAAACTAATCGATTCTTTCAAGAAGAGGTGAGGATTGTTTATTAGACCAAGTAAATTTTCTCCCTTTGAGAGGAATTTCTACCAAGCCCAAAGCACTGATAGCAGCATTAAAGAGATACATTTCATTTTGATCCCCCCTGGTCTATTTCTATCCTCTGGTGAACGACAGAGATTGAAATCTCCCACCACAATCCAATCAACTGAGTCTGGCATAGAGATGTTCTTAAACCATCTGATAAAATCCCTCTTTTCAGCGGAGACACAGGGAGCATAGATATTAGTCAAAATCCAGTGAGCATTGTTATGGAGGGAATGAAATTCAACAGATTGGGCATAAGCATTTTGGAAAAGAAGTGTTCCATGAAAGAGATTAGACTTCCAAACAATTATGCATCCACCAGAAGCACCACTAGAAGACAGGAAAACATATTTATCAAAAGAAGGAGGGCAAATATTTCTTAGGAACTGATCATCAAACATAGCCCTTTTAGTCTCCTGGAGACAGAACACATCACACTGACTATCTTGAATCCTGTCCTTAATAGCATTCCATTTTTTGTCAGAGTTAACCCCTCTGACATTCCAACATAATATTATCCAATTTCTGGTACTCATGATTACATCAAAGTTCAAAGAAAAGGTAGACATGCACTAGGCAGGACAGAAAAAAAAAACTAGAGAAAGCTAGTTGGGGCCATCCTTCTTGGATGCTTGACCAGTCTTCTTTTTGCTGGTCTTCTTAGCCACCGGCTTCGAACTAGCTGGCTTGGCTTGTAACTTTGAATCAGTCAGATCAGCAGGATTGATGTTGCAGAAGGTTGAACCAAGGTCTCTGATGACTGAGGTGGAGATCTCAGGAGGTGTTGTAGAGCAACCCAGGCAGCAGGACTTTTCCTTGCTTGCTCCAACCTTGAAGCCCTTGTGAAGCTGCTTGACTCTAAGTCTACGCCTAATCTCAGATTCAGAGAGGATAGGGGCCTTCTCCTTCCCCTTGCAATACTTCTTTGGAGTTTTGACTATATTCGGTTCTGAGGTGGAGTCTGCAGAAGATTCATCCTCAGCTAACTGTTCAGAAATTTCCTCAATGATAACAGATGAATTAGAGCAGAGAGAGAGATTAGCATGAGGACACTTACTGGGCAGACTAAACACTGCCTAGTGCATGTCTACCTTTTCTTTGAACTTTGATGTAATCATGAGTACCAGAAATTGGATAATATTATGTTGGAATGTCAGAAGGGTTAACTCTGACAAAAAATGGAATGCTATTAAGGACAGGATTCAAGATAGTCAGTGTGATGTGTTCTGTCTCAGGAGACTAAAAGGGCTATGTTTGATGATCAGTTCCTACGAAATATTTGCCCTCCTTCTTTTGATAAATATGTTTTCCTGTCTTCTAGTGGTGCTTCTGGTGGATGCATAATCTCCTTGCAATACTTCTTTGGAGTTTTGACTATATTCGGTTCTGAGGTGGAGTCTGCAGAAGATTCATCCTCAGCTAACTGTTCAGAAATTTCCTCAATGATAACAGATGAATTAGAGCAGAGAGAGAGATTAGCATGAGGACACTTACTGGGCAGACTAAACACAGTAATGATAATGTTAATTTCGACGGTAACCAAACATTCTTACATTGCTGATGTGAATGTTGTCTCAGATTGAAGAAATGGTTGAGCTCATTGCAACGTTTGCATCCTCTTAAATCCCTTGTTCAGGTCTGTATGCTTCTAAAAGCAAATTTTGTATTGGTCCTTACTCCTATATATGACATGATACAGTCAAAAGTAATGTTTCAACTTTGTGTGATATTATACAGGGATGTTCAAGACCTGTGTTTTCTTTCTTCTGTTAGTTACTGAGCCATTGACACTCAGGCTAACATTCAGAAGATTCTAAATATTGAGTAAGGTGCTTGGAAGGAGAAAATTTCTTGTGATATTTTCGTTTTCAGAACGGCCACCTAATTTTTTCTCAGAATGGTATGGCTCTACCTAATGATTTCAAAGATGCCAAATGGCAACTTCATCTACTTCCTGATCTCTAAAATGATGAACTGACTGGACAAAAGTGGTAGCATGGTGTATGCATGTCAAACTGAACTGCAGATTTTGGATAAATTGCAGGGAAATCTTTGGGCCATACAGCAGCAGATTATGTGAATAAAGTTAAGCTCCAGTGCAATCCTACAAGCTGATGAGAGGAAAGCACTCATTCTCATCTTTTTGTACCAAAAGGCCAGATGAATTGTTTCATGGAAAAAATCCACTCGAGCAATCCAACATTTATCGGTTGATCTAAAGAATTGATTGAGCATACAACTGTAGGTGCATATTAAATTCACCTGTGTAGAACTTGAATAACTGAAGAGATCAGACTGTGAATTTACTCCAATTGAAAAAATATATATATTATGCCTTCACAAAAGACATGAGAAATGAGTGTATGAAATCTTGCTATCCTTTTTCTTGCTCTATAAAAGATGAGATGAGTGAGCCCAAGTTCTACAAGTTGGCGGAGATTGATAAGTGTATGAAGACCAGTCCAATGGGTTGCAATGGTAGGCATAGGAGGCATCTGGAGCTCCTTTGTTACCAATAGCAGTCAAAACGGCAATATTATGCCCTTGCAGTGGTAGATTGGTTGTGTAGCCACCACTGTCACGCCCCAAACTAGCCCCGAACAGAGGCCAGATTAAGGCGATCCAAATTAACCTGTATACCTGTACCAGCCCCAGGAAACAGTGCTGGTACAACAGGAAGACAGAATATCACAACAACAGCGGTCTCTTCATTAAGAGTAGAATTACAACCAAGGTTGGAACTACGGACAGAACCCGAGTTCGCAACAGCATTACAAAAAGGCGGAAGCGGAGGACTAGCCCAAAGCCACAAGCAAAGCCTTGGAGAAAGGCCGAAACCCTACTACTGCTCGTAGTCTGCTTGCTCCTGGAAGAACTCTTCTTTTGCTGGGTCCACTTTTTCGTCTTCGAGAACAGGAGGGGGGGTTATTTATATAGAGCAAGGGTGAGTAGGGGAGTACTCAGCAAGTCAAGGGAATTAAGTGTTTGATGCAATCTTCAAAGGAGAGCCAGTTATTTTTCACATTCGATTTTAGTTTAAAACTTTCGGAAACAACTAAGTGAGTGCTTCTCAACGACACAGACGAGATGGTGCGTCTTGTCCGGCCGGAGTAGTGAAATTGTATCGATTGATTCTTGTCGGCACGAGAGGCTCTCTGCCAATCGTTCACCAACACCGGCTGTACCAACAGCCACAAGTCAAGCACGTCGGCACGAGAGGCTCCCTGCCAATCGTTCACCGACACCGGCTGTACCAACAGCCACAACTCAAGCACGTCGGCACGAGAGCCTCCCTGCCAATCGTTCACCGACACCGGCTGTACCAACAGCCACAACTCAAGCACCGCAAGGATTTCCCACACCAACAGCAGTTTACAAAGTAGTCATCAAAACTACGCTAAGGAATCACCTCACATCCGCCCATGACCGTGGGCACGGCTGTTCGAACAGTTGTTAACCTCTGTAGAGGGGGTACACTTTACCCACACGACGTTACTAACCCCGGGTCACCTAGCCCGTGCCTCACAGCCACGTCTGGCGACCTTGAGGCTTTCACGACAAGGCATTTCGAAAGCCGACTCAGAGTCATCTTATGCCAACGGGAGGGGTCCCACGGACCAACACCAGGTTAGGTCCCAGACCATACTGTGCCAGGAAGCCCAGGGGTCCTCCCCGACACCACCCCGGTGAATCCACTTGTCCCTTGGCATCAAGATTTCCCTGGTCTAGCTAGTTACTCCACCAAGGGTGTCCCATATCACCCATGTGGTCGTACTTGACATGTGCTCGGATGTAATTCCCAAGGAATCGGTCCTTAAGGCGAGAACGGGCAGACCGTACCTCCAGTACGTCTCCCGCACCGCGAGTTTTGGAAACTCACTTTATTTTCAAGGCACCGACCCAAGTATCGGGTTTTCCAAGCATTTTGTAAACTCAAGTTTTACCCAGTTGATCATTTTAAATTTGAGGGGAGAATCGATATTCGTACGCGAGGTGCGAATACCGAGACCTCACCGGAAGGGTGACAAGGGGGCTGTTAGGGTGTTCAATAATCAAGGAGGTTAAATGCAGCAAGTGGGTAGGGCCTGCCGGTTGTATTGCAAACCGAGGCCAAGTGTCAAGTGTAACCTAAAGAATGCATAGTTTGCGAAATCAAAATACTTAGTTTTAAATTATAGGTTCAATTGGTCAAAGGTGACTTGCCTTGCTCGAGATCTTGAGCTTCTTCCTCGAAATCCACGCACTGCGGGTCTTCTGGCTTCGAAACTACACGCGAAACGAGGCAACTCAACACAACGATAAAAAGGAAGCCCTATTAAAGACCACTAAGAGTGTCATTGGGTAGATCTTGATTTTTGAGGAATTTTGAAAGTTGAACAGAGTCTACGGTGCTACCTAGCTCCCTAAGCCGAGGAGAAACGGAAGGGAGACGGAGAGGAAAGGGGAGGATTACCACGGGAGGGGGAGTTTGCCGGGGACGGAGGGGAAGAGGATTACCGCGGAAGGAGCTCGCCAGGGAGAATGGGCCGGCGGCGCGCGGGCGGACTCGACTCGGCTTCGGCCGAGGGAGAGGGGAAGAAGGCAGCGCCCGGAGTTTCCTTCGGTGTCCTCGGCTGCGGCGGCGGACGGCAAGGGCGGCGGTGGAGAGGAGAGGAGCTCGGTGGCGACAACAATGGCGGCCGAGCGGAAGGAGGATTTAAAGGGGGCGCAAGTCGGTTGGCGGAGGTCGATGCGGGGGGAGGGGAGAGAGGCGGTTCGGGGCAAAGTGGAGAGGGGACCGGCGCTGGCGCCCTCTGGCACTAGCGGCCGAACGGCGGCAGGTGGAGAGGGGACCGACGGCGGTCGGGGAAAGGAAGAAAAAGAGGGGGAAAAAGGAGAGCGGCCCCCTTGCCGAAACGGGCAAGGGCACGCGGGGAGAGGGAGAGAGAGAGGAGGGCGCGCGGCTCTCCCTTGGCGGCACGCACGCATAGGGGCGGGGCCGGGAGGAGGCGGACGCCGGCGGGAACGGGACGGAAAGAGAGAGAGAAAGGAATGGGCGAGGAAGAAGGATTGAGAGGGAGAGAGAGAGAGCGGGACGCTCTCTCGCACGGCGCGTGCGGCGCACGTGCGTGCACGCCCAGCGCACGGCCGCGTGGACTGGGCCGGGCTGCGCGGCCTAGCGGGGATAAGGGAGGGAAGGAGGTCGAAGAGGGAAGGGGGACTGGGCTGGACGCCGTCCCAGCGGGGAAAAGAGAGAGGGAGAGCGGGCCGAAGGAGAGGCGGCCCGGGAAAGGGAGGGAGGGAAAGTAGACTTTTCCTAAGAAGTGGATTTGAAGGATTAGGGTTCGGATTCGGAATCCGATTTCGCGATTTTCTCCGGGATTGAGCTGAGAGGGGAAACATGAGACCAAGGCACACGACAAGACACGACCGAAGAGCAAAAATTTTCGCAAATAGGGTTTTTAGGAATTAGGTTTTCCCGCTAACGCCACGATGAAACAGGCGTTACAACCACTATCTCGTAAGACGGTGGAGCCAGAGCCATACCAGATGGATCTTTCTTGAAGACAGCATCGTCTAGGAGAAGATGAGATTGGTGGTGTTGTTGGTAGTGTTGGTTACTGATGATGACGACTCTGACAAAACCGTAGTAAATCATTGGGGTTGATACCATGAAATTGCACCGATTCTGGTTCAAATACTAGACTTCAAGCGAGGGCGCTACTTGTCTACTTGTGCTTCAAATCAGCAACCTGCTGTTTAGACTTACTATGCCCTTGCAGTGGTAGTTTGGTTGTGTAGCCACCACTATCTCGTAAGACGGTGGAGCCGGAGCCATACCAGATGGATCTTTCTTGAAGATAGCATCGTCTAAGAGAAGGTGAGATTGGTGGTGTTGTTGGTAGTGTTGGTTACTGATTATGACGACTCTGACAAAACCGTAGTAAATCATTGGAGCTGATACCATGAAATTGCACCGATTCCGGTTCAAATACTAGACTTCAAGCGAGGGCGCTACTTGTCTACTTGTGCTTCAAATCAGCAACCAGCTGTTTAGACTTCGTCAGTAGCTATTTGCTGCATCATGATGTCTTCGATGATACCAACTATCAAGGCACACTGCAGTGTGATCATCCATGTATGGCTCACCTGCTGGAAAGATTACTGCATATGGTACTACTAGCTTCTAGTTGAGCGAATAATCAAAAGAGAAACTCTACATGGGCACAATAGTTGAACGAATAATTTTCAATTATTTGATCATGTTTTTCTTGGTTGTGCTGATTACAAAGAAGAAAGAGAAGAATAATAAAAAAGAGACATGGAGAAGAAATTATTAGTTTATATATATATATACAGGCTACAAACTAAGAATTGAAGAAAGGTATATCTTTACGGCATTACGCCGTCAGAACTCTAAAGCCTTCTTTCTATCTTCTTCCTGATTAGTGACACAGATGATAGATCACACCATCTTTCTTGTGAAATCTGAAACTAGCAGCAGGCGATATGTTGTCTTGCCAATGTACAGGATTTTTAACAAAACAGGAGAAATTTTATAGTCCTTGAAACATACCAAGAGGTACCAAAATTTTTAATGCACATTTGGTACCTTCAAGTACCGGAGATTTCAAAAGATACCAAATTTTACATTAAAAAATATGGTACCTGCCGGTGCCTCTCGAGAAATGTAAAATGACTCGCAAAACAAAGCTTGGTCTCATCTTCTTCAAATCTCCATGTGAGCATGGATCAGGATGGGTGTGGATCATGTTGGCAGGTGCAGCCTGCAAGGACGGTGGAGGTGGTGACGGTGGCTTTAATTTGGGAACACTACATAGATCCTGGGGCTGTTCTACAACGCCCCGTTTGAAACAACTCAGCAGAGATGCCTACATCAGGTTGTGACTAGCGATGGCGTCAAAGTACTTCGTGACCAGAAAATACAAACAAAGGGAGGGTTTGGCGTGCAGAATGATAAAAAATAAAATATTCTGGAAATTTTGGGCTTCGTCTGCTGCTCTCCTATAGTGGACTATTACTGCTCTTCAATTTGAGTTCTCCGTGAAGAATCTTGACAGCTTACATCACTTTCTTGGATCAGTGTCAGATGCACCTCCTCCGGACTCTATCTTAGCCAGCGTCAGTACTGTCTTGAGATCCTTGATCGTGCTGGCATGTCTAAGTGCAAGCCATGTTCCACGCATGTTGACACCAATGCCAAGCTTTCCTCTGTTGATGGTACTCCGATCACCGACCCCACTGACTACCACAATCTTGTTAGTGCACTACAGAACCTCACATTCACCAAGCTAGACATCTCTTATGCCATGCAGTAGGTATGTCTTCACATGCATGATTCTCGAGAGCCTCATCTTGTTGCTCTCAAGCGCATTCTTCTCTATGTTCGTGGTACTCTTGATCGTGGACTTCATCTTTAGTGCTCCAATTTCATATACGGGGGACAAAATCATGAAACTTTGGAAATTTTATTTGGAATTTTGAACCCTCGAATTTCTGAGGAACATAACTAAGAATTGCGCGAGGCAAGATCTCATTTGCAAAATTTCATTGATCAATTACTAGGATCATCTGGTCCGCGCAATGTGATCTGACCGTTGAACACGTCCTAAGGGTAGCACTTCCCTCTCACTAACACATGGGTTTCCACGATAGCGGTTTCCTTTGGCCCACACCCTGTGCCAAATGCCTCGTCGCAGCTGCATCTCCCACCTGCTCCCCCTCTAGATATCAACATGCGCAGCCATGCTGCCTCCTCATAATCAGACGGTGAATTGGATTCCCAAGAAATTTATCAAGTCCAATCCTCATACTCCTGATACTTTCCAATCCTACATATGTTCTCTAGTTAAAATCATGGAATTTCCTTCCTAGGTTTCAGGTTCATAGGGCTCATGACTATATTAATTTCAACCGTGAATATTGGGATGATGAGACATCAAGCCAGTCTAGCTATTTTACACATGCCTGATGTATCAAGGCTCAAGGATACAACTTGTAATCACCAAAGGCAAGAGCATACTTTGAAATTACATATATAGTCTCTCTTGCGAATTGACCTTACAGAACATGGATATATATATTCTGAAAGTAGGTGAATGCAGTTATATATTGCATTATATTGTAAAGCGGGGTGTGCTTCGGTAGTCAACATCACAAGAAAAACAAAAAATGTGGTACGTACAAAATTTACTGGATGTTTGTGTGGATATGAACTTCAATTGGTGAAGTTTTCAACAGCTTCAGTGCTTCTAATTGAACCATAAATCGTGTACTTTGCTTCTAAGTGCTTGAAATAAAATTATATTAGTTCTCAAAAAAATTTGGTGAATTTTTCAGATTTTTCTCATGTGTAGTTTTTCTGTGAAAATTTAGAGGAGTTTATTGTATTTATTTGAATTTGAATTGATTTTGACAATTTTGGCATATTTATTTGCGGCACAAAAGTAAGTTATAAATTTACCAAACTTTTCCACAACATTATTCAAGGTGTCTAGTGTTCATGATAATTAATCCATATGTTTTGTTCAAAATAGATTTTTTGTTTCATTTTTTTCCAAATTAAATTAATGCATGCAAATGCATTATAAGATGTATGGAAAATCCAAAAACACCAAAAATAAATTTCCAGCACAAAGGGTGTTTTTTATAGCTTAACATCATAAGATTTATGTGTTTAGATTCCCTAGAGAAATACTTTCCTAATATACAATTTGCATGTTGTTAAACTATACCAATTTGGATTTTTAGAAATTGATGGTAATGTTTGACTTGAGACAAAAATAAAATGATAAGTAATTTGAAACAAAGGGATTAGTGGAATCCGAAACCATATTTCTTGTTTGCTGCAATAAGGCCATCTACTTTCAGTTTGATTGTCCACATAATGCTGCTGTTCACAAAATTGCTCTGTTTCTGATTTATTTGTCACAACATTTGATACGTCTGCAGGCTAGAAACCGTGATACATAGTTTTCACAGTACCAGTTGGAGAGCCGTGTAATTGAGATCTAGAATGCAGAAACACAACCTCGGCCTCGGCTAGAATGCAAAACACAACCTCATCTTCCCTAGTGGAATGGTCCGTCATGATCAGATGGTGGATTAATCCAAGAAATTCAGCAAGTGGCAGTCCTCATACTACTGATATCTTCCAATCCTATATATCTCTCCAGATAAAAATAAAATCATGGAGTTTCCTTCCCAGGTGCTCAAAGTTCATAGGGCTCTTTCAACCATGAAAATTAGGATAATGAATTTTACATTTGCGGCCTAATATGTCAAGGCTCAAGCATAAGAACTTGTATCACCAGAGTCATGAACAAGCTTTGAAGTTTGAAGTTATAGAATCTCTCTTGCAAATTCAGACTTGACAGGTCACAGGGTATGGATACATATTCTGAGAAAGTAGGCGAAAGCAGTTGTTGCATTATTCTGAAGAGTGTGCTTCAGTACTCAACATCAAAAGAAAACAAAAACTGTGGTATGTGCAAAACATTTGCAATGCCATGACAACAGTAGTATGGACAGCTAACTTTTTCATGAAACGTGTCCAGCTTTTGTTGGCTTTGTATTAATAGGAGGGGAAACTGTACATGATACATAACATGTATATTCACAGCTAACTGGGAGCTCAACTATCGCATTCGATCGAATTGGGATGGTCGAGCGATGCGGCATTGAGTTGATGGTAGACAGGTAGGGCAATGCTGCATTGAGTTGGTGGTGGAGCAATGCAGCATGAAGTTCTTGAATTCTTCCAAAATGCTGAACTACAATCTTGACAAAGCATTCTGTGTTCTTGTTGTACTGCACTGTTGCTCCGTGTTTCAAGTGAGCTACCACCGGTGGTACAAGCTGAGAAATGAGTATTTGTGCTTTGTTTTGTGCGTACATCACGTTCCTGAATCCTGATAACTTCCAATCCTATATATGCAGCAAGGTAAAATCATGGATGCTTCTTCCCAATGTTCATGTTTCAACTATCGACCATGAATTAGTGGGAGTAAATGAGTAATGGGATGTGATGCCAAATTCTATTATACATCTACGTGATGAGACGGTAGGGTACCTGTTATGGTATGAACTCTGCAGCATAGAATTTATAAGCACCAAAGGGATGAGTAGACCTGAGCTGTGATCTCTCTTGCAAATTCCAACTTCAGAGGATATATCAATAGTTATTCTGGAAGTAGGTTAAAGCAGCTCTTGCATTATATAATAATCCTGAAGAAAATTCTTTGCTTGGGTGCTTGACATCAGAAGTAATATATAGTAGTGGGTATTAAACATATATACTAGTTCCTAGCTAGGAACAAATCTATAGGTTAGTCTGATTAGTCAGAACAAAGGAGCACTTTGTCACTTTCAACAAGGAGAAATTTTATGGTCGTTTAGGAGGTCAGACTAGTTGCAAGAAAAAAATGGCAAAGAAGCATAGCTTGACTTGCGTCAACAATGATTATTTTTTTCTAAGTCAAACTTCTCTGACCAAATTTATAGAAAAATACATCATCATCAATAACATTAAATTAGTTATATTAAATCGATAGTGAAAAATACCTTGTGTGTTTACTTGTTATTGCAGATTTTGTTGTATTTTTCTATAACCTCGATCAAAGATAAATAAGTTTGACTTAAAATTAAAACTAAATCGACTTGGAACAGAGTTAATAAGCATTAATTGCATGTAAGGAAAACAATGAGTACTACATCTGTCCCTCAAAGTGTGTTTTTTAGTATGAACCAGGACGGACAGTGACAATCTTTTAGACAAAGATAGTGTGTCCTCACCTTTTTGTTTATTTATTTATAAGATGTATTTCAAAATGTCAAGAAATTATGAACTTTGATCGCTAGTTGCTTATAAAGTAGTTTATCAATACCTACATAGCTAGTATTGTATGAAATGCATTGAAGCATAATTCTATTGGTATAGTATTTACATACCAAATATACATATAATTTGAGAAATTACTAGTATGCCCTTGAAATTTTAGCTAAATCTTTTTGTGCCTCTGAGTTTTGCTCACTCATTTGTATGCCCCAAACTTTGATTTCAATCTCTTCCATACCTTTCCAATAATTGACCGTTAGTTGACCACACTTAATATGTGTGCAAAAGTATGTTTTACCCTTGGGCATGGAAGGGATGTAGGAATTTATTTCAATCTTCTGTTAGAAATATATGTAGGAAATTGTGGTGAAAATATTTGTAATTTTGTTGTCCGAGAAAGTATTTTACATACAAAATGTAATATATATTCACAAAAATGTATGTGTAGTTTTTTTTTAAAGATTGTAAACTTAACTGTTAATCTTATATAATATTTCTTCTGTATGATATATACAATTGCAACAAATCTGTTGATGTAATACTCTTTTTAATAGATAAAAAATAAATAGTGATATTTTATCATTATATAAAAATAAACTTGTCACGAATAATAACCCACGTAACAAACTCGTGAATATAAGAATCTTGTATAACAAACTTGTCCACTTTCAATAATATACTTCGTAAATTTCTATATTCCTTCAATGGCTAAGGGCAAATTTGACTTTTTCACAGCAAATGGGTATAAAAAAGATCAGAACCAATATTGAGGGGTATGCAAGTGAGCAAGAAAAATTCAGGTGCATATACGGGATCCGCTAATATATCACAGGCATACAAAGAATTTTCTCTAACAACTTTGAGTAATTAGTGGTCAAAGTTTACAAACTTAGCTTTTTGACTTTATAATATATGCCTTCTTATAAATAAACAGAGGGGTTACTAACAAATAGGAAAAAAAACATTGGTTACCATCTCTTTTGTTGGCCAACTGATGGACCTCGAAAACGACTTGCCAAATGTATCTGATTGTGGGCCCAATGGTATCAAATTGTGCAGGCCATGAAGATTTCAGACCAACTTTTCAGCTGGGCCTCCAGACACGGAGATTGTGGTGTACGTCTGGCCCATATTAGTGGGCCGGATGGGCCCATAATATATGGGAAAAGGCAATGTGTTGTACGTGCCGCGCATAATTTATAGCCCGAAAACAAGATCGCGGGCTAAGTATGGCCCATCGTGCAGTGCACGTGCGGCCCAGTTGCCCATGCCTCATCTTCTTCCGCAATCAGCCCTCCGCCGCGTGCCAGTGGTCGTCGTGTCCCCGTCGCTGCCGACCGGGCTCACCCTCCCCCTCCCCCCCAAAAAAAAACACCCTCACCCTTTCGGGCATGGCCTCGACGATGACGGCGACGTCTCATGGGTGCTCCATGGCCGATGTGTTTTCATGCTTGCCAGAGTTAATGACAAAAGGATACAGAAATGGTGTTCATCTGAATTACTCCTTTTGTTGCTCTGACTTTTTTCCTAGGCAAACTTAAAATTTTTTTAAGTTTGATTAAGTTTATAAATAAATTTAGCAATATCTGCAACACGAAATTAGTTTCATTAAACCTAACATTTAATATATTTTGATAATATGTTTGTTTTGTGTTGACAAAAATCTATAAACTTAATCAAACTTAAAGAAGTTTTACTAGAAAAAAAATCAAAATGATTTATAATATGAAACGGGGGGAGTAATAGAGTTTAATCTTGGCAAACCACTCCATAGTACGATGCAAATTCTGCATATCTGTGATCCCAATGTTTAAACTTGAATGAAAAAAAATTCACATGCTTGAGACATATTGTAAGATTTTTGACATATATGTCCACCATACATATCACGTAGGCAAACTCATATTTAAGCCCCTTAGGTAAAATCACTATACAAAGCCACCGTACTTTTTATGGCAATAAATTGGCTTCGATTTTTTTTGAACTATAAAGGTGTGATGTTCATATTGCATACCGGAATTTGGAGACAACGGGCATGTAAATATTCACCAACGTTGAATGGAGATTTACTAATAGGATTGATGAAAAGTTTGTATCTCTTCATTTTTTTGTTGGTTAAATTTGTCAACTCATTATTATTTGTTAGATACTTTTATGTTTGGCTTTTTGTTAAAAATGATGTAATAAGTGGTTGTTGCTTCGGTTAAAACAAAGGTTGGATTTTATCCATTATTTAAAAAAAATCTGAAGTGATTTAGAAGGGGAAAAAGGTATTTAAAAGTGTACGATTAGATGTCTAGTTTCAATGTTAGGGTGTGTTCGGCAAGAGGGGTTAGAAACCTCTTTTCTCTTGCACGCGAAACAAAGCATATATTAATGCATGAATAAATAAGTATTAGCTAAAAAAACTATGAGAGAGGTAAAGTTGAAAACCTACACTACCAAACTCAGCCTAAGATACTCTGAGAGGTTGAGCAGATTTTTGTTTAATCTTTACGGTGTATATAAGATTTATCATCATCATCATCATCATCATCATCATGAGCTCAACATTGAACTTGTTGGAGACCTGAGAAACATTATAAATAAAATTAGGTTGCATGACGAACCCACTCTAAGGCTCTGTTCATTTTAGCTTATGAGCAGAGCCTTTAAAGGGATGAGTCATTACCGCATAATTAATTAAGTATCAGCCACTACAAAATTAAAAAATAAATTATTTATTCTTTAAAAAAAATATACATATAAAGTATTTAAAAAATACACCGTTTATAGGTTTAACAAATATGCTCATAAAAGTAGAAGCTCTCGTGACAAACGAAGCCGACTAGATGCAGGCCCTATTGCAGAATAAAGTCAGGATATACACCATAACTTTTGGAGGTTTTTAGCCATCCAATTTGTAACGGATGGGGCGATTCAATGCGCTATAATATGTGATGCACATGAATTGGTGCAAACAATTACTATCGGCAATGCTTACAGCGTTTTTATACTGTATCTACTGTAAATCATTACAGATTCTTATCTGCCTTTACCTCCTAAAAAGCCTGACGATCTATGTCTTTTTTAAGACTATCGTGGGTATTCAAGCATTAAAGATGCCCAGGTTATTAAGCTGTGCTCATATAATCATATTGGCCACTTGGAGCTTGACATGTTTTCAAATTCACAAAAAAAAAAAGAGGGAAAGAGGTCATGGATTTTTTTGATGTGTAGTTTTTTTCCTTATCCAAAAATCAAATATTCAAATTATTCTATAATATTCAAATTTTCCATCCAAAAATAACAAATGGAAAATATTCTCCATCTTTAGAGGTTATTCGGTTTGGAGGAATTTAAATTCATAGGAATGTTTTCAAGCGGTTTAAGTGGATAGAAAAATTCTTATGTTTCCTCTATGCAACTTGTAGGAAAGGAAATTTTTCTTTGATTTTCCTATACTTCAATTCTACAAACCGAATGACACTCATAGAAATTAATCCTTAGGAATCCAAATCTTTTGTTTTTCCTCCAAAACAAACAAGCCCTTAGTATGGCATTATCCTCCAAAAATCCAATATTCAAATTTCAGACCACAGTAATATTATCTGAATGTATATTCTACCCCTCTTATCTAGCATGTCTATTACTACTCATTTACTCCTACTACGGCCATGTTCTTTTTAGATACTTCCTCATACGCAGCAATACGTTTTCCACGGATTATTTGTTTCATGTTTCTTAAAAGAACAATTTGTCAAAAAAAATTATTCTATTGCATTGAATAAACCACATATTTTAACCCATGTGAAGTTTTTTTAAAAAAATAATTTATTGTGTTAATCAAATAAACAATATGTGTCAATAATCAAGGGGAAAAGATGGTGTCAAATTGGGCCTACAAGCACCTCCATGGCAAGTTTGTACTAACACATACTCAAATTTGCATTTAGAAACACGAAAGTACAAAATTTTCAAAAGTTTTTCTTGGTGACATGCATGGAGAAGGCACACGAAAAAGGAAAAAAAAACAGTCTGCCGCAGTCATACGCTTTTCAGTTTCTGCTGCGGCCAAAAGGGGCGCGGTCGGGGTCCGTCAGAGTTTGAATCCTGAGAACACTTTTCCGATCCACCCCCTTCCCTTTCAAAAATATTTACATTCCAGTCCTTTCCTCTCCTCCCTCATTAATGCTCCCGCAGCTCCGCTCTCTCTCTCTCTCTCTGAGCTCAGCTCTGCTCGCTCGCTGCCTCCAAGAAGAGGAACGCCATTGGTTGGGAGAGAGAGAGAGAGGAAGGATTTCGCATCTCCACCTCCCGAGAAGCGGAAAGAGAAGCTTCGATCCGTGAGATTGGGGGCGATTTCTTGAGTTCTTTCGAAATTAATGCTCCAAGAAGTTTCGAAGCGTGTCCAAGAATCGGAGACGTCCATGTCCGCGAGATTGGTTGTTGTGTGAGTTGAGGAGGAGGAGATGACGGGGGTGGTGGTGGTGTCGCCGTCGGGATGCAAGGGCGGAGGAGGAGGGGGAGGGGTGGGGAAGAAGAGGGGAGGAGGAGGGGAGGAGGAGAGGGAGAGGGAGAGGCAGCTGTCGGTGCTGGAGGTGTTGCTCGCGGCGGTGAGGAGGTCGGTGGTGGCGTGCAGGGTGGAGCGGGAGGGCGGCGGCGGCGGGTGGGGGGAGGAAGCGGGAGAAGAGGAGGATGAGGCGGCGGCAGCGGCGGCGGTGGGGGAGATGGAGATCGGGTGGCCGACGGACGTGCGCCACGTGGCGCACGTCACCTTCGACCGCTTCCATGGCTTCCTCGGCCTCCCCGTCGAGTTCGAGGTCGAGATGCCCTGCCGCGTCCCAAGCGCCAGGTAAAACCCACCACCATTTCGATTCTGATCCCCACATCTCCATGGTTGACTTCAAAGCTTCTCCTTTGAATCCCTAGGGGATTCTCAGCAAAATGCAATATAAAATCTACTCCTGGCATTTTTTTTACTCAGTTTTTAGAACTTTTTTCAGTTCCTGCTCTTGTGGACTCTTCCCTGTTCAGAAAAAAAAACGATGGTGATTCATGGTACATTGCCATAAATGAACTAGCATTTTTACCTCAGATTTTAAGGCTTCTCCTTTGAATCCGTCGGCTCTGCGCCACAATCCCTTGGAGATGCCCAGTAGATTGCAATAAAAATCTATCATCTTTTTCCTCGGATTTTAGACCTTTTTTCAGTTCCTGCTCTTGTGGATTCTTCAATGTTCAGAAAAAATCGATGGTGATTCATGGTAAATTGCCATAAATGAACTAGCATGTTTACCTCAAATTTCAAAAAAAAAATCACTTCTTGCTCTTGTGGATTCTTCGCTCTTCAGAAAAATTCGATGGTGATTCATGGTAAATTGCCATAAAAATACTAGCATTTTTTCATCAAAATTTGAAAGTTTTCTCAGTTCTTGCTATTGTGAGTTCTAAAAGATTAAGCAGAATTGAGCTTTAAAGAGGTAGATCTGGAAATGTGGATGGAGTTTCGGCCCGTTTCAATTCGGTTGTTGAACTGAACTGACTTTGGAGTAATTGTTAGATTTGCTTTGAAGAAAAGGCTTTAAACTGAAGTACAGATTGCACAACAAGTTCAATTAATGTGGAATTTAACAACCGGATAAGATAACGCTTATGAGAGTGCGATAGAACGCTTGACTTCTTGGAGTACTAGCTGATTGCAGTACATTTGTACCTAATCTTTTTTTCCCAGGACATTAATCATTGTTTGCGACTTTGTGATACTGTCTTTGCAAGATTTATCTTATTAAGGCCACTGGAACATGCAACCTACCCAATGGTATCCAACCAATTAGTACAATGTAATTTAACAGAGCCGAATGAAAGTCTGAACGGATTTGTTCGATGTTTGAACACAAATCAATTTGATGAATTATGACTAAAGATGCTTAAATTAGTTCTCTTTTCCTGCAGTGCCAGTGTTTTTGGTGTCTCGGCTGAATCGATGCAGTGCACCTACGATGGCAAGGGAAACTCAGTCCCCACTATATTGTTGCTCATGCAGGAGAGGTTGTATGCCCAGGGAGGCCTAAAGGTCAGGCATCACAAATTGGGCTGTTTCCTTGTTGGCCCTTTTGACTCTCTTTGACATGGAATTGCAGTTCAAGAGTTGGAAATGGGTTTGCGGCACATTCTGAATTTTGGCTTTTCAGGCCGAAGGAATCTTTCGTATAAACCCGGAAAATGACCAAGAGGAGCATGTGAGGGACCAGCTGAACAAAGGAGTTGTCCCTGAGGACATTGATGTTCACTGTTTGGCAAGCCTGATCAAGGTACAAATATCTTCCTATCAAAATTGTGAGAAAATCATGTTCATGTAACCATATTTCTCTCAAGCTATGTTATCATTTACTTCCTACTTCAAAAGATTGCTCACCAATTCTATGCCGGTTTTGCAAAAGAAAAGAACTGAAACCTCCTCTATGTTTGTCCAGGCATGGTTCAGGGAACTTCCAGAGGGTGTACTTGATAGCCTGTCCCCTGAACAAGTGCTGCAGTGCAATTCTGAAGAAGAATTCCTAGAGCTCGTGACTTTGTTGCGCCCGACTCAGGCAGCACTCCTCAATTGGGCTGTTGAACTGATGGCTGACGTTGTCGAAGAGGAGGAGCTGAACAAGATGAATGCTAGGAACATAGCCATGGTGTTTGCCCCCAACATGACTCAGGTAATCTCCATCTCAGTAATTTTGCAGGGTAGCAGGTGATATGTTCTTCAGTACTTCCCTACGAAAGAATCAAACTAAGGTTTACCTTCTCTTTTTTTTCTATGCTAGATGTCAGATCCTTTGACAGCCTTAATGCATGCTGTCCAAGTCATGAACTTCCTCAAGACATTGATCTTGAGGACACTTCGAGAGCGCGACGATGCAGCTAGTGGAGATTACACTCCATACTCATCTCCAGCTTCATCCAGTCAGCATAACGACGCTGAATACTATGGCAGTGAGAGAGACATGGACAGAAGCTGCGAAATGAGTGACATGCACAGCGAAATCAGCAGGTCTGGTCGACAGGTGGATTTTCTGGTGAGGTACAACACCTGTTTCGATAGCGAACAAGAAGGCGTTGATCCTCTGAGCGACGTCGAAGAAGGGTTCTTGAGACAGCTCGAATGTGATCTCGAAGTGGGTAAACGAGAGGAGAGCGCGAAAACGCAGCACGAAATAAGTTCAGAGATCATGGCTGTAAAGGATGTTCAAGCTGAGCTGAAAGTTGAAGCCAAAGCAGCAGGGGACACACAGAAGGAAGAAGGTGCAAAGTTGTTGCAATGATGAAGTTCATGTGTTTTTTGAGCTTGTAGATCTCATGATTTACTGTACTGGATTGTTTTCTCAACATATGGTTGAGTGTGGTGCTCAAATGGCTGTTGACTGTAGTGCATCATGTAAACTTAGCTGATCTTTTTATCCTTTGATGTGGGTGACAATTAGTGTGTATGTCAATGTTACTATGCCTAAGTCTAGTTTCATGTGATCTGGGATGTTGTTTGTTGCATATCTGAATCAATGTATTGAATCTCCATGTAATGATTTAAATGGTTGTAACCAACCAAATTTTCCCTTACAAACAATATCGGAAACGATCCTATCCAGGCGATCGATGGGGAGATTAAATATCGGGCGGTTGCTTCTCACTAGTTGCTTATCCATTCCCTCATCCCTTACTCTTTCTCCCCCTTCTCTCTCAGCACTTTTTCTCTACATGAGGAGCTCAGCATGGTGGCGGCCAGGCGGACGCGGCCGAGCTCCGCGCGGCATCGACGATGACGGACATGCGGACGCAGCCAAGCTCGGCGCGGCGTCGACAATGGCAGCCACGCGGTTGTGGTTGAGCTCAACGCTGCATCGGCGACGGCATTGCGGAACGGCCGCAAGAGCAAGTGGTAACGATTTTGGGGTTTTTTTTTTTTTGCCACAGCGTCATCTCCACAGCTGCACACTGGTGCCACCTCCTCACCCACGGCGACAGAGGTAGTTTCAGCCCATGTACCTTGATGTTTCATTAGTTACATTGAAATGTTGTTGTGGGGTTTTTGATGGTGTTTCATTCTTTTTTTTTTTTACGTATTCGGATGTGTTTCATGTTTCAATATATTTGAAACCGTTGTTTCATACATTGTAACAAAATGTTTTATTGTATGATTTGATCGTGTTTCACCATTTTCAATATAAAAAACATTTTTATGCAACAGGTGAAACAGAGCCTAATTTTTAAGAAAAAAAAGGGGCATCCGATTTGTAGTCGCCTCGAAACAATATGCATCAGCCAGTAGCAGGAGAACGGATTTCATATGGTTATCATATGGAAATTGGAATTCTGAACACAAGCATTACCAAATGCATCATTTGCACTTCCAGGTTCAAAAACCAGAATGTTTAGATTCAGCTGATTACTGTGCCGAACGAAAAATTTCATCACAGACATTTTTTTCTCGTAATAATCGGAGGATATTAACTTGTGACTAGGTAATCATTTTCCAGTAAACCAGATACAGACATTCAAGTTTCAATATATCATGGGTAATGGCTGGCTGGGTGCCAAGCACAGCATGAAAACTAACTACATATACATTTATCAGTAGTTAAAAGTAGCATTTCAGCATAGCAGAAAATTGCGGCCCCCTGCAACTTCTCCCCTTGCAAGAACATAAGATAAGTGATTCCGGCTTTTGCCTGGCTGGATTAGTGCCATAACTTGCTGCAGAAACCAGTTCTCGGCTTCTTACTGGATATGATTTCTTCGAAGGAATCCAGGAGCTGTCCTGCCAAGCTACTAGGATCATCAGCAAGGGTGCGGATAAAAGTGATCACAACCCTCCGTTCTTGCTCCGTCGATCTCAAGCTAAACCAAGTTAGAAATTTCATCCTAAAGTCCTTTTCGATGTGTCCAGAACATTCCAACCATCGTATGACCTTGACACAGTATTCATAGTTATCATCTAACTGACCTAACCTACGGGAGAAGTGCTTGGGTGGGCTGATGAGCAAAGTGCTATCATCAGCACCAGTTTCCTGCTCTAAATAAGTTTCCTGCTCTAAATCTGATGTCTGTTTACGACTTTGTGATCGGGATTCCATGGCTGGTGCCTCTCTAACAAGCCCCTCAGCACAAATATCGGAATCACTGGAACCATTCGACTTTCTCAATCCATTCTTTCCTGGACTACATATATTCTCGTTCCGGAAGCTCTCTGTAGGCATCACCACCTCTGCGTTTAGGTCTGGGACTGAGGATTCATTAAGATCAAGCTCGTGGGAAACAACATGTGCAGCTTGATCCTTATCATGTAAAGCTGAATCACTTTGACAGCAGGAATCTTCAATCTCATCTTTGCAGGCCTCACTGGGGCAACCATTCTCCTCAGCCCAAGCTTTCCGCAGGACTTTACCCAGCTGGTGCACCTGGAAGCCTGATGACCAGCCATTTCGACTCTTGCCATCCCGCTTGGCAGTAGATGAGCACCCTTCTGCACCATGTTCCATGTTTTTGTGAATGATTTCCACGCTCTTGGTAAAACACTTGCATTCAGAGTGGCCCAGATCACCATGCTCAGTAAATGAAATGATCCGGAAAGCATACTCCGTGCAAGGCTGCAAATTGGAAACCAGTATCCTTCTTTGGTCTTTGGGGAAAATTGCAGGCACCCTAGTGGAAGGCTGTTCTCTGCTATTCCAATACCAGAGTTTATATCCTTTGATAGCATGATACTGTGAAGAAGCAGCTTCTTTCAGTACCACAACTAATGATGAAGTTGTAATATCTTCAAATCTAAATCTGCAGGCAGCAGGAAGTGTATCTGCCCCATGGAAAAATGTCAATAGAACTATTAATTCCATGTTGCATTCACCAGATGGAGGTAAAAAAATTACATAAACAAAGTTTTAAATCATTACCAATTTGTTTTGTTTCTGCTTGATAGTTTGACTTCAGCCACGCATCTGCCATATCAATTGCTAAAGAGCAAAGTTTCTGCACATCAGCAGCAACAGGCAGCCGGCCAACAATGCCACGGGCCATCTTTGAAGATGTACCATCAAGGGGGCCAACCTCAGTTTCCAGCTTTGCTTTTGCATCCTCTACAATCTTATGAAATTCTTTAAAACGAGTTGTGCCATCCAATAGTCTATGGCTCAAGTAGATGCGGGAACAAAGGATATCAACACGCCGAGCATCTTTGGCAACCATCAGCTGCCTTTTCCAGGACCTGCATCAAATAATTCAAAAGAACCTTAAATTAACCAACCAACACAGAGGGAAAAAATACACATGTATGAGTATTCACCATAACATAACTCTATTGTTGCTGTTAGTTAACCATTAAAACACATCATTGTGCTTTAAATAACTATCATGTTTTTCTGATGTATGCTTCAACTTGGATATTTAGAGTATAAAGAGGTTTGTAAATATTGAGGAATGTCCAAACAAAGTAATGAAACCCAAAATAAATTAGCCACATGGGTTTAGGATCAGCTATCTAATGAGAGGATTAATGTTTTAAAATATATAGCATTAACTGATAAAATCAACAATTTTCTAGGCATAAGCCATCATATAGCATGAATGCTTAAGGCTGAGTTCGTTAGTTGGGTTTCCCAACTCCAAACAGTACGCACGGAAAACGGAACGTCCATTAGCACGTGATTAATTAAGTATTAGCTAATTTTTTTTCGAAAATAGATTAATTTGATTTTTTAAGCAACTTTTGTATAGAAACTTTTTGCAAAAAAATAAACCGTTTAGTAGTTTGAAAAGCGTGCCCGGGGAGAAAAACACTGTGCGGCGGTAGTAACGTAAGTGCCGAACTCAGCATAAAGCAAGTGTGCCTAGGAACATTTACATAAAGAAAATTAGGATATTAAGGTAGATAGCTAGATGCAGAATCACTCACCCAAGTATTCCAATAACCTTTCCGCATGCAGCACAGCAATAATTACCATCGAGCTGCATAGATTGACCAAGATCGATGCATCCTACCTTCTGATGCTGGAGTGCGCATTCAATGTGGCAGGATGACTCACAGCAATCCCTGTCACCAGTTTCCGATGAGCAGACCAGCCAAAGGCTAGGATCTTTGTTGTCATCGAAAAGATGACAAATACAGCATGAGCACCTCTTACAGAATGTATTGTCAGTGGTCAACACAGCTTTGCAGGCTGCATTTTTACATATCCAAGTGCTAGGAGGCTTTGTATCCTGAAATGTTTCATTCCCATGTAGTTGGACAGGATGGTCCCTCTTTCTTGGAAGCTTTCTGGGAGCCTGGCTACCAGTGAGACATGAATTGTTATTGCTATTTGGGACAAGTTTCTTGGAATCCATGTTCTTACATCTCTTCGCAACTGATGCCCTTGGTATGTCTTCCACTGATTTGCATTTTGGTGTGCTAGAATGTATCTTTTCTGTATTAACGCTAGCATCATTTGACTCTTGTTCTAGGAAACCCAACTGTTCCAGGGTATTATCTGAAATGGTGTTGCTATCATCAGCGTGTCCATTTTCTTCAGGTGCGCTTGCACCACTACAGGCATGTAAGGCTATCATGGCAAGAGACAAAACACAAAAAGGTTCATTAGCATGTACATGAACAACCTGAATCATCAACAAGAACATAGTTCAGGTTCAGATAGTAGTCACACAAGGAAACCATAACACATATATCAAAACAATAAGCACTTGAAAGCCTGTCATTTGCATACAAATCCAAGTTAGATAAGTTGTTTTAATCAGACAGAATTCAGGCCATGTGGCAAAAAAATCTCTATATGGCATACCTAAAAAGGAAAAGTGGTTTGATAATGCTTCCAGGGACTAATAGTCTCATTCAAAGATGCATATATATTCCATAACATGATACCCAAGACATTGCATGCCTAGTTCAACTCCAACCGCATTTTGCACTCTGATTCTAACAACGATTCCGTTTTTCCCTGAGCAAGATTCGTCGATTTTTTCCACCACAATTAGAAATTAATATATCTCGGTCTATTCACGTATGCAAAACTCTATACTATTTGATACACCTATATCCATCTCCATCCCTCTATCCACCCATCCGCACAATCCCCGGTAGTAGCATGATCGACCAACTACATATGAGTTCTTATTGTTGGAATCAATGATTCCATAAATTTGACTCCAACCCAAGCACTAACCAACTTAGAATAAATTGCACATTAATGTGTTTAGACGCTTCCACCCCTGGCCCCAAAAAAGATCAAATCAAGTGGAAATCGCACTTGGCTGAAAAGATTTACCATTTTCAGCAGCGCAACAGCTCCCAAGAAAGCAGTACTACTGCTAGCTTTAAGGGCACAAAGGCTAGCTCTGGTCATCGCATCGCATGGGGAAGAAGAAGAAGAACTGGATCGATCCATAGATTCCGATGGATGGATGGATGGATGGAGAAGGAGAATAATAACAAGAATAAAGAATCCAAGCAACAAGCTCTAGTAGCTTAGGGTCTCACCAGCAGCGAAGAGCCCCGCCGGCGGGTCCCCTCCGGCGCTCGACGCCATCCTAGCAGCAGAAGGAGGGGGCCGCCTCCGCCGCCGTCGGACGCCCACGGGCGAGAGGGAGACGGCGGACGGCCGGCTCCTCGGCGGCGGCGGCGGCGGCGAGGAGGGCGGGGGCAAGAAGGGTTTTTTTTGCTGTTGCTGCTGCTTTACTCCTTTCGCAAAGAAAGAAAGAAAGCCTTTTTTGGTGGTGCGGCGGCGAAGGCGAAGGCTGAGAGCGACGAGACCAAGTGGGAGGATGGGCCGGGCCAGCACCGATGCTTTGGCCCACTCGGTCCAGCCCGTTCCATGGGGATGACAACGGTATTATGGGCTTATTCACTTTGTTGCCAATTTTAACATTACCGCATTTTGGCAATGCTAAATTTTAACACATTTTGACATTACCAAATTTTGGTAACATTGATTTGGTTCGGTTTGATGCCTTTGCCAATTTTAATAGAGTTTTAAGAGAGGAGGCTTGTAGGACGGTCAAAATTTGGTAAGGTTGTAATGGTTAAAGTTTGTTTAACTTGTTGTCTTACCAAAATTTAGCGATACCAAATGTTAGTAAGGTTGGAAGTCACAACAAACTAAACGTCCTATATTTTCCATGGAAAATTTTTCAGCATTGGTTCTACGTGTGGATGTAATCATCTCAACAAAAGATGTACTACTTGCTTTCCAATTTCTCCGTGTCCTTAAAGTCCATGAGGAACTTATATGTAATATTTATATGAAGCTTCTTCGATTGCAACCAGTGGTGGACCTAAAAGCACTAAAATCATACTCCTCCGTTTTGAAATAACTCTCAAATGGTTAGACTGCGATGCGTGAAAGCTCCGTGCTTATGTTTAAGATGCAATATAGTTGTTTGATCTGGCAATTTTAAGTATTCATATTTTTTAAAAAAAAAACAACCTAGATGAGTGGTTAAGTTCAAAGGTAAATAGTTCCGATAAAAGTCATTTAAAATTTTAAAATAGGGGGAGTAGCACATTATGTTGACCAAGGCGAGATCCCGCAACATTAATGAGCTGCAGGTACGAATGACCGTAGCCAATTCAATTGTTGCTTTTACCATTCTGCTTCTTCCAGAACTTCAGACCGTTCTGCCTTCCCTTCCAAAACGAAACAAACAAAATTAAAAAAAAAAAAAGAAAAGCAACCTCATGGTAGAATCATGGTCGAGTTGACTTTGCTTAGTGCCGTTACCATGTCAAATGGTGCACTGTGCACGAGCGTATTTTCTGCTTGGAGACTTAGGATTTGCCAAATGAACAAACTTGTGATGTAGTAGTAACAAGTTTTCTTGCACTTGTCATTGTATTGTACATCAGAAATCAGGAATCAGGATGTTCTTTGCTGGTGTAAACACTACATCATGAATTCATCTGTTGGCAAAAAGGGAGTTTTTTTCTGGTCGATTACAATTGGGGATCATAGCTTCTGAACCAACCAGGCAAAAGAACTGAGTACCTACTGAAATGGAGCATCGTCTTCTCTCCAGTGAGTATCCCCAGGGAGCACGAGCAATTGCATGTGTCCCCAAAACATGCCAATTGGAGCTTACTATGCACCAAACTAAGAGCAGAAACTTTGTATTGCAATGAAGTTCTTCGTAAACTTTAGAATGGCATCATTCTTCCAAAGCCCTCTTTTGGAACTTTTTGTGTGGCCGTTCCGAATTTATTACGCTATCTTCATTGTCCAATGTTTTGTGATCTTGTTCATTCTTCTCAATTTTAATCCCAACATTGCTTGGTCTCCTTGTACCACTGGAAAAAAATTTTAGCAGCACATGTATTACTCAAAAGCTTGAAAATGTTGAGTGGGATAAAATATATTTTGACAAGTAACATGGAAGAAGGTGGTACCTGCTGATTTCTGATGCATATTCAGCATCATGAGTTGATAGCCAAGGCATGGATCCAGTATGGGGTGGGAGCAAAGATCCAGTTATGTGACAATTCATTTCTGTATCCACCCTACAATTGAACATCAGAAGAATGGACATGATTAATTTATGTGATCCAGAATGTGGATGGTCACATTAACTATGTCCAACCACATTGCAATTCTTATATATTCCCTACATTTTAATGTATCCCAGGAATGTGTTTCAGGTCGCCTCCAATACATTCATCAAGAAGCTAAAAAGCTATTGCTCTGTGCTCACTAGATAGCTCCAATACACGGTGGCATGCATTCCAGGAACACAGAACCTTGTCCATATTACCAACTAGACCTGACACCCATCACTTTAGATTGTACTATAATTCAGACACAATTGCTGGTTTTGGGGCACCCCTCAATCCCTCATCAGCGCAATAGGGGGAACATCAATTGATATGCCAGAACAGTACACATGTATATGAGCAATATACAGTTAATACAACTAACATAGGCAAAATACAAATATATGAAAATATTCTATCAATTTGAATCTGACAAAAAAAAAGGGGTTATATCAGTCTATACCTTTTTACAGAAAACCGTATCATGCTTCCCTTTCTAATCACATGATGTCTGTCCGACCGGCTTATGAATTTTCCTCCATCTCCTTTCTAAATAAAAGAGGATATCATATATGATTAAACATAACTATCTTTAAAAAGATTGTTCAATTGGTAATAAGTGATATTCATTCAGATTTATACAGGAAAGAAAAAGTTTGCTACCAAACCACTAAAGTTTACAGTATCAGCCATTTCTTTGTATCCATAAAAAAAAGCAATTTCTTTGTACAGGATAACATGGATAGCTTTTCCCTATCAATTAATCAGAGGTTTACCCCCCTCGTTGTTAAGAGAAAAGCTGGTCTTACTCTTTTGAACTTGAACTTCTCATTAATATCATCTGACATGATGGCTGCTGAGAAAACCCCTAGCACAATGGCATGAATTGATTCCTTCCCAAGCAGTTCAACCTTCCCTTCTGAAGTTAGAAAACATTTAAACATCAGAATTGTTTAAATTTTTACCATGTTTTCAGCCAAAAGCAATGTAACGGTGTCAAGCATATTACAAAACAATACTAACAACATGATCTCTTCAAGGTGCTGCAATTTCATATAATTAGTATCACATGATTATATGAACTGATAAAAAGAAATGCTATTCGGCAGGTGTGATGGAGTCCACCAACAATCCAACTTACCAAGGATCATGTCTGGTTGGGGAGAATAGAGCAGCAGATTCGCATGGACCGGTACACCGAAATATGGTACCAAACCATTCAGAATCTTCGCTCGATCACCATTCACAACAACCTCATGAGCTAGCAAAATGCCATCAAAGCGATCTTCGTACCTGTGTAGGATTACTACCAGTCACCCAAATGGCTCACATACATATACCAAAACTCCCAAAACAAAGAAATGAAAACAATAAGATTGAAACTTGCAGCAGCTTGAGAGCACAAGAAGCATGGTTTCAGGGTGTACATCTTCCATAACCCAATACACCATCTCCCTGAAACTTCTAGTCTAGTTTAGCTGCATTAAGTTAAGTGTTTTCTCATATCACTAGCAGCAGAACGCGACCGCAAATCGGTCGATTCAGCTCCAAACTAAAACTCATGAGCAACAGGGGCCACGCGATCTGTTTCTGTTCCCCTCCCAAATTCACCACACTTGTCTCCTCGCTCAAATCAAGATTCAGCGGGCGCGCATTGCGCGATCCAGCGACAAACACGGCCGAGCCGAGCTCCTTACTAAGCTCACGCGCGACCAGAGGGATGGGAGGAGATGGGGAGGGGGGGACGCACGAGAAGAGGGCGGTGCTGAGCTGGCGGGCGACGGCGCGGCGGACGTCGGCGGCGTTGGAGGGGTGCACGTACACCGTCAACTCGGCCTCCGCCTCCCGGAGCGCCTCCATCGCCGCGGCGGCGGCGGCGGCGGCGGCGAAGAACCCTAAACCCTAGCCAGAGAAGGATCCGAAGCAAAACCGCGTGCGGCGAAGCAACCGGGAGCAGAGCACGTGGCAGGTAATGGGTATACTACGGGGAGAAGAAATTAGACATTCTGCCCTTGCCAAAAAGGGTTTCACTCAAATACCACTTTACGGATTGGATTCATTAAAAAGTCGCTTCCAACCGATACTAAATTGCTATTTTGTTATATTCACCATTTTACAGGATTTACATCATTTTTTGCACTTGGCTTGACCAAAATACCAATCACCACTTTCATGCATTCATCGGACTTCACCTCTGCCTTCTCAAACTGTGACGACGGCACTTGCACCGTGGCGGAGGAGGCCTTGGGGCCGAGAGCTTCACGAAAGGCAGCGGCACCTGCACCGGCGGCGAAGGGTTAGGGGTGGAGGAGAGCTTCGCGATGGGCAGCAACAGTCTCTCCACCTTCTCAAACTACAACGACGGCACCCGCACAGATGACGGAGGATTAGGGGGCGAAAGTGAGCTTCATGGCGGGCAACAGTGGTGAGACCGTCTTCACCCGCAGCGAAGGATTAAGGGCAAAGGAGAGCTTCGTGACGGGCAGTGGCGGTGAGACCGTCTTCATCGGCGCTAGGGTGGCTAGCTGTGGGGCCATGTCACCAATGGCGACGAATCCTTGACCACACGGGAGGATTTGCTAGGGGTGGTGAACTCTAACCACGGGGAGTCCATCGACCCTTCTGCCGCCATAGATTCGTGCCGTCAATCGCTCCTTCGTTATCTCCGTCGCAGGTGAGTTGGAATTCATCTTGGTTTAACCGACCGAAGGTGCATTTTGGTCAAGCCAAATACGTGGTGAACATTATGTGAAATGGTGAATATGGCAAAGTAGTGGTTTGGCATCGGTTGAAAGTGGCTTTTTAACGAATCCAATTCGCAAAGTGGCCATTGAGCGAAACCCTTTTTTGACAGTGGCAGAATGTCCAATTTCTCTATGAGGAGATATTTAATGTGACAATTAATAATTTTTCACTGGACCCGTATGTCATACACACATTAAGACTCACATATCATTAACTGCAAATAACAAATTTTTAATTACCAAAAATAATAAATAGTTAAATGTCACATGTTAAAATGGCACATCTACTATAGGCAGCACACAGGCTCATCTGACAGCCTGAAAAGCCCAGATTTTGCTAGTGGGCTCTTTGCTGTTGCTACTGAGATGGATATAAAAACTTAAAAAATGGCAAAAATACATTGTATTTTCTCAAATCTAAAATGTAGGTGAGTTTGTTCGTGTATAAATCTTTTTTACACGAAAGACGCATAGATGTATACACCACTGCACATGTATGGGTGCACCGTTACGCTCCATAATATCCTATTAAATTTATGTGTGCATAATATGGTGCTAGAATTTAAATAAAGTCTTGTTTCCATGACTCTACCACCTTAACATTGATGTTTTTCTTTTGTAAATCGCAAAACTATATTAACGTGAAAATCATACAAACTATATACTTCCTTTATTTTATTATAATTTTTATATAATAAGTCATTTGATTTTTTTCTAGTCAAACATCTTTAATTTAATTAAATTTATAGAAAAAAATACTAATAGTTTCAATACAAAGCAAAATATTATTAAAATTTATTTAATGTTTAATTTAATAAAACTAATTTGGTGTTGTAAATATTGTTATTTTTTATAAACTTAATCAACCTAGAAAAATTGATTAACAAAAAAGTCAAACGACTTATAATAAAAATCGTATGGAGTATTTAACAATGAATTTATCAACGATACTGATCTACGCTGAATTATCATAAACTACGCATTAATGTCAGCTTAATCTCAAGATTGCGTATTAAAAACTTCAACTAAGATGATAATATCAGACGTCAAAAAGTTATATTTTGATCAAAACTCAATGATGTTCGTATGGATATGGTTATTGTGCACGTATTTATAGAAATGAGGGGTACGTGTCAATATGATCAACTACATCTATGCTATTTTTGGTAAAAGAAAATCAATGTTTTAGGTGCTACTTATTTTTCAGCATTGTGTTTTAAGTTAGTATTTTTTTTAAGAAACACGTTACAAATGCAAGCACTTCTCACGTACACGTGCTCACCTTTATAAACATACACACGCGCACTCTATCTCTATGAGCACATTCGAAAGACTATGTTATCATATCTTGAGTTAACTAAGTTATCTCGGGTGTCTACTTTACTAGCATGTTGTCTATCACTGAAAGACTAATTAGCGGTAAATATGAGCAGGATCCACCACAATAAACCTAACGAGTTAAACTATGCTCATTTTGCTGCTTAAGTAGGCAGTTTTAGGTACGGTGGCTTAAATACATGCTTCTTTTACAGGTTTTCCTAAAAAAATTATTCACAATCGTGTACGATCTATGTTTGTTTTCCCATTCATTTGAAATTATTTTAACATCTCATTGACTAATTATGTGTTGATGAACAGAATTATCTCCTTTTAGGGACCCTTTAAATCACAGGAATATGAAAAACACATGATTTTGATAGGAATACACGTGCAAAACAAAGGATTGCAAAAATACAATAAAAACACAAAAATAATCATTCAATTGGACCGTAGAAAAAATGCAGGAATTAGATAAGAGAGATAGATTAAAAAAAATTTTCAAGACATTAGAGCTTTTGCTAAATTTTCTCTAAATTTTGAAATAAAATTCAATCTTTGTTTCAAAAGCCTTCATAAAATTTTTTTACATAAGATTAAAATCCTTCGAAATTTCTTCTCCCAGTTCAAAGGGACCCTTAACCACAATTTCTTCTCCCCTTAACTCGTCTCTCCTCCACTGTCAACCCACCTCATCTCCCTCCTTTCGCTTTCACTGTCCAAACAAAGCCCAAACCCCTCGACCGCCGCAGCCATGCGCCCGCTTATCCGAAGCGCCTCCTGCCGCCTCCGCCTGCGCGCTCGTGTCCGCGCCATGGCCACGCTCCCCGCATCCTCCGCCCCCGCCGCGCGCTGCTGCTGCTGCTCCTCCTCCTCCAGCCCAGCGCGCCCTCCTCCTCGCCTCGCGTTCCCCCGCTTCCTCCTCCCCTCGACGCCGCCGCCGGCGGCGGCGGCGGCGCTCCGGGCGAGGGCGCTACGGACGTCGGCCGCCGCTGCGGCGGCAGCCGTGGAGGTGGGCGGCGTCAAGATCGCGCGGGAGGGTGAGTTACCCGTTTTCACTCACTGGCTTAAAGGCGGGATCTTGTGGGACTGTAAGGTGGGCTCCCGGGGAGAGCAACGAATTGTGAATTTGTGACTTGTGCTTGTGTCGGATGCATTTCTGAAGATGGCGTGGGTTTAGGAGGGGGGTTTGCGTCGTTGCTGCGTCCGTGAAGCTTGGCATCTGTAGCATGTGCATTGCTGAAGATTAGTGTGGTTTTTCATTTTGTCGTTGGGTTGCGTTAGGAAATCTGACACCTGTAGCTTGTGCGTGCGTGAATTGCTAGTGTTGTAGCCCAAATCCCAGAATGGTTGAGCTTATAGGCAGGGTAGCTTCTTCATCTTGGCAGCGTAATCGCAACTCAGTCCTTTAGCTGCGTTGTTCAAAGCATCGCATTATAATGGACTGATCTGAATATGTCAAACTGTCGACACTCTGGTGGGAATTGAGCTACAATGTGTCGTGCTCCGTGTGAAGTTAATTGCTGCTGCTGTTTTTTTTTTAATTCACTCGTTTTTTATGGCATTTGTAGATGTCGTGAAGGAGGGGGACCCAACAAACAACGTTCCGGACACGATCTACTCAAAGATTGGCCTGCAGCTGCACAGGAGGGATAATCACCCTCTAGGGATTCTGAAGAACACTATCTACGACTACTTTGACAAGAATTTCTCTGGGCAGTTTAACAAGTTCGACGACCTCTGTCCTCTTGTTTCTATAAAGCAGGTATGAGATAGCAGTTGACCTGATGCGTTCAACTGCTTGTTCAATCCTTTTTGCGTATCTTCCACTGGACTAGTGAATTTCGCTTGGCGCACTTGTATTTTTCTTGAGATTCTTGCACACCTTATTGGACAATGTAGTTTGAACCATATGGTTATTGCTCACCTTGAGGTCATGCTTGTCGCAGAATTTTGACGATGTCCTGGTTCCTGCTGACCATGTGAGTCGGAGTTACAATGACACATACTATGTTGATGCTCAAACTGTCTTGAGGTGTCATACCAGCGCTCATCAAGCAGAGCTGCTAAGGGATGGACACACACATTTCCTTGTAACTGGGGATGTCTATCGTAGGGATTCTATTGATTCAACTCATTATCCTTGCTTCCATCAGGTAAATATAAAACCAGATCACTTGAAATGTTTCGGAAGAAAGGTTTGTGTTGATGATTTTTTGTACATGCAGATGGAAGGCTTCCGTGTCTTCTCTCCAGATGAATGGTCAGGTTCTGGCATGGATGGGACAGCATATGCAGCTGCAGACCTCAAGAAAACACTGGAAGGCTTGGCAAAACATCTATTTGGTAAACTATTTAAAGTTTGTTCTGTCCTTGTCATCAAAGGAATGATCAAATATACATGCATTGGTTTAAATATCGAGAAACATGCGTGCAGGTGCTGTGGAAATGCGATGGGTTGACACGTACTTCCCATTCACTAACCCATCCTTTGAACTCGAGATATATTTTCAGGTTGTTATACAAGTGGATCTACCTATTCTTTATGGCCTCATGCCAAGTAAAGCATGTTACACAACTTTTGTTGGCATGATTCTTGTTTGAAGAACACTCTCACCTTTGCAGGATGATTGGTTGGAAGTTCTGGGATGTGGAGTCACTGAGCAGGAAATTTTGAAAAACAACGGCAGGACAGATAATGTGGCATGGGCCTTTGGACTAGGATTGGAGCGCTTAGCAATGGTCCTGTTTGATATTCCAGATATTCGACTCTTTTGGTCGAATGATAAGCGATTCACATCCCAGGTATTGCTGCTATTAGTTATCCATCTATTTGGGTAATCTATTATGCATTAGTTCAGATTCAGTAAAGAATGCAAAATCATGAATGTTTCTGCGGAAAATTGTTTATATTGAGTTGACTACTATGGCCTTCCATCTGTCTTGCAATGATGTGTAAACCTGTTGCTGACATTAAGGTTATGTGGCCTTGGGATCTTTCTTAGAATGATTTGGTGAAATATATATGTTCTTTTGTCCTGATATAGTTCACTGGTGATGAATGATGGTTTTGATTTTACCCTATGCTCAACCCTCTAAATACCTTCTTCAGTTAATTACTTAATTTACCATATTGTTTAAGGACCAATACCTTGTATACCACTAAAGTGTACCTCATCCCTTGTGTGCCACTCATTATGACATATTGACATCAGTGGCATATAGGGGATGGGCTGGTAAGGTGAACTTTTCGGTGTCTGAACCACCCCTATTTTTTAAGTGTCTGCAGCAGTTTTGTTACAGAATCTAGTTAGTAATTGATGGCTTTGTTGACCTAACTTGGGATTGGCAAGTCTGTCGCGACTTCATTAGGGTTTACTCTTATAGCTTTATGGCTAAGATGTGAGTATTGTTGTATAATTTTATGGCTTAAATGTGCATATTATTATCTTTCAGTTTTCAGAAGGCAAACTTGGTGTCAAGTTTAAGCCATTTTCAAAGGTATGTAACCGCAACTTTACTTTACCATATGTGCAATCTATTACATACAAATCATCTTTTGTAGAATGTTCAATTTGATATGGCAAGTGGTTCTTCATTTGCCTTGGAAAAGACTACATATTTAAATAACTAAAATATTGGAGATAACAGCTTCAATTGGGCTGGACTCCTTTGAATATGAAAGCATGTGCACTCGAACAGATTAAACCAAAATTTTTCTGTGCTTGATTAAACCAAAAAAAGAATCTGTCCTTGAAACATGTGTCTTACATATTTGGACAATCTAGCAGAGAAATTTAGTTAATAATGAGGCATTCAAATATGAAACCTTATATATCAATATGATTTGCATCTGTAACACCACAGCCCTCCATGCGCTCCTGGAGCTCTACTCCAACTACACCTCAACATAACCAACACTACAAATAAATTTCAGCATGTTATGCTTATATTGAATCTTTGAAGATCCTAGCCAAGCTACACATGTCATATAGGAAAGTAATGACCAAAAGGGCAGATCAGAAAGAACAATAGTTTAGGTGAAAGATAGTTTCTAACACTTATTATCAATAATTCCAGCAGGTTATCAATCTTTTGCCAAAGTGAACTTGTAAAACTATTAGCTGCTGGTATTAGTGATTATGATCGGAGGATGCTATCTGACACCTAAGCTGTTACTCTCTCTTGATAATTTCTTTGCTACATGACCTGTTTCCTTCAAGAGTTCAACACTAGAAATGTATGACCTGTGAAATTTATTTGTAATGTTGAGTTGTAACGCATCTGGTGCCTGTGGATGGCTAGATTGGTTAGATTTCTTACCATAAATATACATTTACATTTTATGAAGTTGCATCAAGCATATCCACCAATAATTTTTAACTTGTTCATTTTTGTATATAAATTGTCCGCTGACCTTTTCTCTTTTTCTTTTTCTGCTTTTGTACAGTTTCCACCTTGTTACAAGGATATGAGTTTTTGGATCAATGAAGAATTTACAGAGAACAATTTATGTGAGGTTGTCAGAGGAATTGCTGGAGATCTTGTAGAGGAGGTATGAGCCCAGTTAATTTGGTACATAGCTGCAAATTAAAATTCCAACACTTGACTTTTAGTTTAGTCATTCCAAGTTTGTTTCACCGTATGATCCCTCACTTTTTGCCTGTTTGTAAATTGTAATTTCCCATAATAAGTGGTACTGTACTCCAAACAATAGCATTAGCAATAAGGATTGAATGGAATGCTTCAGTAGGTATTAAGGCTCCTGATTTGGCGAAGTATGTCTGCTGGTCTTAACAAGCTTATAATTGTGTGTTATTTATATCTCTGTTGCTAGTATTATGCACCTTTAGCTCATTTCCATGAGACCTATCATCTCAGTGTCCACACAACATGCATGCATAATGCAGACCGTGTATTCAGACATGATTTAAGTATTTTAGTCTCCTTATCGAATATTAGCATCTAACTGATGAATCTAGGTGCCTAACTTTGTGCATCTAACATTAGCAGTGTGATGATACAATGGAATTTATTGGGCTCATCAGAATCTTATCAAGCTAAAGCGGTTGTTCGTTGCAGGTAAAACTAATTGACAATTTCACCAACAAGAAAGGAATGACGAGCCATTGCTACAGGATAGCCTATAGGTCAATGGAGCGTTCACTTACAGATGAGGAGATCAACGACATGCAGGTTACGTTCGACGACTCCTATGATATGATTTTAGATGCAATTCCTTAGTTTTATACTGAACATGTCTACAATTTTGCAGTGGAATGTCAGAGAAGAGGTGCAAAATAAACTGAAAGTCGAGTTGAGATAAAAATAGAGCTAGTTCACGTGTTCAACCAGACATTGATTTTGACCATTGTCGTCTGTACATTCATTCAAAAGTGTATTGATATATGGTGAAAATTTGATCACTTTTCTATTGATTCTTCTATTCTGCTGTGGTAAAAACCCCTTAGCAATTAGCATCGTTGGCATGCCATGAGCCCATGACTGTAACGATAATAAGACACTGCTCAATTTTGAATCAAACTAATATACAGAAAAACAAAATAAACAGCCGTTTTTGCAGCTCTTGTTTTTCTTCCTTTGTGCAGATTTGGAAAAAAGAGTGTATGACAGTATGTTCATGTTCAGACTTCAGACAGAGCCACAGAGATGGAACATACAGGAGTTTTGGAAGATCAATTCAGAAACAATTTCATTTATAAAACTAACTGAAACTATCATGCTTGCTTTCTTCCATATGTTTTGTTTGTCAAATAATTGTTACTTGACAGGAAAGTGTGTAACTGTACTTCTGTAACAAATAGAATTACATCATTTAATTGCAAGAACAAAAGTTCTGAGAGGAGTTTGCAGTTCAGATGGGCCCCCATCGATGAATTTTCCTGATAATGAATGCAGAAAAATGCTGATAATTCCTGGAATTAAAGAAAGGAAAAAATGCCCTCCGACTAAACATCTATTGATCTGCTGGCCTCATCTTTTGGCCAAATGCTGAAATTACGCCGTATGGCGTATTAGAAAAAAAATAATTTGTGAGTAAAATTTTTATAGATGTGTTTTTAGCGATTTAAATGCTGGTGCTGAAAAAATAAATTTCGATGAAAGAACTTCATAGCCAACATCAAAATTAAGTTTTAAAATTTAAATTTTGGCAACAGTTGATTTGGATAGATGAAATGATGGGGGCCTGCATCTTCAAGTCATGGAGTATTCCAACTAAATGGCAGTCATTCCTGCGAGTTCACGAAGCTTCTCACACACAACGAAGGTGATTGCTGTCTGAGGACCTAATCTTGCAAAGGTGGCAAACCCCCTGAAAAATGAGAGAAACTTATCAGAAAATCTTGGTAAAAAGGCATACTACATGATTAGTGGGGATGATATATTCATGTATAACATGTAGTATGTATTGACAAACAGAACTTTAAATTTCTAACTTTTAATGCTCAAAAGCTTAAAATCGATGGATATGCATACATAAACAGTGATTTGGACAGTTACGAATAAAGATAAGCCACTGATAATCTGCCAGTATGTGAGTAAAGCTACCATGGATTTATCCTTTCTGAGGTTTCAAGAGGTGAAAAATGATTAGCATGCTATGCGGGGAACCCACCCTTTATAAAGAGACGTTACACCCTCTGTCACCACAACCTGTAAACCAAGAAAAGCTGAGATATCAGAAGAACATGGATTGTGTATGAAATACATTAACTGACGGATTAAAAAAGGTCAGGTAAACCAAAGTTGAAGATGTAATTAGGTATTCTAGATCTATAACTAAAGGAAATGAGCATATGATGAAACTTTTTATACTTCATTTCAAACATAAATTATTCACAGCATATGCACTGCACATCATCCGACAATTTGTAGCAACCACCTCTTGTATTGCGCCCCTACTAACTAATATCTCAATCCGATACTGCTTTTAGTGATGAATTTTAGCAGTTTGCTAGCAGTTCCTTATTCCTAATTTCACAACAAAAACATAAGATCAGGACGAATACCTGATAAGCACAATGGAAGCCATTCCTGTATACTCTGAAACCTTTGCACTCACGTTGCAACATTAGCCTTGTTTTGATCATGTCTATAGGTGCAGTCACAAGAGTACTAGCTGTTCCCGCTATGCAACTCGACCTTTGATCAGACAGAAAATAGCTGTCAATTTATTTCATTGAAGGATAAGCATGGAAATGCAGGAAAAGAATTCACAGTACATGAGATGTAATTGGGGACCTTCTTCAAGTGGTGTCCACTTGAGCAATGCCTAAAGCAAATAGAGAAGAAAAAAATAAGCAGAGTTATTTAAAGGCTGGCAAAGGATATACCAGAACGGTGCATACCTGCTTAGCCTCGTCATAAGTAGCCATCTGTGATGCCGTGAGGCAGCCCGCCCTTGCCATTGCTGGGCCAACTCCTTTCCAAAGTGCTTTGACCCCTTCCTCTGCTACAATTTTCTTAAGCACTCCGATTGTACTGGTTCTGCTTGTACTCATTTGTGACCTTACCTATAGGATGTGTTTAGTGCATATCAAGTTCATATAACAAGTCATGAAGTTTTTTTTTTAATGAGGTACATACCTCAATAGCATACCTTCAAAACCTCTGTTGGATTTGTCAATGCAGTTGCTAGGGCGCCCGCAATTACTCCAGATGCAAACTTAAAAGCGAAGTTTGTTGATCCAAATGCATAATTGCAGACATATTTGCAGGGCTCATATAACCCTAATCGAAGGCCACCGTAGACGACAGATCTAGTCAATGCTGGTGCCAGTCCCAGGTAGAGTGTCCGAGGCCCTTCCATTTGTACCATTTGTGTAAATATTGTCCCCTGACAGGTTGCAGTGTTTCATAGTATTAATATAGTTGCAAATAAATTTAGCATAGCAAACATTATACATAGGATTATGTAGTGTGAGACTGAGTACCATTCCAACTAAGTTTCCTCTTTGCCCAGCAAGCTGCATTTGGAGCCTAACTTTGATAACATCTGCAGGGGGAAAAAATGATATATAAGGATTTACTTATGTCCCAGAGAAACAAAATATATGCAAAGAAGAAACCATTTCTTTCCTATATTATCAGCACAGTTATAAGCAAATCAATGTCATGCAAGTTGCCCTCGATTTAATTCAGAAATATGTCTGTGGTTCTGCAAGATGAATATCACGAATTTGCTTGCGTATTCTCTACTTCTCTTCAGTTTTAGTTAATATTATAGTTTAGTTTAACTCAACATTCGTACCACTTTGTCTGTGATGCATGACAATTACTCGGTATAGTAGACGAAACCGGTTTGTCGCATTCTTCTTTCATCCTTTTTTTCTCTCAAAAAAGCAACAAAGCTATGAAATGTGTTTGAACATTGGAAGCTCACTTGGTTGGAAATTAGAGTCTAAATCAAGTGCATAATTCCTTCAGTGTGATAAGCATCAACTTGCCAAGAAATTGAACGGAACACTCATAATTCACACTAAATTACATCCATCCTTTCTCCAGTACTCATTTCAGCTTGTTTCAGTTGGAATAAGATTATTATACCACCCCAAAACCAACCAAAATCAGTTCTTTTTTTTTTCATTGTTCACACAATCTACTCCACAAACAACCTTGTTGCAACGTGGAAGTAATTAACATCGCTTACATCTGATGGGTGAAACTAAACCTGAATTTAGCACTCCCAATTTTGCAAGCCAATCTCCTTGCTCCCATTCCCCAATCCCACACTCTACTCCTACTATACCTCACACTTCCAAGAGCTGATTAAACATGGCATCAAAACCTAGCTAATTTGCTCCATGCTCCACATCTCCTCCTCCCTAGTTCCCCATTTCCATCCCCAACCTAACACAAGAACAATTAGGAGTAGCGGTGCAGAGAGAAAGTAGGTGGGCTGACCGACCGAGCGGGTGCGTGACGGCAGTGGCGGCGGCGACGGCGGCGCCGCTGGTGCCGAAGTGGTACAGCGCGGCCGCCCCCCGCGCGCCGCCGTGCCCCGGCTGCATTCCTCTTCCTGATCTCGGATGAAATCAATCGCCCTGGATTAGGAAAAAGATCGGCGAGAAAGTAGAAAAAAGAGGAGATTGTTTTTTAGCTCTCGACCACGCGAAGCAGGAGAATGAGGAGGGAGGAATCGATCGACGCGGGAGGTAGTCCAAGAAGCGAAGAAAAGAAGAAGAAAAAAATATTGGAAATTTTCACACGGGATAATAATAATCTTAGTCCAAGAAGCAAAGGAGGAGAAGGAAGAGAAGGAAGGAATCAAAGATCAAAGATTCATGGGAGCAAGAAACTGCGATTCGAGGGGAAGAAGGAGAAGGAGAAGGAGAAGATTGTCGTGGCAAATTCTGCTCCGATTCGTGTGGAGAATGCGATGAACCGAACCGGATATTCACGCACACCTTTTTTTTTCTTTTCCTGTGGGTGATTGCGTCGGCCGTCGATGGCGATGCGAGCGTGAATTATTCGATGCGTTTTGAAAAGGAGATAAATTTAGGATGAACAGTGTTGACATCAAAAGGGCATTTGGTCTAGTGGTATGATTCTCGCTTAGGGTGCGAGAGGTCCCGAGTTCAATTCTCGGAATGCCCCTACTTTTTTTTTAATTTCGATCTTCCCTTGCGCTTTCCTCTCGCCTTTTTATGTTTTCATTGCATTTTCCTCTCCCCTTTTTCTGTTTTTCTTTTTGTTTCTTCCTCTATCTTTTTTCTTTTTGTTTTTTATTCTTTTTTTCTTCTTCCTCTATCTTTTTTCTGTTTTCAATTTTTGTCCAGAATTATTGCATTTTTTCCTCTCCTCTTCTTCTTTTTTTTGTTATTGCTATTGTTTAAATCCATGATTTGGTTGTCCCTGTAGCCATCTGGCATTGTATATTTTTTTAGGAAAAAAGGTATATTTTACTCCTGCGAACCAAAACAGGCTAACATGGAAGGCAGCAAACTTTGTTCTTTGAAAGTTGGTTTTTGTACCATTCAGGTATCACATGTTTAATTTTGTACTAATTAAAACTCTCGAAAGTTTAGACAATTTCATGCTTTATCCTCATGAAATCTCCAAACAAGCTTCCTTATTTGATCTTTGATGCAACCGATCTCCAAACAAGCTTTCCTTACTGATCTTTCATGCAACCATGTAGGGGCAAAAAAACTTGTCCAATACAAAAATGTAATACAATTTGACAAAGTTTGAGTTGAAACCATCTCACGATCTACCCATAAAAGTAACGGTAAACTCAACCAGAGACTCACAAACGAGCCTTGTGTGCTGTGATCCCAGCTGCCTTCATTGCGTCAGGATTGACCAAGGAATTCGCCAGTGCTCGGAATTTACAATCAACCGCTGAAAAATAAAGATGATGTCATTTCAGTATTTTTCTCCATTGGCAATGTTAGATGCTCGCAACCATTAAATTATTATTACAAGCATTTAACAGGTTTTGCAGCCTTGATGACATATAATCTCTCTACGAAGGTTGTGCTAGAATGTATCTTTGTTGAACACCAAGCTAATCAGAAATATGGTATAATATGTGAACATGCTGATACTGAATCTTCACAATCAACAGGGCAATTGCAATAAAATGGAACCAATATCCGCACATGGTTTACAAACAGTGGTTTCTAAAAGTTGAGGGAGGATGAACTAGAATCAATTTTGTAGAAATTATGATCGAAGGGAAGGTTGCTCTTTGGACAAACCTTACTGTATCTTTGTCAGAACAATATCACGCATCAATCTATCTGGAGCTGTACGATGAGGCATATGAGAAATAATGTAAGACATACTACTGTAGACAAGAGCTTGTGTAATGGCAGAAATAAAAGGAAGGGACAAATATAAATACCTGGCATGCCTGTAAAATGCTCAAATTGACCCATTGCTTGCCTTATGAACATCTCCAAACCGCTAACTACTGTGGCTCCACACTCTGCGGCCTCTCGGAGAAGTCTGGTCTCTTTTGGTGTATAGACCGCATCGAAGACAACGGCATAAGATTTAAGAGCTTGCTGCAAAATTATGATTTGTCATTACATGTAGCTAGGAAGGCAGAAGGTACTGAATACAAATGTCATCAAGACTAAATTCAGAACCTTGGATAAAGGAGTTTCATTGACATTTGGATGCATTCCAATTGCAGTTGTGTTTGCAAGAATCATTCCTTCCTCTGGATGGTAATTTTCCAACTCCGCCAAAGTCAGAGCAGGCGCACCAAGTAAGTTGCCAAGTTCTTGAGCACGCGCTGGAAAATAAGAGGTATGAATATATCTTGAATTCCGAAAATCATGCTCATTGTCCTATCACACCTTCATCTTAACAAACCAATTGGCAGAAAACAGAAGTTCTCAAGCAAAAGAAACACTAATGAACTTAAGTACACATAAATTTCAATTGGAAGCTCGTACTGCGAAGGTACCTACTGCTCCATTGAGTACCCCAACTAAATTCCTCCAAACCAACCAACACATGGAAAAAGGCATGGGAGATTATGAGAAAAAAAAACTAACGTAAAATTGGATGTTCTCCATTACTTATAAAATTTGAAAGCTCAATTGGATCTACATATTCGGAAACAAAAGGGACAAACCTCAGTGAGCAATTTCCTTTTTTTTTCAGCAGAATTATTCCTTTATATTTCATGATGTGTAGTTCTAAATTTTGTGGAGTGATGGAGGACATCAAACCTATGCTACCACTTTTATTTTCAAAATTTTTATGACTATTTGCACATGTTTTGATCGGTATGGAGCCCCAACTAGTTTGCTCCATGGAGCGCTAGATATCTTCTCAGCATGTACTAGTTATGGGCAGGGTACTAATTTTGGATCCAAAAGGTCCAAGGATTTTTTACATGACTTAGCCACGAAAGGCTCTCCATAATGAATGCTTACTTCTCAGAAACAACACCCTCAAAATATTCAAATGGAATGACACTGTTTACGATTAAATGATTTAAATCAGTATCAAATGAAGTTATGGAAAATGTGCATACCAAAAGTACGGTTTGCTATTACAACTTGTGCTCCCTTCTCTTTTGCACCATAAGCTAGTGCTTTCCCTGCACCACCAGCTCCAATAACAACAAAAAGCCTCCCAGCCAATGGTGAAGTGGCAGCCTCCGTTGGTTGCGAAGCTGAAAATTGATTCAGCGCACACTTTAATGAATTCTAATCAGCAATGATACTGGAATATAAAGTATTATGCATGTAGAGACCTCTTATTCCATCCTCAATAGCAGAAATTGCACCAACATAGTCAGTATTGTAGCCTATAAGTTTTCCATTAGGTTTTCTGATGATTGTATTGACAGCTCCAATGTCCTGCAGAAAATTATTGCTTACAAATGTTACTCTTGATATATTGAAGGGTTCAAGAATATCCTAAATGGAAAAGCAAAAGAAATGCAGATAAAATCACCTTGGCAATAGGATCAACTTCATCACAGCACCTAACAGCAGCTTCCTTATGGGGAATTGTGCAACTGCAGTCCAAATAATTAGATGAAATGGATAATGGTTATACACATGGAGTATTAGAGAATGGGGTCAAGAAATAAAACTGAAACAGAAAGTGTGTACCTAAAACCAGCAAACTCTGGTGAAGAGTATGTATTAAGAAAGTTAGACAGGTCATCCACCAAAAAGGGCACATATACAGCATTGAGACCCACTGATCTGAAAGCTTCATTATGCAAAATTGGGCTTTTACTGTGGCCAACAGGTTTTCCGATAATACCATACACCTTAGTATCTGGACCAATCTGTCTAATATTGTACACATTAATCAAGTCTGTTGCTGTGGGCTGAGCAGGCGCAGATTCTTTTCCTTTTTCAAGAGAGCCAAAAGTAAGGAATCCTCCAAATTTGGGGCAAAGCACTCGAGAGATAAAACCTCTATCATTCATCACCAGTCCAATGATTGGCACCTGCTTTTCCTAATGCATTATTCAAATAAAACATATAGTGAACTAGGAATCATATTAAAGCACTCAAGAAATGAAGCATGGGCATCGGCATATAGCATAATATTTTCTCAAATGTGAGAACTCCTGAATCCACGAGCTGTGAATTTTAAGTCCATTATCCTAACTAGCTACTGCCTACTGGTTTTACTAATCTATCATGAGTTAAAGAGTTATATTACTTATACTTTTGCTAACAAAAGTAAAAGAAGATGCCTTACACTAGATGACAAGGATTCAAGCACCCGTGATGACTTATGTTTCTTATGTATGGGAAATTGCACCTTCATTACAGTCCAATTGTGCACTAATAATTTGTGTGTAGAAGTAGCAACTTTTCTAACCCTGGATACTGGCACACCTTATTACCTAGAGAGCCAGTTTACCAACCTGCTTTTGAATTAAGAAATCCTTAGAATGTTAGCACGTTCATTAGCAATTATTGTCGTGAGGATATGCTGATAATAGTTCAGATTTAACTAAAGTAGAATTTTCATCGACAACTTAGCCTTTATAAAGCTAACAGACGAGAGACTGCAAGCTAGCGAGGCAACAAAAAACAGCTAAGTGGATTATATTCTAAATACAAGAAATAAATACCAACACACTAACACTTATGGATGTAAAACTTGAATAGAATCAGATGGTAAACTCACTTGGCAATGTACAAGTATTTGAAACATTTTTGCCACATCAACAATTTCGGTGGCGGTGGTTGCAATTTTCACAATGTCAGCTCCTGTTGCTTGTATCTGAGCCACCAAATTTCCAAGCTCCTCTGCTGAAGGAGTGTTTTCAAAGTTATGGGATGAAACGATAAGCTTACAAGTTTCAGGTTTCTTTCCAGAAATGAGTTTCATAAATTTGTCAGCAACCTGCATAACAAGAGGATTACTATCAATTAATTTGTTGGTTTGGAATATACAGCTAACAAGTACAACTTTTTCAATACTGATCATTTACATAGAGTTTATATCAGTGATTTAGGAACTTCAAATTGTGAGCTTAAATTGGCAGATAAACAGTATCAGCATTGCAACCAAATAAAAAAGAACTTTTGATCTGGGTAAGAAACTAGACAGACTTACATTGTTCATTCCATTTAGCTTAAAGTAATGACACTAAATCAAATCACAAATATCTCTTTGAGAAGTTTGTGCACATGAATATAAATAATCTTATGATTCACAGAGAAAATGGAGTGAGGGTAAAGCCAACCTTAAGCTCAATATCAACATATTCAGCTCCCATTTCCATTGCCAATAGAAGCGCCTCGAATCGTGGTTCATCATCGCCTTCATATTCGCCTCCTTCCCACTTCGGCCTACGAAATTAAATTAAAGAACATGGTTAGATTTTTTTTCTCGATGCTGCAAACAATTTGAAAGCTAGATACAATCCCAGGTATCTCTGTCCTGTGATGACACGAGGCAGAGCAAAGATTCTCATTCCTCTATCCAATTTCGCCGAAAATGGATAGAGAAGAATGAGAATTATTAAACTCTACATTTCCCAAGATTCAATTCCCAATTGGAAGCCACCAAGGGCAAGAGCTCTCTGTCTGACAAGTGCAGTGCAATTCCCCACCACACCACACACACACCAACCTCGAGCGAGGGAGGGGCCGGACGAGGGGCTCACCTGTAGGTGACGAGGGCGGGGAGCGGGCGAGGCTGGGAGAGGAGGACGGGGAGGTCCCGGCGTGGCGCGAAGCCGGAGAGGCGGTCGAGCCGGAGCTCCGCCACGTCGGCGCCGAGCGCCGCGGCAGCCGCCACCTCCGCCGCCATCTCCCGCGGCGCCCGCGCCGTCGCCGGCACGCAGAGCAGCGTCCTGGACCGCGCCACCGCCGCCGCCGCCGCCGACGGGGGAACCATCGCCGACGCCGACATCGCCGGAGCAGTGAGGAAGCCGAGGAGGAGGAACGGTCGCGCGTCGTGTGGCGGCTAAAAGACGGTGGTTGGTGGAGTGGTGGGAATGGGTTTCTTTCTACTTCGGATTTTGGATGGTTAAGGACCCGCTCTTTTTTAATTAGATACAGATATTACGTCATCTATCCTAAATTATATCTATATTTTTTTACATAAGCTTTATCGACAGATTATACGTCGACCAAGGTATTTATAAAATATGAGGATCGTTTGAATAAAAGTATTCACAAAAGTCGATTAAGCAAATAAGAGACAAAGATTTATACTTGTTCGGACTCTTAAGATGAGTAATAATCTTACTCCAGTTTATATAGATTATTGATGAAAAAATGTTCAGAGTACAATAAGGCATAGGACAACTGATTGATTTCGTCGAAGGTTGTCGAGAACGGCTTGACGAGATCTATTCGACAAATACGGCAAAGACTTCCTTCATATTGCTTCTATCTTGTAACTAGTTGTCCCGATCTGAATATCGGAACCTCCTTAAATAACAAAAATTTTCTCCTTCTTCAAGTAAAACTCGAAGATATAGAACCGAATACGGGCCTAGGGAAACCTTATTTTTTCTGACTAAAACTCCGACACATTCTATTTTGGAAAGATAATTTTTTTTTCTTTCATCCATATTTCCTCAATTAAAGGATACCTTCACATATACTATCGGGTATATGGTTTTACCATATTTCATTAACCCGAGTATAAGAGGTATGCTTTATTCTTGACACTGACAATCTTAATAATTAATAATGTACTTTGACTATTGATTTATTCCATGTTATATTCTCAACGAATATAAAATTAGCATCACTTGAAAATATTTCAAAATATGAATATAATGATATAATATACATAATATTTAACATATATATGATTAGTATGATTATTACTCAAACTTTAACGAGATTGATTTTTCTAAAAATATAATTTGAGACGGAGCGAGTATATGATACTACTTCCGTCCCAAAATAAGTTTATTTTTTACTCATCTCATAAATACCAATACAAAACCAAAAGGATTAAACTACCCTTACTTTATCAAATCCCAATGCAATTATTCTTCACTTTATTTACTTTCAATACAATTATTTTTTACTTTTACAAACTTCAATGCAATGATTACTCTATAAATGAACTTATTTCGGGACAAATAAAAAGAGCTAAAAATAAATTTATTATGAGATGGAGGAAGTAGTACGCTTACTAAATATTATATTTGATACGAAAACTTTATATAAACAAGTTACTTTAAAATATAAATATCAGATAAGATCTACCTTCTCCGTTCAGTTTTGGTCGTCATATTTCAGAAACTGAAATGTTCAGTTTTGATCATCGTATAAGCGCGCTCGGGTGTGATGCCTGGCTGATCATTTTCCATTCATTGTTAGTGCATCCGTACAAGGGTTTGGTTGGTTGTTCATATGCACTGCAACTGTGTTCATTTTACATGCATCATTGCTGCACTCACACAAGGATTAGTTAGCTTTTCAATAGCAATGCAGCAGCTTTGAATAAGTATTCTGCATGAAGGAGCTCCTTGATCTTGCAGCCTCAAGCAAATATGACGATCAAACATGAAGAGAGAGAGAGAGAGTATTTTTTAAGTTTAAAATAATTTTAAAAAACTCAATTAATCATGTGCTAATGATTTTCTTGCTTTGTGTATTCGGACTTAACCTTCATCTTCATTACTACCAGCGTGTGGCACGAATTCGACATGGCATGTGACAACGGAGGACGCCGGGTCATGCGTGGGATAGGAGGGATTGACATGTCAGGTGATGCCATAGTGAGAGCATGCGGTTTTACTCAGAGAGTTTATCTCGAGGCACGAAGGTGAGAGACGGGGTGAACATCGCCTTCAGAAAATGCATGTGTCGTCTATAGACGTCACGATGTCGGTGCTTCTACTAGTGTTGACGCCCTCCACTCTAGATCTTAACACGTACAAGTGCAACTTCCTTTCTACCCTACCATGTGTGATTATGACGCTAAGCCGAGTGCACCATAGCCATCTAGCAATCCTCTTTTTGCGACTTACACTTAGATGTGTTCGTCTCTTCCTTTTGCCAACCTCTACTCTTATTTTCACGTGTATGTTTTTCAAAATACTAAACGGTGTATTTTTTTAAAAAAAATTATGAGAAAGTTGCTTTTAAAAAAATCACAATCCATTTTTTAATTTTTTAAAGCTAATACTTAAATAATCATGTGCTAATGAGTTGTTTTGATTTTCATGCTAGACATAACGGTTCCCAACGGTAAATGTTATTTATGTCTATAAACTCCGAAAATACGCGCTACAAGTCCAAAATTAAAAAATAGCAAGGACGAAGCCCCTATGTTCATTAATATAAATGAAACTAGTGGTAATATGGTCGTTCTTTTGATGCCGCCGGGAATAGCCCTGTGTACCCCCATCCTTTTTCTTTTTCTTTTCTTTCGTTTCACTTTTGTGTTTGGTTTTGGGTTGGATTTGCGTGACACTAAATAAAATAATATATAAGCCTTTTGTGTATTTACAAAAAAGAAGTTATCAGGTCCAGCCAGGGCTGAGCAATCGCCCCGCTAGCCCAGGTGACTGTCGGGCTCATCGACGAAAACTCTACTAAATTTTAATATTAATGATAAAATTTTTCAAAAATATTTTGTAAGAAAGTTGTTTTAAAATATCATATTAATCCATTTTTTAAGTTTTTTCAGCTAATACTTAATTAATTAGACGCTAATGAATTGCTCCATTTTCCGTACATTCGAACACAACCTTAACAAGTTTGGAAGTCTAAAAATGCATTTTCTAAGTTTATCGACCTAGATATCACCTGTAAAATAAGTTTAAGAACCACTAGCGTATTTTCCTCAAATTCACAAGTGACTTGCAAACAAGAAGCAAAATTTTGGATCAGTCTATCCTTAGCAAGTACTTCCAAGTTACAATTACATGATCATATCATGTTTCAATTTTCTCAACCAAGCGCCCGCCCAGGCACCCATGAACAAAGAAACCTGATGAACCCAATTCAATAGACAAAGATCTGAGATGTCAATTCCCTGCTAGAATGGTTCAAAAGCAAAACCCATCTAGCTGCTTGCCAATGATCAGTCATCGGATGATGACTCCATCCTCTGTGATATCAAACTCACTGCGGCATTGGCAGCCGAGAACGCGCCGTGGAAGCTTTCCTGGTAGGACAGCTTCTGCAAATCTCCCACCATCTTCAGTAAGATCTCTCCCAGGTCAGACTCTTTCGCCGTCAGGGACTCGTAGTATGACCGCGCAGCGGTGTTGCTGATGTCCACATTGGCTGGCTCCGGACAGTACTCGTCGTCGAGCCACTTGTGCAGTGTTTCCCTCAGCCATTCAGATTCCTGTTGAGGTGTAGAAGGCAGAGTTAATCTCACATGTGGCAAACACCGAGATTTGTAACTGCAATGGAGTTGTGATATCTGACTAGTGCATCATCACAGACAGGCACAAGGGAGAAATCATCTATATCTGTATAATTTGGTACAGTGTGACTGGGCTTTGGAATAAAGAAAAAAACACGGTTTTAGCTCAGAATAAATGCCATTTGTGTTAATATGGTCATCTATTTCTTGTGCAAAGCATTAGAAGGTTATTCACAAGTACCGTTACCTATGCTGTTATGCATACACTGCAAAAGTTTCTACTTGATCTTAGTTTCTCTGTACATGAACAATTTCATTGGGTCCTCGTTGATTTCTTCAGAACCAACCAAACATACGACATCCTAGCTTGAATGCAGAGGCCACGAGTACATAAAAATGCATTATCGAATTCAAACAGAAGATAAATGTAAATGTAAGCAATGACCATATGCTCACACTGAGCATATGAACAGTACACATTGTGACTTCAGAACTATCATAACACAATGTCACATTCATAATAAGCACATTGGTTCACTGAGATATCATAACATTTTCAGATTGAATTGCAAGTAATCTGACACAGCACTACATTATGTTAAAGTTCCTTCAGAAGCCATAAATTTGCAATCAAAATAAACCTACTACTGATTACTGAACCCTAGATTGGCAGCAGCAGTATCCAAGAAATCGCTGAAAACCACACTAATCACCCACAAAGTCGCTACAGAATCGAGGAGATGGATTCTTGGACCGGACCTGCGCTGCTCCTGCAGGCGTGAGCCAAGAACTGGGCACCCTCAGCTCCTCCACGCGGCTGTCCTCCTCCCCGCCGTCGCTGCTCGCGCGAGGTGCCGGGAGAATCCGCCGCGGAGAGGAGGCTCGAGCGGAGGCCGAGAATCCGGCGAGGTTGAGCCGGGAAGCGAGGAAAGATTGCGCCTTTGAGGTGGGAGAGGGGCGGCCATGAGCATGAGCGAGGAGAGGGGAAAGGATGGAGGTGGAAGATGACATTTTTTTCCCCTTTCTTTTCACAGGTTTGTGTTGTTCAGATATTCTGGCCTCTGATGAGGACAATTTTCCCTTCTTTTTTTTTTTCAATTTTCATTTTCAGATGTTCTGGCTTAGGTTTTGGTTGTAGTTTTCCAAAAAAATTTCTGTTCTTTCTGGTTTTATTTGCTTGCATTTTTATGATTCAAATGGAAATTACGTGGAATTCCTGTATTTAGTCCTTGTTGTTTTCTGTTGGTGGATTTTGGTTTTCGTTTGCACGCTTACTGAGCTCATAAACGTTGCGTTCGTGCAAAACAAACTCCTATATAAAATTTTCATGAATACTTTTCTAAAGCAACTTTTCAACTTTGTAGTAGTTAATTTATTTGTTTATACCCTCAAATAGCTATCCAATTATCCAAATCCATCAATTTCAGCTATCTCAGATATCTCAGACGGGGCCTTAAAAGGACAATTTTGTTTCCTCCAACATAATATTGTGTGAATTTCATTCTATCAGATGTGTGCTGGACTGGTGGTTGCCTACCACAAGATTGTCATCTACATCAAACACAAACCCATGAGTTCAGGAGCTGCATTTCCTGTCCACAAATGTACTATTACATCATCTCATTCAGATTTCAGAGTTTCAGACCATGAAAACGCTGCAAACCTCCTCACAGACCCAAGAGGGATGAACCAGTGACTCTTAGGTCTTAACAAGTTTATTAGTATTATTTTTTCTTCAGCAGTATACAGCACATGAAATGGAAGTGGCACAGAACAAACGGTCTCAATTAATTTCCTTCATGTAGCCTCTGGAGTACAAAACCCTACCTTGAATCAAGGAAAGAATAAATGGGGTAGCACGAATGACTGAACATACAATACATATGGAACGAAAACTTGGCCATAAAATTGTAGTGGAATGTATTTTCTCCTGAAACCCAATTGCGAGATCAAAACATCGCAGCGGCCCTTTGGCGTTTCCAAAGGGGCTGATGAATTAAGGCGCCTGGTTTTTATGCAGCCTTCTCCAGCACGAGCTTCTCGATCAGGTTTGCTGCGTCCTGCACGGTTGCAATGTCCTGCGCACTTGTTTCATCGACAGTGATGTTGAATTCCTCCTCGAGGCCCATCACAATCTCAACCTACGAAGGAGATTTGGCATCACTGTAATTGCACCGAATTATTGGAAATGCTGCTTTTTTTGGCTGACAGGGATTACCGTATCCAGTGAATCAGCGCCGAGCTCAGAGAATTTCGATTCACCAGTGACAGCAGTCCCCTCAGGGAGTGCCAGCTGCGTCTTAACTATGTTGCAAACCTTGTCGACTGTCTCTTTCTTAGCCTGCTCAAAATAACAGTGAATATCAACAGTATTACAAATTGGTTCTCACTGTTTTAATGTTGTCTAACGTAGCAAACTATTACTAGTTTCCAGGAGAAATACTAGAAGATTTGCGCTCTTTATCTGATTAACTAGATAGCACACATTATCCATGAAAACTTTAGCTAAAGTCAAAGTATCTGGTTAGTATTTATAGAGTGAGGTTAGCCTTGATGAATCCAGGCATCAAGAAAGCACTTGACCAAGTGCAAATGAACTAGGCACACATGCATCAATCAAACTATAAAAGAACCATGTAAAGATGAACTCATATTTAATTATCCATTTACTTGCCAATTTACTACAATACTCCATATCTAAACTAGTTTGTAATAGGTAAGCGAGTCCATTCTTGAAAAATGTCATGATGAACTCAAAACATTAGCACAACTGTTAGTGCCTGAAGGAGAGAACGTAAGCATACCGAGCAGCAAATCTTAAAACGAAGCTGACTTGGCCTTGAACGAATGGACATAAAACTCATTCTCTGGCTGTTGAAGGAAACTGAGCTCCGACTCGAAATTACATTAGTCACCTGAAATGCATATCAACAAATTGCTGGCATAACTGGAATATTCGTATTCACAGAAGATGATAGTACTACAGTGGAAAGTATGAATGAATGGCATCAAATTAACAATTTTCAGTTTGCTCAAGCAAATGCTAGTTTGTTTCAAAACTTAAGTGGTTGAACACAAGATTGCAATGCGACAAATAAGCATACATGCAGGCCCTTTTGTTAAACAGATTACTTAAGTTGCCTGTACTGAATGCTCCTACTGTCCTCGCCAAAAAAAAGTTGATCCTACTGGGCGAGCAATAAAAAAGGAGAGTAGATTGGCAGCTAGACTCATTTGTGAATCTAAATGATCACTGACATTACGAAGCTGGAAAAAAGTAAAAAAAATTAACATAACTAAGCTCTCAAAGCTAATATATATCTACAGTGCAAATATGAATTTCACTGACTTTTGACATTAGCCTCCTGGCAACCGACCAGCGCTTGTAAATCTCTGGTGAACGGAACTTGTATTGTCTACAGTTAGAAATAACTTAACATGGACAAAACACAACGATGCAGCCACATATCAACGAAAATTTTCAATCACCTCCTCTGGTTTCGCTTGTTGAAACCCAGGTATACATGTGGAATCCCATGAAGCAGGACACTCTAGGTCCACCAAGATGCACATGAAAATATTAGTCTACACTTGTAACAGGAAAGGACGGCATTTTCTATTCAACTGATGCATCAAGGTTGATGTGGAGAAGCCAAGTGTTGATAAAGAATCGTTTTTAAATTTCAGCAAGATCTAAAGCATGTGCTGCCATTTGCTGTCCTTAAGTGGTTCTCAGAGCTTTTACAGTGTCTTCCCTACTAGGCTGCATTAGAATTCCCAAATTTTGTCTTAAAATAAGTCCACCAGGCGATCCGATCCAGTTACAGCGCCTGTGTTACTTTAACCATGACAATTTCGGAATCTTTGCAGTTTGCATTAAAATAAAGAGGAAATGTGAGCAATTAAGCACTTTGTCATGACAGTTAACTTCCATCAATCTCAATCCAAGGCTAATTTACCTCGTAGCTTATGTGTTAAAGCATTTGAACCTGCACAATTGTAAATTGTCATCACACATGCGCGATAACTTACTGTCCATTTTGGCTGTAAGCTCTAAGCACTGACTGTGCTATACTGTTTTTAACATGTACTAATCACAGACAGATTCCCCAAAATAGGAATAATCCGTGAAATGAAAGATAACACAAGTTTTGCAATCTCCGTCAAGGAAGGAAGGAACCTCTCAAGAAATCGAGCAATGCTACCCAGAGAAATTACTCCAATCGGAAGCGGCCACTAAATCATCATTCACACATCAAGCCAGCCAAGCCAAGCCAAGCCAAGAACCAATCCAAGAGAATGAAATCAGCTCACCCCCTCAAACCCTCATGAATCACAGGCTAAAACTCACC